>OZ035961.1:34801683-35401683 GCA_964034945.1 Chrysopilus asiliformis
TAGTTACTTAAAACAGCCATCGATTGCGATTAGTAAACGAGGTCGCAGGAAAGTGAGGTCCCCAAATGGAATAACGAATCAAAAAAATCACCATGAAACTGGTTCTTTTCCTTGCGCCCTGGAAAAACTTCTGTTCACCGTATTTGCTCATGTGAGAATTCAGAATCAGAGGAGTATCATAAAGCTTTTTGATACCCACTGGATTTGCTGCTGCACTTGCAATATGGATTCGTTGAATGTTTTAATTGGTGGTAAATTTGAAACTCAAGTACAAAAATTTTTATATAAATTTTGTAGAAAGAAAATTCTAAAAGTTATTTTTGATAAAAGCAATTGCGTCGAATGCGAAACGAAAATCAAGTCAATTGACTTCCAACAGAAACTAATTGCGTTGTACAAAACGAAGAGAGAGTCAATTCAACAAACTGTTGATCTTATCAATTATTTAAAACATTTATTGAAATTATCGTTTCTTTTAACTTATGACATATCATCACAACTGCTTGTTGAGATTATTTTGCCGGTTTTCCGTGCGGAGAAGGTAAAGGAAGAAAGTTCATGGAACTACGATATTCTTCTGTGCTGTATAAATATGTTTATCAACTATCTTAATGATTTGCGATTAATTAAATCATTTTTTGTCGAGGAGAATATTCAGCATTTAAAAGGTTTGATCTATAAACCCCAATTGGCTAATTCTGTTTGTAATTTAATTAGAATTGGTCTGGAGAGTTTTAGTTTTCTTGGTGAAAACGATGATCAACAAATCAATCTAACGCATCAATTAGTTATTTTACAATCTGATGCGGTTATGAATGCCACTCGCGTACTTGAAAATATTTATGTAAAACTGAATTTGACTAAGAGGCGAGACGAGGATGAAAAAAACCCCTTGCAAATTTTATTGGCCAATAATCGTATTACTACTTATCAAGTTCTCTGTCTAGCGACGATTTTCTGGAAGCATAATTTACAATTGTGCAAAATAAGTGAACAGTTCAGAGAACATTTTTCTACGGTAATCTCATCAGCGTCGATGGAGACAACAAAAATCGATAGTGCTAAAAGTATAGAACCGAATGGCATAGGTGAGGAGGACACAGACATGTATTACTTAACTCAACTAGTGTACAATACCTTGAGCTGCTTTCTGTACAATCAACACCGGAATCAGAACGATAATGATGGGCAAAAGCAGAAAACAACTCCAAGTTCGGCTGGCGGCACTTCTAGTGATTCTCACTGGCAGCAGCAGCAACAGCAGATGGACTTAAGGGGAGACAAATCGAATCTAGTCGGTGTCCATGATGTTGGTATCGTTGAAGGAAACTATTCTAGCCCTCCTTCTACTACAGCGTCACTAATGCTGTCTTCGAACGATTTCAATGTTGAGCCAACAGAAGAACCTTTATCTGCGGTCGGCAATTACCTTTTGAGGCTTAATGGAAGTGACAATCTATCCAGCTCGGGTGAAGAACAATGCGCTTCTAGTCATTTTACAGATATTGAAAAACGCGGTGTACTACTGCAAAGTACCAGCGACCAAAACGAAAAGAATTTTACTGAATTGATAGCTGAGTCGTCGTCGCTGGGTGATTTTGATGAAACTTCAAGTAATCAAAGTATTTTCCTCGATAAATTAAAGTCCGGTGAGAATAGCCTGATTTTCGATATAAAAAATCAAAATGTTGCGAAAAATTCCGTAACGGCAAGACCAAATCTAATTAAAAGCTCGAGTAGTGATTTCATGTGCGAAACGACATTCGTTGGCCAATCGCAACAGTTTTTAATGCATGGCGTTAGTAAATTGAACGATATTCTATCGGCGAGTGTGTTTGGATTTCTGTTTAGTCAGGATGTAAAAACGCCAACAGATTGTGATAAAATTGGGAATCCAATCACGAATACTGAACACGAGGAAAATTGGATAAGTGTTGAGGATTTATTTGATAGCTACAACGTTGCTGACTGCAAGAGACTTTTGCTACAGCTGTTTGAATATTTTATGGCAGTTATTGTTGGTGAATTATCTAATGGTAAGTTTTACATTGCTTTTACACGTAGTATAGATTTTACTTCGATATTTTATCTAATACGTTGTAGTGTAAGTGGGAAAATTAAAATTATTTGACGTATTTTATGAACTAAAATATTCAATTGCCCCCCAGTCAATTACAGTCGTTTTACAAATCGTTTTGTGGATTTTTTAAATTCGGTTTTATCTTTTCACGATGTGTTCTGGAATCGTCTTTTTTTATATTTTCTGGTAAAAGCTACACTTAAATTTTTATTTTCTTATAAAAATGTTGTCTCCATGTAAAATTAAGCCCAAAAAACACTATCCGCGTACTGCCGGATTGGATCTTCAAAATACAGTATGTACAAGATTTCTCAAAAACAGCTTGAACATGGAATTACAGGGGAATCTCGAAAAGATGCACGATCGAAATGATAGAAATCCCAAAAAGATGAACGGCATACTTTTAATATTGGAGTGTTCTAAAACATGAACGAGAAGAATCTTAACGTTCTAAAAGATGAACGCCTCGTTGTACAATCCTTTTCTTTTCTTTTCTTTTTTCACACAATTGGTTTGGGTATTTCTGGAGTAACGGTATATTCTTGTGGTAGTGCTTGAGTTTGTTTTTCCAGTAAAAAGTGAATTTCGCTACAACAAAGATGCCGCTAGTTAAGGGCCGCGTTAGATTTTTAAACTTAAAACAAAAATGTGATCTTATCAAAGAGATAAAAAAGGGTTCTTCATACAAAACTGTTGCAGATGCAATTGCGGCTGTCAACATTTGCTTAAAATTTGCGGAACAATGCGACTCCAATTTTGACACTATTATAAATCTCCGAAAATTAAGAGAAAAAGCAGTATTGAAACAGCTTTCTGCTCGACCACAAACCAAAATCAGTGGTTTTTTTCAGAAAATATAATTTCTAAAGAAATATATTATGTACATTACAACTGAATTTTGAAATGCACGCTGGTTCTTACATAACGCTTTTGTTGGTTTTAATTTTTTGCTGCCTTTGATTTCTTTTAGAATGACGTTTATGTAACATACATGTCGCTACTTCGGAGGAAGACTGTCACAACTCAAAAATTGTAAATTTTGGGAAATGACGTTTTAAAGTTATTCTGATATTTTGTGTTAGTATTTTTGATATTTAGAAAATATCGACAGTAACAAGCTTTTGCTTAAGTTACAATTGTGACACTCTTCTACAACTTCTACAACAAAGTATACCATATTTACCACTCTTCCGCACCTTTAGTACAAATTCGACATTTTTTGAGTTATGACAGTCTTCCTCCGGAGTAGCGATGTGTCCTCTTTCAGTCAAAACTCCTTCCAAAAAAATGAACGATCTCGAAAAGATGACACGGCCGTGCCTTTTTAGTGTTCATCTTTTCGAGATTCCCCTGTATATTTTTGGAGGAATTCCGTTGCCCGGAAAATCTAATTTTTCGCGATTTTCTCTGAAACCACGAAAGTTAAACTGCGTATTTTATTTTGAAATTTGATTAATGTGTTAAAATGTTTTACTTTGCAATTTTCTCAAAAACTAAAGCTTAAATTAGAATGAGTCGGAAGTAATAGCGACAGAAAAATGCTGAAATTGGCGAAGAGTCATTCGTGACGTCATACTTGCAGGGAAAAAATTCGCTGCACTTTTAACAACCGATTTTGTGTGGTTCAATTTTCATGGGAATGAGCGCGACTTGGAAGCAATTTCACGAATAAATTTACAAAATTTCTGTTTCTCTCCTTTTTTCGTTAACACATAAGTTTAGGCGCACACAGCGTTGGTAAGCATATAATGTCGTTAAGGTGCCAATTTGAATTTCTGAAATGCTTAATCAGAGTATATTTCTACTTATTAAGTTACTACTATTTAAATCTACCTGAATGAACGAAAAAAAACTCAAATTGCGACTTCAACATCATTCTACATGCTTACCAACACGGTGCGCGCCTGGACTAATATGACTTTCATAGCTAAATTTCGTATAATAAAAAGTGGATATAATTTTGAAATTCACTATGGAAAACCATCCCCAAAACTTAGCATAGATGCGCTTTTTATCAAAAGTGAAATCACATCTAAAAGTGGAGAAATTGGGCCACTGTTTGCCCCCTCCCTTATACAAATAGAAAAAGTTTTTCTGATTTTCTCGAAAACGGTTCATTTTTTCAAAAAAAAAAGACAAAAACTTGAGCCAATTTTAATCAATCAAATTATATCATAAATCAACTAAATTTATGGGACAATAACTTTCAAATTCAAAAACCGTCTCCAAATTGATTATTCAGAATGGTAGCTATTTTTATGTTAACAGGTTTTTTTTTCAATTTTATCAAAAGTAGTACGACTTATGTAAAAATCTGAGTTTATTTAAAAAACTACAATACTTTTATCATTTCTAAAATATCCGCGTATGTTACATCGAATGTGGTTATGGTTTTCACCGCAAAAACAGAACATTGAGGATAATGCAAATAAGAAAAATTTGCTAAAACTAAAAACAACACGGTAGCTGCAAGAAGCCATACAGATAGAGTGTAAGAAAACAAGTGACTAATAACGTAAATACGCAACAGTTATTGAAATAGAAGAATTCCAGTATTATTATAAATATATGAGGCACAATCCTAAAAAAGGTCGATCTGCAAATAGTAAAAGGTAAAAGGCAAGTGATAAAATTGAATTAATCACGAGACTCGTTGTAAAAATTCTTATCAATCGTTTGAGTTGGAGTGGAAGTCACCTCTCGTGCTTGTTTACTAAAATTACACAAAAAATTATCTCTCATTTTGTTGTGTGCATCATTCGATCAACATTTTCTTTATGGGCGGACTTTTTTGTTTTCCAATTGTAGAAAAATTCAGTGAACAATTGCTTATAAAGTGAAAAATAAAAACAAAGATGGCTTAATTATAAATCGTTAAATTTATAATTTGAATGGAAAGTCTTTATTTAAGTGTAAGTTTACTTACTGTTAAAAATTCCATGCCGCACTTTTTTTTCAAATACACAATTCAAATAATTTTCAATAAATTTTTCCGAGTCCAATTCCATCGAAAAATCGCGTAGCATTGAGTAAAACTTTCTTTGTTATCGAAAACTCATATCTGATGTTTATTTTAGAATTAATTAGCAATACTTTAACAAACTAAAAATGATTCATAAATTTGTAATTGGAAGACAGTTCAATTCAATGTTTTGGAATTATGAGTTAAAAAATAAGTTCTTCGAATTTTCAATGTTTTGAAATTATTGTTACAAAGTGCATTTTGTCAAAAAATAAAAAGTTTAATTCAAAAAGCTGTGAGTATTCTGAAGAGTACAAAATGAAAGGTGTCCCACTTGCTGAATTTTACATTCTTCGTCTAAAGACTCAAGAGCAACTGGGTAGCTTATACCAATCCGTATTGGCTTTGGATGATGAACGATTTTCAAAGCATAAATTAAATTTATAAATTCAGAGCGTTTTTGAAATTAGACAGATATATGAATTATAAATTCCTGCCGTTTAAAATATACCCCATTAAAGTTTCAAAGCTGAAGTCGAGAGAAGAAAACCTGTAAAGTTTTTTAAGATTTGGGTTTCGAATGGGCAATTGGACTACGAATTGTTCGTCCACACTAGCTCTTCTAAACTACTCATATTAAAAATATTAGTTAGTTTGATTAGAGACTATCAATAGTGCTGCAAGTGATTGGGAGTAGATTGTTCAGATATTCTCCGATTTTGTCTAAAACATCCCGAGACTGCGGTAATGTAAAATGCTGCTGCCATTTCTGTAACTGTGAAATCGTGAGCAAACTTGTGATAAATTAATTTGATTTTCGAAAGGTAACAATGAAAAAATATAGAAAAGACAGTCGTAGTTTAGCTTTAGAATTGTATTTTTCACGACACTACGTGGTCAATCTTCTGCACCTTCTTTTGATTCCTTAAAATCGTTTTTTCTCCATTGCTACAATATCTGCTTTCGTTTTATACCCAAGTGGGGAGGTCCGGTTAGATTTTATCGTCAATTTAAAAAAATGTTTTAAAGTACAATCAAATCTCAACCACTCGAAGCTGACGGGAACAGAAAAAAAACTTCGGTTATCAAGGAGCTCGAGGATATGGAGGGGAGATTGATTGTATATAAAAAAAACACATGAACTTTCGCTTCCGTATAGCTTGCCCTCTCGATTTTCACAGTTTCGTTCTGTTTAACAGAAATACTTTTACAGAAAAAAAGCAATTTTTTATTCATGAATAAATTTTTTGCAGGTCAAAAGATGCAGTCGTCCCTCCAAAAAATGAAATCCTTGTTGATCGCTCATTATCTGCATCAGTGGAATACTCCCGATGAAACCACATCAGCGACAAATGCCATCGTTCAAGCGCTTCAATCACTTTTGAAAGTAGCTGAGATGACCACGACGAAATGTTGCCCAAATCCATTAATGATTCCAGCAACCTTGACACCTCAGAAGCCGCAACAATCGCCAGAGAGCAACGATAGCCCTGATACAACTTTATCCCGCGAAAGCCGAGGCAGTGGCGACACAGAGTTTCATTCAGCAAAAGGGAATTTAAGTCTGAGTCAAGTCGATAGTGATGTGGAGCCAAGCGAAACCGAAACGGAGGAGTTCTATATGACGGCCGATGAAGGATATGAGGCTGATGCTGAAACGCAGGAGCATTCAAATGGAGAGGAGGATGTTGTCCAGTTACTCTGCCCCTACATGCCTTCTTCGCGATATCGACTGAATGTTGTTCACGAGGGAATTTGTCGGATAATCATTGAGATTCTTATAGAGCTATCGAAGAAGTGTGTCAAGGATTCAGTTCAGTGGGGTAACAGTCTGAGTCAACTAGCGAATCGATTGTATGTCGTTCGAGAATCATTAGGCGGGCCCTTGTTTTTAATTAGGGGATTCATGCCGGTTTTAGAGTGCAATGAATCGTCGTTGAAGGGTAAAAATAATACAAATCTTCAAATTAAAATTAATAAACTTTTCTTTTTAGATTTCCAAAAATCAATCTTGGAACTATTGACCAATTTCAACACGCCAGAAGTATTATCAGCGTATTTAAATATTTTAGCATCAGAAGATCCTCCAGCGGATCTGATGATACCGTTTTTATCTCACATATGCCTTGGGTCAATACGGATTCAACCCGGTGCTGAAATTGTTTTCCCAACAAAAAATGGTTCTTACAAAAAATCTAATTAATTTCCAATTAAAGGTTAATTGTTTGTTTGTTAACTTTTAGATGGATCTCTTAGCTCAACGTGCAATCCGCTACTCTTCGAACAGATTAAGCAAATTCACAACTATCACGAATATCACAAGCTTGATACGCCTTTTACACAAGCGACTCATATTACACCGCTCAACTACCTAAACTTTAAGCCATGGAACTTGAGTGGTTTTACCATATCAACCTGGATAGAAATCAAATCGGATTTGCCAACTACGCCAACCGCTCAAACAGAGTCGTCTGAAATTGAAGTAGAAAAAATTGCTAAGAGGACACACTTAATTTCAATAGGCACCAATCAGTTAATTCTAAGTATTTACATAACACATGAGCTCCATTTGCTATTCGAGCTCACAAAACCTAATGCCGAGGTGTCCAAGAAACCAATTAAACCGTCAAGAAGTAGTCCGGATCTACCATCAGCTGTTGTTAGTGAAAAACCTAAAACGTCTCGCCTCTGTTTGATTCGTCGCAAGCGTAAATTAAAACGCGACGGAGTACAGATTCACGAACCATCAGATAGCTTAACGTCGCCTGAAACTAAAGAAACCATGGAGTTGCAACAGCCATGCACTTCTTCTACAGTTCCTGGACGAGCCGTTCGGTCTATGACATCGACATCGTCCTCTTCGGCATTCGCTAGTGCAATGGAGTCGACGAAGCTGGCACTTCGGAATAGCTTCAGTCAGTTTCACTTGTTCCAATCGAGTGAGGAATCTGAGTATTCATTGGAGGAAACTTCCATAGAATTGAAACACGCTAGACTGTTAAAATCGAAGTGGACACATTTATGCTTTGCCGTTGAGGTCAAACAGAAGGAAATCCAAATAACAGTTATTATTGATGGTTCCGATTCTTATGTGCTGCCTATGCCATGCAAGAATATTGTTAGTGTTGGAAAAAGTGAAAATTTAAATATAATTGGTATTGGGCAGAAATCGGCGAGGCTCAGGGATGAACAGCAATCCAATGAATCTAAGCAGAATGTAATCAAGTACGGCATTTCCAATATTATGCTGTTTCGAAAGTGTTTCCCCAACAGAAAACTTATATCTAATTTGACTGCGTTAGGGCCTGACTACACGAATTTAATTCAATGCCAGGTTGTATTTTTGTTTGTCCAGGATTTTATAGCAAATTACGTTTTTTTTTAAATTTCAGGTTGGCAACATTATTCCCAACTATGGTTTCCTCAATTATAGTAAATTATTTAAATTTGAGCCAGGAAGTTTCATCGAGTCTATGAAAATTTTGGAGAATAGTCTTGTGGCTTCTTATTCTGCTCATGATGCCAATGAAGTTGTGGGCTTCGGTCAAACTGATGAAACAGAAGACTTTGGTGAGTAGTCAAAGCTTTTCTGCATATCCAAAATATTGAGCAAGTTATTAAAGATTATCTTCTCGAGAGTCAAAAACTCATTGAAAAACTCAGTGGATTGTGTGCCATATTTGACAAAGTTTAAATTTGAAAAATGAACAAATATTTAACTCTTAACGGTGCGGGAATATTTCAAAATTACTTACCGCCAGGTAGTCCGTTGAGAGTTAAAATAATTTGATATTTACAAATAAACCCCAAAAGTTTTTAAACATAGGAGAGCCAAGTGGGTGGGATCGGGATTAGATTTAAAAACCTATTTTTTAAGAACGACTAGTTGAATTTTGGCCTTTTGCTTTCAGGAATTCAACTTGGAGTCAGTATGTTTGGAGGCGGTGGAGAAACAACAAAAATTTCATCAATGCAGATAGCAACATATTTATCTGGAGGTCTTCCTTGCTTGTTATATTTATTCGCAAGAGTAAGCTATTTTAAAAAAATTTTTTTTTTATGGTTTTCATTGTATTTTCTAGGCCGTCGAACTCTCATCAGATTGGAATGTTCAAACTTCTGCTCTTGATTTACTACTAGCAGTTGCTCATTCAGATTCATATCTTTATACAGAATTCGTTCAAAACGACTATTTGAGTTTAATCGGTTCGGTAATCAAGACTGAAAAATGCGTCAAGGGACCGCATCTGTTGCGAAGCATCGTGAATAATGCGTGCAATATTCCCATTATAACCAGTCGAAATGATGCACTTCAAGTTGTTCAAAATTCAAGCTCATGTTTAATTTATCCGAATCTGATTGTGCATGTGATCCAAAGATACTCAGACTGGAACAGTAATAACGCAAAAGAGTCATCTGAAGTCTTGGATATGTTATTTTCTTGTCTTTTGGCGTTAGTTCGAGAAAAACATCCTCACCAGAGTTTCAATTTAATGCAACTAACAAAGGCAGGCATTCTGCAAGCGATGTTTAACTTTTGTAAAATCTACATAGTCGAATCACCGAATCCAGTATTCATTTCGCAGCAATCGGCAGAGTCGTTTGTCAGCATTTTAAGTATTTTTGGAGGAGCACCACCGTCAGCATCGTTTCTCGATGAAATCATGCAACTATTGCTTTTGCTACAAAAACCGAGCGAATGTTTTGTCACTCACGATCGAGCAAAGTTCTATTTTTTGGTGACACCAGATCTACCCGTGAAAACCAAACGAATTAGTTTACCGCTGCCTCTTCCATCACGTCAAATTCGCCAAAATGTTCGCGAGAGAAAGCGAACAGCTCCACCTCAGCTGAACCAAACGCAACGCTTGCAAAGGTCGATGTCCGATGAGAAACCAACAACATCAGCTAAGGCTCTTTTAAAACAGCACAGTGAGACGCGTGGGGAGGATAATGATAATATGACCAACCAATCGATATTTATTAAATTCTGTGAGAATCTTGAGTCGTTGGAATCAATCGCGGATTGCTCTCGGATGAGTCAAAATACCATTAACTTTTTTGATCCTATAGAATCGTCGAAACTGCATAAAAGCCTCCAGACGCTGAAAAAACAACAGAAAATACAGAAAATGAAAAGCCGATTTAGCCGAGTTGTTAAAAATAAATTACGATATTATTCGAGGGGTAGTACGGATAGCGATAGCGATCCAAAGAGAAGTAAAATTGATTTTTATATGCATTTCTCGATAATAATTTTTCTTGTTTAAATCATTACAGTGAAATCAGTATCTGAAAGTGGCATTGAGGTAGATTTACTAACCGCTAAAGAGTATGACATTGTAAATTCAGACGAAGTATCGAATGAAGGCAATAAAAAGTCAAAACGTCTTATTAAACTTGAGTATCACAACTCATTCGGAATTGTTAAAATTCAAGAAGGTCTTTTTAATCTGTTGAAAGATTTCTTGTTAATTCTACCAGATAACACCGTGAATGAAGTTGTCACTCACTATGTGAAAATAAACATTCTATTGGTGCTTGCGAATCACAGAAATGCGGATGTTCGAGCTGCTATAGTTCGTCTCTTGAACGTTCTTTGCGATCGTCTGCCACACAGCGAAATGCAGATCGCGACTAAACAGCTGTACTGGCATCATTTGGCTAATCAATTGGCGTTGAATTCAGCGAATGAGAATTTAGTGACTGCTTTGATTCAATGGATATCGGGAACCTTTATTAATTTCAATCAACTGCTTTTGTTTGGTGATTTGCGGATTAAACGTGAAATGGCATTGAATTCTATTATTGCTATTTTGCCGCAAACTTTGAATGAAACTGATTTGGCTATAACGACTTTTCAATTTCTCGAGAATATCTACGCAAAGGTAAATTAAATATTTTTGAATATTATTGGAATTTCTCGGTTCACATGTCAAAATGTTATATTTTTTGTGGATGTTTTCACATCCCAAAAGTCCCTCCTAATAGGTCAGCTATACTTGCTCTGAAACCCTAATGGAAGCGTGCTGACCTATTAGAAGAAACTTTTAGGATGTGAACACATACATAAAAAAAATATAACATTTTGTTATATTTTTTATGACCTGTAAGCCGAGAAACTCCAATCAGAAATGACTCAACGGTTAAACACAAACAATATTTCTGAATATTTCAAATCCTTTTTGCTGGGAGAGATAAAAAAATATTTTTTTCAGTGCCCCGAGTATAATAATTACATGATTGAGAATGGATTGATTCCATCACTGGTGAAGACCTTGTTCAAATTCTATCTCAATATGAAACCGAATAATCAAATAATTGAACCTGCTATGCAACCAGTACTTATTATTATTGCTCAGCGGGCAATTATTTCATCTGGTCACATTAATGTAAGTATTTGTTTATAGAAAATGTAATGGCTTTTAAATTATTAAAAATTGTGGATGCGGAAGCAATTGGATTTCTCAAAATCGTGACACAGTTGAAATTGTAAAAAAATATTTGAAGATCTTACCAAAACATAAGAGAAGCAACAACTGGTGGGGGGCAATCGTCAAATACCCTATATGAAAACACCTCGAGTCTTCATAAAAAAAATTAGGGGGAAGGAAAAGTTATATTTTTCTCAGAAAGGTCAGAGTGTCGCATTACGTTTAGACGACGAGGTGTCGTCTTCGCGGAAATGCGAAGATTACCTGTGCTTCTTTATCATGCAATGTGACAAAAATATCTACGATGGCTCACAAACTATAGTTTTGCTTCAAAGAATATTTTTTTAGGTCATTTAGGCACGACAACCGACTGAAACGGACTAAAGTTAAACTCTAAATGCTTTCGCACCCACCGCATTCGCCTGATTTAATTTAACAGTTTAAATAAACGATTTCAGATTCTGTGGGAGCTACTCAACACTTTGGCATACAATCAAGATCACCATATTTTCAACATCAAACGAGGATTTCGTTCTGTTCAGGCAGTAATACTGTTAAGGCTGCTACACGAATTCCTCCCATCGAATGAAATGCCATCAATTCATGGAAATATGAAATTTAAATGTAAGGAATTTCACTCTTTTCGGGGTCGTGCCAAGACGAAGCGGCGTCCGGAACAAAACCTGCATTTGGCGCCCCTTTCTAGAGCATTTTTGTGTGTGCTTGGAAATTTTGAAAAACTGATCAGAGAGAAGAGGTTTTCTTCATTACTTTCCTCTACAATAGAGGGAAAGTATTGTATTCACGACGGAGACCGATAAAAACTTTCTGATTCAGCCAAAATTATGAGAATGTTCGTCTGTCGGTCTGTCCGTTTTACATATTTTAAATAACTCGAGAATGCGTTAGCTACTTGAAAAATTTTTTTTGCTAATAACTGATATTTTTTTATTTGTGATTATTTAATTAAAAATGCAATTAAAATTAAAATTGCGCCACAGGTAAAATTCTTATTAAAAAATGCATACAAGTAGAAATTATTGCGCCGGAGACAAAAAATATTAAATGCCTTGAAATTAGGGTTGCCATCCCTCTTTTTTCCCCGGACGTTGTCCTCTAATAAAAGTAGTTTTGTGCTGACTCTTTGAAACACGAATTTTGTGCAATTGAAAAAAACTAAATTTCTTTTTCCACAGCATCAAATATCCGGTTAGTTGGATCCACTCTGTCCAAGAATGAAGTTAGCCTTCGCTTTAATTTGTTAACAGACCGCGCCATTCAGTTTTTAGTTTGTGCGAATCCAGCATATATTTTGTCCCAGCAAGAAGTAAAACTGTTCGAACTTTTGATTTCATTTGGATTGAGTGGAATTGTTAGCTGTTGCCGTTTTTTCGCCTGGGGTCTTTGTTTAGAACGCGGGCAGAACCTTAGGAATTTTATTATTAATAATTTATGGCGGCTTTGCAGAGCGGATATGTTGCCGTCAATCATTTGCGATGGTGCAATGATTAAAACATTATTATGGGCATGTTTGACCAATGAAGCGGAGAATTATCACTTGGAAGAGTTTGAAAATCTGAAGAAGCTGTGCAAATCACTGGGAATTACTGAAAGGGGTTCGTGGAATATTGCAGGAGTACTAGAAAAATTAGATTTGGACCGCGAAAATTGCCAGAAGGAAATCAAGCCAGCAATTGAGAAATCAATCCACAAATATGAATCTATGGCTCATTCTTGCATTGAATTTTCGATGGTGATTACGAGAGTCGTAGCGGAGTTACAGGTTTGTATGGTCGTAAATAACTACCGCACTTATTATTTGACTTAGGATTTGACTAATGGTTTTCTTTGTAGAATTCTGAACGGAAATTGCTGATAAGTCAAATGCGGGAACACGACGAGAGCTTTGTCTATCGTCAATGGCCTTTGATTATCGAAAGAATGACTCATCAAGGGGCGCCGTGGTTCTATAAAAAAACATATCCAAGGTAGAGTCATTAATTTGTGATCTTTTTTTTTTAAATGGCGAATTTTTAGTTCATGGGAACTGGATGACACCGAAGGTCCATCAAGGGTTCGCGTAAGACTTCGACGTTGTCGGCTAAACATGGATAATAAATTCAAATCGCAGGAAAGTCAACAAGAAAACCATCAAGATACAAGCAAAGATTCAGATAAAGACACGCCTCTGAAATATTTGATTTCAAAAAATGATCCCAGATTGAATTTCAGTTTAAATTCCCAAGTTCTGCTGAATTTCCCTGCGAAATATCTCCCCGTAGACGGAGAAGTGGATGGCGAACTTATCATTACAGGGTATCAATTGATTTTCGTAGCGACACATCGTTGTCAATTTTACTACATGTCCTGTGATATTCAGGATATTAGTGAAATTTGGATGCGTCGATATCAGCATCAAGAAAGTAGCTTCGAAGTCTTCGTCGAATCAAACAAATCGCATTTTTTTGCTTTGCACAATGCCAGCGATCGCAATTCGTTGAAAGAATTATTCTCTGATAAAATATTCCAGTGTCCAGATCAATCGAAATTACTCGTCCTAACACAACAGTGGCGTGAAGGGCAACTCACAAACTGGGAATATTTAATGACGTTGAATCAAATATCGGGAAGAACTTACAACGATTTAATGCAGTATCCCGTTTTTCCATGGATTTTAGCTGATTTCGAGTCATCGTATCTGGATTTGAGTGATATCAAAAGTTTCAGGAGGCTCGATAAGCCAATTGCTGTTCAATATGAGGAGAATGAACCTCATTATGTCGATAATTATATGGTAAGTGATTTTAATTAAAAAGAATATTGATATTCACCAGAAATCAATATGACGACTCGTACTAAATTTAGGTAATTTAATACATTAAAAAATGGGATAAAAAAAAATTTAAAGCACCAGTTTGATTATGCATGGAGACCCCATATCCTTTTATTCTTAGCCACTAGCTTATCTTAGAATTTTGCGTTAGCAATGAACTCCCATTATAGAAGACCTCCCCCATTTTCTTAAAACCCTTCATCAGTTAACTTTGGAACCGTCCAACCGATTTAGATACGGTTTTCTAAGTCGGATAGAAATCGTTTTGCCTCTGCCCGGTTCTACCGGCGTTCTAAACAAGACACGATTTTCACTTTTGTCTATAACTCATTTGCTTAAAAAACTAATAACCACCAACAGTGAACATCACCACACAAAATAATTGTCCACAGCCAAAACATTTTCGGGTACATAAAAAAATCACGGCGCCGGTTCCCACTTTCGGGAAAATTCGTTAAGATCCTGTAAGAGTAACGCAAAATTTTTCCAGTTTTTTTTCGGCAAAATTATCATTAGGGTATTTTCGAGGTCGCTGATTACGTATTCAAAAATTCAAAACGGAAGGTCCTGTAAGGATATTTTTTCAAAAGTTGTTAATAAAGTTAATTCTTGATTTTTTTCGGATTTCTAAAATTCATAAATTCAAAAAACTTCAACCCAGCAACGACGAATCCACATTCTAGTACAATCTTTTTGTGACAGTCTGTTTATTGCAGTACATGGAACAGACGATGGCAAGTTTGGGTTCTTTGCACCTACAACCTTACCACTACAGTTCACATTACTCGAATTCGGGAACGGTTCTACACTTTTTGGTTCGGATACCGCCATTTACATCATACTTTCTACGCTATCAAGGTAAATTTTATTATTTTCATTGGAATTTTTCTATCTTTTTTATACAAATAACGATTTTTTTTTTAGATAATAACTTTGATTTACCCGATCGTACGTTCCACTCGATCCACACTACATGGAAGCTAGCTAGCAACGATTCGTCAACTGATGTAAAAGAGCTCGTTCCGGAATTCTTTTGTTTACCAGAAATGTTTGAAAACACAGAAGGATTCAATTTCGGTGTACGGCAATCGGGTGAGGTTGTCAGTCATGTAGCTTTGCCACCTTGGAGTATGAACAGCTTTCGATTATTCGTGTTAATCCATCGACAAGCGCTTGAATCTCGAATGGTTAGAAAAAATATTCACAACTGGATTGATTTGATTTTCGGCTATAAGCAGACTGGCAAAGCCGCCATAGACGCTATTAATGTATTCCACCCAGCTGTAAGTTTTTTCTAAATTTCGTCAATTTCCTTTTCATTTAAAGAAACAAATTTTTTTCATAGACGTATTCAACCTTTTCCGTATCGGATATCACGGATCCAATTGAGAGAAAAGCCCTTGAAACCATGATCAAAACTTATGGACAAATGCCAAAACAACTTCTGAAAGCTCCTCATCCAGAGTCAAATGATCTTAATTATCCTGCAGGTCAGCCGAATGTTGTGGCTTCGGTTAGGGGTCTGCGATGGGGAATTTTTACAGGTTCACCGCAGCTACCAGAACCAAGAATGTGTAATGTTTACATTCAGCCGGGAATGCTATTATCTAAACTTGTTTCGTTTGCAAATACAAATGTCGTTTACGCAATCGAAGACAGAAGCACAGTCATGCAGGGTTAGCAAAACTTTTTTTCTAATTACTTCGTCAGAATCATTCATAATTGTTTGAATTTCTGTAGGTTTGGAATCAGATATTTACAATCTGATCAGCTGGAATCATGACGACGGAGTCATACGGATTGGCCCCTTAAGTGAACCTGTAACCGCATCGAAACCACTTGCCTTTAATAATCGATTAGATGAGATAACTGCATCCGGTTCAGATCCGAACGCGAATACTTTATGGTTTGGTCATAAATCTGGCCGTATTACTGTTTATCAGTTCTCCAGTTTTACCAATCCGAAATACAACAAACACCGTCAAACATTAGCTGGCATGAAGCTTTCGTACAATTCGGCATGTCAAAAGATTTCAACGAAATCTCCACTATTAGGGCCTACCGTTCTTATTTGCCACACGGATGAGATTACGGCAATAGCTCTATCCGCCGAATTTAAAATTGCCGTGTCAGTTGGAAACGATGGTTTGGCTGTCATTTGGGATGCCAATAGGTTTGTGTGTTTGAATTACAATTCAGAAGATTTTTGGTTACATAAATTCAATTCCAGTTTTAGTTTCATCCGAACGATAGAAAGGCCATCAGAAATTCGACCTTCTCCCATCAGTTTGGTCGCTATTAGCCCAACCCTGGGTGATATTCTCACCGTTCACTGGATTCAACACAACAGCGAGAACGGAAATCGCGAGACTACGACCACTGCTGAAGAATGCTTCGAAGTAACGGAGGAGACTGTTGATGATTTTGTTAATATTTCCATGAATTTAAATGGGAAATCTTTAATGAGATTGCATTCAGTGAATGCAAAATATGTTAATCATTGTGTGCTCGAGGATAGAATTTTATCAGTTTGTTACTCTTATATTAAAGAAGGTGTCGGAGTTAATGTGATAGCAACTGGCTTTGAAAATGGATTTATTCGTCTGTGGTCCAGCTGGGATTTAAGCTTAGTAAAGGAAATTTGCGCCTCCAAGTCAGATGTGATAAGGTGATTTTATTGCTCTGTGATAAAAAAAAGAGTGATTTTCAATTAAATTTTTGAAATATTTCCACAGCCTAACATATTCAACGTACCAGCATTTGGTGGTTCTCACAAAAGATAATTACATCCAAGTTTGGGAGTCGGAGGGTCTTCAAGGCAACGCACCAAAATTTCCTCAAATCGTGTTCCAGAGAAGCAGCAGCGGCAGTAATTGAGTTATGCGACATTATAGATTTTTTTTGTAATGTGTTTGATTTTTTACTAATTTTTCTTTCAAACTTATGTTATAAATTAGTAATTAGTCTTGATATTTTAGGTTTATTATGCGTAAATAAGTATTTTCTCCTTTTTATTATTTATTTTGTGATCGAATGTTTTGTACTTAAGTTTTTTAAAGAAAGATTTCTCAGATGATGATTAAAGATATATTAAAAGTTAAAATTATTTTGAGTTCCAAAAGTGGTTGATGTTATATCATCTTCGTAGTTGGCGTCAAATCCTCCAGCGGATTGGGTTGTGTGTCTACCATCTGGCCCTGACAGCGGCTCGAGATTAGAGTTTGGGCGTGAAAATTATTTAAAAAAATCTATAACTTCTTATAAGATACCTGGTAATTTTCAAGTCAAAATTTGGATGTTGAGATACTTAGTTTACACATTTCACTAAATTTTTTAACAGTTTTCTCAAACACATGTTTTTCCTGAGTCGCTTACACAACTTTCAACATTTTTAACTGACATTTTAAAACACTCTTAATTTATCCATTTCAATTTATTTAAAAATAATAGTCAAATTTCAGAGGCATTTTGAGATTTTGAAAAAATAAAAATAGAGCCAGTTTTAAGATCAAAACCTCCGTATCTAAATAAAAATTTGGAAAAAAAAATTATCCAAAAATATTAAATTGGATTTTTTTTCTCTCATTGTGATCAGAAATTAAATTTCTCTTAGGTTTTTATAAATATTTCTTTTGCATAATAATAAAACTAATACATTTCAACAACATTGAATAAAAATTATGTGGTAAAAAGATTCATAAACTCTTCCGTAGGTTTACTTTTTGGGCTTAAAAAATTTGGTGCAAAAATTTTCTTTTTATTTTCAATCAGACATGCTAAAATTTTCGACACATCCACAATCTCTCCGGCCACAATATGTGGAAATCGGTATTCTTTCTTATCCTTGAAATTAAATAAAAGACGCTTGGAGATGAAATCGGTAAAGTGGCTCAGCCATCCCACTTCAATGTACTCTTGATAAATCGGCGAATAAACTTGTATTGAAGATCTCAGCGATTCTGCTATGGACAATTTATCTGCAGGCGTGTAAACAATTCGAAAATGTATTCCAAGCTTCCGATATATGTCCACACATAAACCAAGACCATTCTCAAGCTCCTCGTCAGCTTCTAATTTGCTTTTCGCTGCAACGAATAGATGGACTTTGTTACTCTGAGTTGCCGTGTAAAGACCTCTTCTCTGCTCATCAACAGGAGACCGTGAATACCCTCTTCCCTGGGCAACAAATTTCAACGGCAATAATGTTGGATAGACAGAAAGTTTTGTTATGAACGCTAAAAAGCTTATAAAAGATCCATTTCCCACTAAATGCAGTAAATTTACTTTTGATTCATTCACGTCTTCTGCGATTTCGTGGAATGCATTTAAGTTAATTCCAGCTGCTTCTAAAAGGATACTTCGAGCAAAATCTGGATTTATAAACTGGACGAAATTATTTTCAATTACGTATTCTACACAATTTAGGGGAAAGTTTAAATCAAACAACGCAGCTTCATTTTTCAAATAGTAGCAATCCTCATTTTTAAAGTCGATCAGATCAGTAGATTGTAAATGATCAGTTGGTGTTGTTTCAGTCGAATTCTCTATTATACCTTGTCTGTAGATTAACGTGGCATCCGTTTCCGGTGTTCGTAGATGCAAATCATTAGGTAAATTAAGGAAGTTATGAAAAAATTTGTCTTCAATGGGGTATGTCGCTTCTTTGATTGATTTCAAGGCATCACGCAACTCTCTGCCTTTTTCTTTGAGACTTTCCCTTTCATTGTCCGTTAGATCCTAAAACCACAAAACGTTGACATATTAAAGGGTTTACAAACCTAAATTCTAGATTCCCTCTATAGAAAAATTTTACCTGAGATTTTTTAAGTCTTTCTGATATATTCGATCGTTCGTTTTCAACTTCCTTCTTCTGTTGTTTAAGTCTTTTAAACTGCTGATAAAGTTCAAAAGTTTCTGAGTAATTCAAGTTGATTTTTCTAGCTCTTAAATTACATTTTAAGTCTTCCGGTTTTGAGAGTCGGGTTTCGAAGTCCATAAATGGGGTTAGAATAGCGTACGACTCTTTAGCTTTATCCCCTGTCAAGTATAATGCCGAAACACATCTTGAATGAATTTTGTGGATGTAATTTAATCGTCTTAACAACATTTTCCGCTAATTTTCATAGAAAACTAAAATCTTCCACGAAGTAAACAAAGTGGATTTTTTTTTATTTATTTTCAAGCTGTCAAAGTTTGTTTGTTTGTGTTCAGCCGCGATGGCAACTTTTTTTGGGATATTCGTGAGTTACTAAATTTGTAATTTTTTTTAAATGAAAGATGTTGTGCGTTGTTTTACAAAGGTTTTATTGAGTGATATAAAATACATGCTGGATAAACAAATTTAATCACATTTTTCAAGCTATTCCAATGGGACAAAAAATTTAAAAAAAATGTTGGGACCATTCAAATGAATGTAAAACAGTTTTATGGTAGTACTGAAACATCACGCGATATTAAATCGTTTCATTCTGTTGCCATTCTTTGCCGGTAAGTTGTAAAATTCCTTCTTGTTTTTTTATATTTTACTATTGCTTTTATTGTGCATCCTTCGACCATTCAATAAAACCGTATTTTGAGGTTGTATTGAAATTTCTGCCGAAGATAAACAGGTGTGAAATTTTCCTACAATCCAAAGTGTAAAAAGTGTTGGTAGAAACCTATAAAAGTAAATATCGTTTTTTGCAATTTAGCGAAATTTGTAAGTTTGTTAACAAAAAATATTATTAAAACTAGTTTCTGCAAACATAAAAAATCAAATATTTACCAAAAAACAATTTGTATACAAATCAGTCATCGTGCAATGAAACGCAGTTTTTTTTATTCAAGGTTTTATCTCATTAATAAAGTACCGATTTATTGTGGGCAATATACTTGTAACTATTTGTTGCTGTTATATTGAAAAGCAAAATTATGAAATTTTACATTGATTTTGGTTTTTTCAAAGCCATCCCCTTTTTGCCATAATGTCTAATCATTCAAAGAACTAGTTTTTTTTTGTTAAACTAATTTTTTTTCCTGGCCGACAACTAGTTTCTATAGACAACGTAGATTGAAAGAAAGTTATACTATTGCCAATTTCTTTTCTTTCTTTGGTTAGCTTATTTCTCAGTATTGTTTTTATTTTCTGAAAACTTTCCAAATCAGATTACTAAAACTACTTTATAAAATCAATAAAAATTTAAAAAAAATGAAAACAATCGAAGAAGAAATTGTGAAGGAGGAAATCGCTGGATATATGAAATCTTTAAAAATAATTTTGATAGACATTTTAATTGGAGTCAGCTAATATAATTGGATTTTTAATTTATTTCAGTTGAAGAAGCTATGTACAATCATATTTAAAACATGTTCTGTCTGTATGAATTTTCAATATCGATGCCTCTATTCAAGGCTATCGAATCTCGAGCTGTCAAAGTTCTGACGATTTTGTAAGTACGACAAAACGTTAATATTCGGATGTGTTTTCGTTATGATTTTGGAAGAAAATTGTTCAATCTTTGTGAATCCTTAACATCTCAAAAGGCGCCTCCACACGTTCAATGTTACTTGACAATTTTACTTGAATGACTCATGTTTCAAGTAACATTTATCGTTTGGATGCTCTTCAATGTTACGTTTGCAGGCAATTTCCATCATTGTTACTTGACGAAAATTTTCATCAATAATACTTGAACGTGTGGGGGCTCCTAAAAAGGCTGTTTAGATTAGCCGATCCAGGCGCCAGGCACTGAACGAAACTGTAAAAATTACAGGCAAGACGAGGAAGCTAATCTAAACAGGCACAAAGAAGGTAACGAGTTTTATTTTTTAGTGAATTAAAAATTCAACATTGAACAATGTCGTAAGTCAAGTTACGATAGTCTTGCACGGAGGCCTCGATATTCAAATCGTCAAGTTTTTTATATCAACATTCAAATCCGCTGAAAATCTCTCAGAAAAGCACTGCTCAAAAAACCGCTTTCTTTGGTAGAATCACAGAAAATTTTTATGGCAGAATATGGTAAAACAAAGCTTCTATATGCTTTTTGAACATTGAAATTTTGCACAAAAGTGTAAAAACATCATTGGGCGCAGTCAGGAACACTCAACAGTTGAGTAAATTTCGATGAGTTCTCGTGAATGCCTCGATACATTAAACAGCTGATATCTGTCAATCTTGTCATAGACAAATGGAAGGAAAATTTGTTGTGTGAAAATTGTTAGTTGGAATTATGGAAAACCACTGGTTTTTGGAGTTTTTAGCTGAAGATGATGTTACCACAAACATTGCAACAGATTCCTGATTTAGTGCAAACATTTTTATTTGCGCATGAAATATTTAAAGGCCGTGAATCCGTGAAAGTGCGAAATGAAAAATTTCTTCAAACGATTGGAAATATTTCCACCTCTTGTAAACTAATAAAATGCAACTTATCAGTTTGTAATCTGTGATGCACCTCCGGAGTTTCGAAAATATTATGTTCCATATCATTTAATTTGTCAATTTGATCCAGAAAAGCCATTCTGTTTCGCAAATATTTTGTTCTTCGAAAAAACGCCAGCTGTTATCTGTCAAAATACTCAATCCATCGGTTGAGCAGAAAAGTATCGCAGTAATTTTCCGATACAAAAAATGGCGTCCGATCAGTGGTTATGATGAGTAAATCTCTCAACTGTTGAGCAAATCTCTCAACCGTTGAGTACCGTGAATGCGCCCATTGTTAATATTTTCATTTAAAAGTGTATCATACTTGATTTCACATCGGCTCAATAATTTTTTTTTAATATTCATTGGATGCAAAACGTGCACTAAAATTTTCATTTTTGAAAAAAAGATTTTCAGACCGGCAGCATGGATTGGAATAATTAGTAAATGCATTTATAAATACTGATTAAGTAAAGTTGATTTAGTATTTATTTGTAAATTAATTTACTAATTGTGTCAATCGGAAAATATGGCAGACACATTATTTTAATTTTCTGAAGATTAACAATTTTTGGTTCTATATTTTTATAAAACATTTTTTCAAGGTTTATAAAACAAAAAAGCGGCAGTTTTATGTTGCCTTAAATTTGATTATTATATGTTTATACCCGTATGGTGAAACCAAAGGGTATATTAACTTTGCCTTACCGTTTGTAACGCCAAGATCCCGTCATCACACATAAAAATGAATTACACCAGTGTGTTTAGAATGATAAAAATAATTAATTTTTGCATGTCCGTCCGTCTGTCCGTCTGTCTGTCCGTCCGTCTGTCTGTCCGTCTGTCCGTCTGTCCGTCTGTCTGTCCGTCTGTCTGTCCGTCTGTCTGTCCGTCTGTCTGTCCGTCTGTCTGTCTGTGGCGCGGATTGCGGGCGCACGGATTGAGCTAGAGACTTGAAATTTTGCGCAGATCCGTTTTTCATAAAATGCGAGGCTAAGTTCGTTAATGGGCAAAAATTGACCATTAGCATACGGACGAAAACGTTTTTTGCGAATATCTCAAAAACGGTGCATCCTATCAAAAAAGTGCAAGAACAAAAATTTTTTAGGATATGGTTCTACATAAAACTCCCATACATCAAAATCCGATTGGAATAAACTTTAAAAAATCTTATTGGAAAATTTGACTTCAAAGTGGAATTTTGATACAACTGTTCGCCGTTAAATCACCATACGGGTTTTCAATAATTGCCAGATTGGCAATTATAGCTTTTGTTATGTTTTTAATTTTCCACCGGCACCATTTAGAAATTTATGCTTGGAATCTTGAAGTAATTAAAATTATATTTTTCTCTCTACTAAAAATTTAGATTAGAGTCCAGAAGATAAGATAGACACCGAGATATCATTCAAACAATTTTGTAGTGCATGAAAATTGAAATTGTTCAATCAGTATCACTTTGAATATTGAACCACCATGAATACTTCACCAACAATCGTTTTACCCAATAATATACTCTACGGTGGTGAAGTTCCGCCCAGTGTTTGCCAAGGATATGGATCAATAGCGAAATTTGCATTAGAGCGTTTTAAGAGCAGTGGAAACAATGTTATACTGGTACAAAATAATTAGAATACTAATTTTTTATGTATTGTTTAAACTTACTACATGATTTTTAGATTGATGCAATTTCAAAAGAGGAGATCACCGGTAATCAATTTTATGAGCGAATTATCGAAACGGCAAAATGCTTGCAAACATTACAAGTGAAAAAAGGCGATGTCGTTGGACTTTGCAGCGAGAACAAAATTGAATTTGCTGTTGTGGTATTCGCTGCCTTGTGTCTCAACGCGATCGTATCCCCATGTAATATCACATACACAGAAAGTAAGTTAATTATATGAAAAAAAAAATTGAATATGCTCAGTCATGCTTGACTGATAAGAGCAAAAGTGATTTTGAACTTTTAATTATACATATTTAAGTGCATGATAGATGGTATTAGCTTACACGCGATAATTGCTTTTTATTTCTTTGCCTATTAGAATATTTTGTTTTAATCTTTATATTGCCTTATGTAAGATATTTAATTTACTTCCAATTGCACCGTAACAATTGGTCATATTAAAATTTTTATACAAATTTTTCGCACTGCTTATCGATAACGAATTTATTGATTTTTTAATGTAAATGTTTATTGAACTGACGTTTATTAACTCAATTGGTTAATTAGTTTAAAAAATAATATAACTGCATAATACTTTTACCACCACATCAATAAGTTTTTACCTTCATTTTTACAGGAGAATTGAATCATGCTTTCAACTTATCAAAACCGAAAATTATTTTCGCATCACCAGCTGTTTTGGATAAAATAATAAAAGTATCGAAAAAGAATTCATGCATCAAGCGAATTATTGTTTTTGGTGAAAAATCGCCCAACAGAAGCTATCAGACGCTTAGGGATACAATCAAGGCGACGAAAAAGAATCACAGCAAAGATTTTGTTGTAGAAAGTGTTGATATTGATAAAACCGTTGCGCTCATATTATGTTCTTCCGGTACTACAGGACTCCCGAAGGGCGTTCAACTTTCACAGAAAAACGTTATGACCTGCATTGATCGGCAATTGTAAGTAGTGGGAATTTTTTTATTTGTCGTTTTCTTGAATATTTGGTAAGTTGGAGCATTGAAAACTCCTGCAGTGGCTCGATCGTGTTCGAAAACTTACGAACTGATATTAAATAATTTGATATTCTTTTATCTGATGTTATTTCTTTATTTTAAACATAACAAAAGCTATAACTGCCAATCTGGCAATTATTGAAAACCCGTATGGTGATTTAAGTGAACGGCGAACAGTTGTATCAAAATTCCACTTTGAAGTCAAACTTTCCAATAAGATTTTTTAAAATTTATTCCAATCGGATTTTGATGTATGGGAGTTTTCTGTAAAATCATATCCTAAATAACTTTTGTTCTTGCACTTTTTTGGTAAGATGTACCGTTTTTGAGATATTCGCAAAAAACGTTTTCGTTCGTCCATTTCTGCCCATTAACGAACTTAGCCTTGCATTTTACGACAAACGAATCTACGTAAAATTTCAAGTTTTTAGCTCAATCCGCGCCACAGACGGACGGACATGCAAAATTGAATTTTTTTAACATTCTAAACACACTGGTGTAATTCATTTTGGTGTGTGATGACGGGATCTTGACGTTACAAATGGTGAGGCAAATTAAATATACCCTTTGGTTTCATCATACGGGTATAAACATATTTTTATGATAAAAATATACAGCTGAAATTTTCCATTACATGCACGATTATTTTTTAGCCGCCTTCTGAACCTTTAATAAAGTTTAGAAATTCCTTTATCCTGCGATTGTTGTTCGCGGGATAAAAGAACTTTGAAACAACTCACAACTTAATATTTGCCCTCCTGATTACAAGCCAAAAAGATTTAAAGAAAATAAAGACCAACACTTATTCGCCTTTGTCTCGCCATCCGGCAACATAGTTACAATTTTTCTTGGGATGGTATTTAACCCTTTCGCGATGACTTTTAAATATTAATATTTGAAAACTGGTTTTGCAGCATACGATAAAGGTGTAATCAAGAAATGCTCTGTAATTAAAAAAAAATGTGACCTTGGAATTTAGAAAGGGGGTCCTCGGACTATATTGCATTAAAAATTCAATAGGAAGCAGGAAAGGCAGTAAGAACATAGAGAAACCTTGAGCTAACCCATGGCTTAAAGCCCGCTCCATAATGCGAGTTAGCTCCCTTGAAAGTTTTGTTCAAATTGGTTTAGTGGTTCTCAAGGAATACAAATCGATATACAGAGCGACGCACAAGCTTATTGTAACATTAGATTAAAAAGAGACTTCTAATTTTAAGTACTCTCCAGTTTCTAAAATAACAAAATTATTTGATTTCAGTGACAATGTGGCATTACTTGAGGGTGTCACAATGATGACCATCATCCCTTGGTTCCACGCTTTTGGTCTTTTGACCCTTATACTGACAACCATTATCGGAAATCCGTTTGTTTTTCTATCGAAATTCGAAGAGCATTTGTTTTTAAAAAGTATTCAAGTGAGTTTTAAATTATATTTTTTTAGTGCACAGGGGAACACCTTTTTTTTATCGATTTGTTATTCAGGATTACAAGGTGAATATGGCATTTATGGTACCACCATTGATGGTGTTTTTGGCTAAACATCCAGCTGTAGATAATTACGATTTATCTTCTTTGATGATGCTGTTATGTGGCGCCGCACCTCTCAGTAAGGAAACTGAAGATGCAGTTAAAGCCAGGTTTGTAATTCATTTGCTTTTGTTATTTTGTTTATTTATTTTTAGTTTGAGGTATTCTTTTCCAAAAGTTGTTGTAAAGTTTTTGTGAGAAATCTTTTCAGATTTGTATTAATTTTTCTAGATTTTCTAATAAAAGTACCTTTCTTATATGTAAGAAAGGTAAAAAACATTTTGATGGTTATTTAAATGAGATTTTTCGATTTTCAAACTACAGTAATTTTGGAAAATAAAACCACATTTTCTATTGCATTCCTCATTTAGTCGCACATTATTTCATTTGCATTTTCACACAAGTAAAATCACTATTTCTGAAATCTTTTGAAGCAAAAGAAGTACTTACCTTACAACATATTCAATTTCCACTATTTTTTTTACAATTCAGTATATTTTTAGTTTAAATATACACAAGAGATATTTGATAAATATATTTTGAAAAATAAAACACAAATATTTGATGTAGTTTGTAGAAAAGAAAAACTCAATAACCTTCTGTAAGTTTAATGGCTGTTCATAAAATATGTCATATTTTTAGAGGAAGAGGGCAGTGCGACAGCTCCACATAAGCATAAAAAAGCGTGACGGATTTTATAGATTTTCATGCAACTCTTTTTGGTATGCGTTTAGAGATGTCTATAAAATATTTCAGACATTTAGAAGAAAGGGATTGTGAACTAATGGGGCAAATAATTTTTAGGTGGGAAGAGGGCTGAGGGTTTAGAAAATACAACAATTAGCGTAACGTGTTTTATGGATAGCCTATTATTTCTTGTATTTGAAATATGCCTAGTTTTTTTTTTTGATTTTTTTTAAACATGTGATTAACCACCTAATTTATTTAAATATTCCACCTGATATTATGCTTGGCTTTTTTATTTATTTGTGTAGCTTTTGTGCTTTGAAAATTACATTCTGGTTAAAGAAATTTGCTAACATTTATTTTGCGGTGCAAAATTGGATTTCGCCTGTTTTATTATAGAATTGGGGTGCCATTTGTTCGCCAAGGTTATGGTCTCAGTGAATCGACACTTAGTGTTTTAATACAAACAGAAGAATTTAATAAGCCAGGCAGTGTTGGATTGCTTCGTCCCGGAACCTACGGGAAAGTTGTAGAGATTTCATCAGGGAAATCATTGGGTCCGAATGAACGCGGTGAACTGTGCTTCAAGGGGGATTTGGTAATGATGGGATACGTCAATGATGTGGAGTCAACGAGAGAAACAATAGATAGTGAAGGATGGTTGCATACCGGCGACATTGGATACTATGATAATGACTGTGAATTTTACATTGTTGATAGAATTAAGGAGTTGATTAAGTACAAAGGATACCAGGTTCCGCCAGCTGAACTTGAAGCCATTCTATTGACAAATCCAGAAATTAAGGATGCTGGAGTTGTTGGAATACCAGACGAAGTATCTGGGGAATTACCATTTGCTTTCATTGTGAAGCAATCCGGTTCCAAGATTACCGAAAAAGATGTCATCAAGTTTGTCGATGAGCGTGTATCGAGTGCCAAAAAATTACGGGGCGGTGTGATTTTTGTAAATGAGATACCAAAAAATCCCAGTGGAAAGATTCTACGACGTGTCCTTAAGGATATGCTTAAGACAGTGCCAAAGTCAAAATTGTAAAATTCTAACATTTTAGATAACAAGCATTTTTTGCGTTTTATGGTTACCTGACGTAGTACTATCATGTTGTGTGGGTGATTTTATTAAAATTATTAACAATTGTAACGTCCTAACCAAAAATATTAAAGCTTCTTCTTAACCCGGCATCCGACAAGTGGAGTGTGACCCAACATATGACCAATGTTCAAGTGTTGCATTTTTGTTTGTTCATTGCAAACGTAAATGAGTATTTCTTTATTCTTACTCATTGAGGTAGACTGCCAAAAGCCCACGACAAACAAACACAAAAAAATGTTTACGGTTCATTTTGTGAATCACACCCCACCTGTCGGAACTCGTTACAAAATTTCACCTGTCGGATGCCGGGTTAATATACGTATTTAATAAGTATTTTTTTCTTAACATTTGTTGGTTTACATTAGATTTAAGATTTCTACAGAATACAGATTTACTGTAAATAGTTTTAATAAAAGCCAAAGTCTAACTCATCGGATCGGATTAAGGGTTCATCTTAAGGATTGATCATTACTGCTTGCACCCTAACAGACATCTGACATCATAAAATATTCAATAATTGGGGAATGTAAAAAACAAAATTTCATTTTAGAATCGGTGTACCTATGATTCGTCAGGGCTATGGCCTAAGTGAAACAACACTGGCTGTTCTTGGCCAAAAAGAAGATACGAACAAGGCGGGCGGCGTTGGAACACTTCAGTTGGGAGTTTATGGCAAAGTTGTTGACGTTGAGACAGGAAAGAGTTTAGGACCAAATCAACGAGGTGAACTATGCTTCAAGGGTAATGTGATAATGAAGGGCTACGTGAATGATTCTTCGGCAACGGATTCTATAATCGATAGCGAAGGATGGCTTCATACTGGTGATATTGGATATTACGATGAGGACTACGAATTCTTTATTGTTGATCGAATAAAAGAATTAATCAAATATAAAGCGTATCAAGTGCCACCAGCTGAACTAGAGGCCCTCCTTCTAACGAATTCCAAAATCAAAGATGCCGGTGTTGTTGGATTGCCGGAAGAAGCGTCTGGTGAGCTACCATTTGCTTTTGTTGTTAAACAACCGGGTACCAAGATAACCGAAAACGAAGTAATTGAGTTTGTCGCGGAACGAGTGTCCAATGCGAAACGATTAAGAGGGGGAGTACGATTTGTTGATGAGATACCTAGAAATCCCAGTGGAAAAATTCTACGACGAGTCCTTAAAGAAATGCTCACAAAAACGCCAAAGTCCAAATTGTAAAAGCAAAATAATTTTAATTAATAAGAGATATTTCAATGATATTCGGTACTTACTTTTACAAATGTGTATTGATAGTAAAATGTGGTGATGTTTTTTATACTTTGTAGGATTTTTTTGTAGATTGAAAAATTTGCATATAATAACTTAATATTTTTAACTAATAAACCGTAGACAAATATTAAATAAATTTAATTTGAAAAACACATGTTTGTTTGTATGATTAATTTGAATTTTACAGAGAAAAATTGCAATTAAAAGAATTAAATGCTTCATTTTAAAGAAATTTTCTGCTTTAAAAATATTAATAACAACTCTTATATAGTCAATACGTATTTAAAACTGCTTTATTGTGTATCTTGGTCTCAAAATAAAACTAATTTATTGTTTTTGGACATTTTTTTAAACTGTGTAAACTTTTTTTATACAAAGGATGATGTCCATTTTGGACCCCTTTATTCAATTTCTTTTATCTATTTTGATTTAAAAAAAAACTACCATGAACTTATCTGTTTATTTATTCATTGTATTCATCGATTTAAAAAATTGAAAAAGTGTAAAGAGTTTAAATTTACTTGATCGTAGTTTACATAACATTTAGACCTTCTGAAGAAGCCAGACGAGAGTTCGCGAAACGTTGGGGCAGTTTAATAAAATGTCCAAAACAAAAACAATAATTTGAGGACCGAGAAACCCGAGCAGGAAATAAGAATTTAACATTGTTACAATCGAGACCACACAATAGATTGCTCTTTTGATTTTTTATATCTCTTTCCGGTTTCCCTTTCGTGAAATAATAAGAACTTAATGAACAAATATTAATCAATTAACGGGACTGGCTGTTGTCTCTGGAAAATTTCATGTTCCAATTATTTTTTAATATAACAATGTTATTTTTTTTAAAGATTTGTTTTCGAAAATGTCTTATTACGACACTGATTTGCAAAATATCCTGGCGTGTAACATCGATATCACGTCTTAACACTTTTAGACTTTTTGTTTTGGTTCGGACCATCGGAATTATTCACTTCGGTGTATTTTTCTCTTTATACCTTGATCAGTACTTTGCGACACACTAAAAGATTCACAAAGTTTAAAGAAATAAATTGGTTTTCGGGGTAAAAGTATTCAGTGCTTTTCTCATGGGCATTAATGGCTTAATTTTGGTTTAACAGACTATTTGTTACCTATAAAATATTCATGTATTTTGAGTTTTATTGCTCAATAAAACTACATCGGTATACATATATCGTTCGTATATAAATATAGTTCATTATTTCATCTTACATGGTTTTCGGATAACTTGGAACGTATCCCCAATTTTACTATAGAAAACATAAGTTTTTTCACACGAATTTTTAGGGAACGTATCTACCGTGTAAAAAATAGTCAAACGTTAAAAAAAACTTTAAATGACTGCGTTTGAACAAACAGACAGACACGCGTTACTCGGTTGTTTGTGTAGATTAAGTCCGGTATTACACTTGGCTTAAGTAAGCCGGCAACTTTTGGGCTTAATAAGCCAATGTGCTTACATTTGTGGCTTAAATAAGCCAATCCTGTTTGCATATTCTACACAAGTTTACATATGTGTGTGTGAACTCAAGCCATTGAAATTGCTGCTGCTCATATACTTCCCAAGATCTTTACCTGCTGACGGTCAGAACGGAAATGATTTCTGCCTACTACTTTTACCAAACCGGTTCACACGCTTTGCATGTATGCAGATTGTCGATAAGTCATGATTTCGAGTGGCAACTTTTCCCTCCGCAGTCGTTTCTCCCGAAAATCGGCTTAAGTAAGCCCGAAAGTTGCCGTGTGTAATATCGCGCTAAGGAGTTCAATTTTTTTTTTGTTATTTGCTCCGCTTTTTTCACGAGCAAAAAACCGGCCAAACATTTACTCTCAGCACACAAACTTACCACACATTTTTGCGCTGATGTAGAACATATAGTCACATTCAAATTTTTAAAAATTTCTCATCACTTTTCATTCATTTTCACATTCTATTTACCATAAGCGATTGTTTGTAAAATGCACAAGTACGGATGACAGAAATTTTATTTTAGAATTGGTGTACCAGAAATTCGGCAGGGTTATGGAATGAGCGAAACGACCTTGGGAGTAATTAGACAGACACCAGAATTTAAAAAGCCGGGGGGAGTTGGATTACTTCGTGCAGGTGTTTATGGAAAAGTTATTGATGAAACAGGGATAGCATTGGGCCCTCATAAATCTGGTGAATTGTGCTTTAAAGGCGATCTGGTGATGCAGGGATATGTGAATGATCCAAAGGCGACACAAGAAGCGATCGATAAAGATGGTTGGCTGCATACTGGAGATGTTGGTTACTATGATGAGGATTGCGAATTTTTTATTGTGGATCGGATTAAGGAGCTAATTAAGTATAAAGGATATCAGGTTCCACCAGCTGAGCTTGAATCGATTCTGATTACAAATCCCGAAATTAAAGACGCTGGTGTTGTTGGTGTGCCTGATGAAGCCTGTGGTGAATTACCATTGGCTTTTATTGTGAAACAACCAGGTTCCAAGGTTACAGAACAAGAAATCACTGATTTTGTTGCTAAAAGAGTTTCAAGTGCTAAAAAGTTGAGAGGTGGCGTGAGATTTATTAATGAAATCCCAAAAAATCCTAGTGGGAAAATTTTGCGACGAGAGCTCCGAGATATGCTAAAAAATAGTGTTAAGTCGAAATTGTAAAGTTTTTTGCGTATTGGTTTTATTTTAATCTTTATTAAAACAATGCTTGATGCTTTTTAAACATTGGTTTTAAGGTTTTCTTAAAACATTGCAATTTATTTTCTATTTGGTACCTAAATTCATGAGATTTTTTTTTTTTGGTGAGTTTTTCCTAGACTCCCTACAGGTTTGTTAATTAGAAAATCCGAAAAAAGTGCAATTTTTTCATATTGCATAACAGAAATTCTAAATGCAAGTAGTTTTTATGAGAAATATGCAAATAAATAAATGTAAGAAACAAAATTATTTTATTAGAAAATTTCATTAAAATATAGATTTTTCTAGTTCCTTGAGGGAACGATACAACAAATTCTAAAAATATTATTTATTACCCAGCTGAAAAAAGGAGGATGATGTATTTAGGATGTATTTATGTTTGATATGTTATTACTTCGTGTAGCCGTAGCCTAAATGGATTGACCACAAACGACAAACGCCATTTTGTCTAAATTGACGCAAATATATGTATATCATGTGATACCTCTAAAGTTCCGTTCCCTCTCCCCGGAAGTAACTGTGTGTATTGTGACTCAAAAAAAAATCAAAATATCGGACGCCAGCCTCCATTTTTTTCAAAATTGAATAAAATAAATCTATAGCATGTGTTATCTTAAAGCTAGAACCTGAATCGTACGTCGATGCGTCCGTCATGCGTCCGTCACGTTGACAGTTCGATGCGGTCAAAGTAAAATCAAGGGGCTGCTATGAGTACTCCCCTAATAATACGTTTAGACCACATAGAGTAGGTCGAATTTCTACTTTTACATGCGGCAACGCACGGAAATGTCATTTCGGACCTGAATCGTACGTCGATGCGTCCGTCATGCGTGCGTCCGGTTGACAGTTCGATGCGGTGACAGTTGGGTACGGCAACGAATCTGGAGTTAATTCATTGTTTTGCACTTCTTCTATTAGTTTATCGTCGAAACAATTACTTTCAATTTGTTCCATACTTAAATAGCTTAAATCGTAAACAAACTTTTTTGCGAAATGACATTTCCGTGCGTTGCCGCATGTAAAAGTAGAAATTCGACCTACTCTATAAGCTGATTTACAATGAAGCAGCAACGCCAACAGCAACAGCAACGTCACGGAGAAAGTGTTTTGATTGGTCGAGAATCGTCTCTTTGGCGTCAGATTTTCAGAGAGATATTTTGCTGCCGATTCATTTCTAATCCTAAATTTGAGCAGCAACGCTAAACAGCAACGTTGATAGCTGGTTTTTGTTGGTTATGTATACATGTGATTGACATTTTAGGAACGAATTTGGTGCAGAATTTTGTGTTTAAAATGAAGTTTAAGATTGTTAATCAATAAAAATTTAATTTAGGTAATCATGAAAGAAAGATTAATGCCCAAAAAACTTCTAACAATTCGGAAACGTCAATTTTTGCTTTTGCTGTTGCTGCTTCATTGTAATTCATCCGACAGCATTTCTCTTTTTGCCGTCGCTCTTTACGTCGACGTTGCTGTTGCGGTTGGCGTTGCTGCTGCATTGTAAATCAGGCTTATGGCAGCATTTTTATTTTTGTTGTCGCTGTTGCTTTGGCTGGCAGTCACTCTATTTCAGCCTTTAGCGATTACTGGCCACAGCAGAGTGAGGACCCTGAAATCAATATTTGTTTACAGTGGAAAGCAGCAAGTCGAATAGCAGATTGAAAAATGGTTTAATTTTTTGTGTTTTCTGTGTAATGAGCGATTCCGATGATACAGAAGTTTTACTATTGATACCACCGGATTTTTTTCTAATCGAGACAAGTCGGGAGGAAAACGACTGTTCGCCTGCCAATTATTATCCTTGTTCCTCGAAGGACGATTCCTCGAGGGAGGGGTGCACAACAATGTCCAATCAGTATGACGGTCCGCCTGCAAGACAATCGGAATTGGATTCAATTAATGCGAGACTTGCCCAGATTGAGAAGAATTTCTCGTCTGCCTCAGAGATATCCTCGATTTCAAATTGCACAGTGAAGACTCGTCCGAATCGACGAAAGAACCTCTTGGCCAAAGACAAGGCTTCACCGTCCAAGTTTGTCCACTCGACGCCAAAGTATCCTCCAACTGGATATCTTCCATCAAGTGTGGACGCAACACCCATTGACAACAAATCAATTCTCACTGAAATCGACAGCTTCTTGCGAAAAACCGAAGCGGGGGCTGCCAGTTTTAAGGAACCAATGTCGGTACCAGTGGCAATAGAGAAAAATATGACTTCACTGCGAAGTGACAGGCTTTCCGATTGGGCAAAGCCAGCAGCTGGGGGCGAAGCCCTTATCAGTCTCAGTGAGATTTGGGGCAACGATGGGCGAATGGACAATCTGTCGCTCCATGAAGAACGCTTGCGACGTCAACATTGCGAAAAGACTATCCAAGCCTTGCAAACGAAATTACTAGAATATCAACAGAAGATTTCCGTGGCAATTACGGTGGACAAATCGAAGGATAAAGTTATTGAGACACAAAAGGGGGATAACCTAAAGTTGAAACATCAGCTGAGGAAATTAGACGAAAAAAGCCATTCACTGGAAGCTGACAACGAGAAGTATATTGCTCGCATTCAGGCAGAGAATATCGAGCTGAAAGCAAGAAGAGATTTTCTAGAAAATGAACTTACCCAGGCATTGACGATGACGGGAAGGTTCCAGGATAAGAATGAGATGCTCGAAGAGAAAATGCAATGTCTTACCAGGTAACTTAGAAGTGATTATGTCGTTTAGGATAGTTAAAAAAAAGAAACGTATTTCAGGTCATCTTCCGAGATTGAAGCGATATACAAGAAACAGTTGGATGAGTTGGAATTGCGGGTGGCGGATAGCCATAGGGCGGAGGAAATTGCAAACGAGGAACGAAACAAAGCTAAAATTCAACTTGCAAAGGCACAAAACGATGCAGAGAAAGTAATGACGTTGAATGAATTGGAAATTGCGGCTTTTATTGCCTAACAAAAGGAGTTTTTTTTTCACAAATATACATTTTTCTATTTTCACAGGCTTCTAAGGAAAACGTGGATCTCAAAAAACAACTTGAGTTGAGTCAAGGAGAAGTTGAACTGGTAAAACAACAAAAGCAGAATATTTTAGAGAAGTTCAAAGAGGAGAAGAATCGCGCAGATTTACTGGGTAAACAAAAGTCAGCATTGCAGCAGTTGCAAACCGAATTTGACAAAAAAGAGGTAAGAAGTGATGTTAACGTTGTTTAAATACAATTAATAAAAGAACTGTTGCTTTTTAGTCACAATTAATAAAAGAACTAGAGGCTCAGCGAATTTCTCTTAAGTCGCACTACCAGCAACAACTCGAGTCTGTTGTGTCACAAAAACTTAAAGAGTTCCAATCACAGCTCGATTCGGTGGAGGAGAATTTAAAATCTGAAGCTAAGCAAAGGGAGCGATTAATTGCGGAGCGAGCAATTAAACAATTGGAAATGATCAATGAGAAGAACGAACAAGAAATACATCTGCGACAGGCGAAGCACCGAGAAGAAGTAGAACTGTATCGGATTCAATTGGCAAATGCTTCCACTAGAATCGCTGAGCTCGAAGACAAATTGGATTCGTACAAAACACGACGGTATGGTTTTTATGAAAATATCTTTTGTAATTGATTAAATATTATATTACATGCAGAGCGGACATTGCGGAGAAATTGCACAACGTTATGGAAACGCAGTGGCAAAAAGCTCTTGAGATTTTGACGAGTCCTGCACAAAATACTACCGAAACAGTGTCAACTATTAATCCGAGAAATTTGGATCCTGACCTGCTGGATGGCAAACCCAAACCAAAAGAACGTCCAGAAAATGAATCGTTTGAGACGCCTACGTCAAACCGGGAGCGAAAGCTTCATGAGTCAAATAAACACGCCGATCGATTGCAGGCGTATATTGAAATGGTGAGTTTAAAATGCAATAGAAGGAAAAAATTAAAATATCACTGTTTTTTTAATTGCAGCTTCTAAATAAATCACCGAGGGATTTACACAATATTGAAGAATTCTTAAAAGAATCAAAGAACCCAAATTCATCGGGCAAGTCCGATCCAAATCAATCGAAACGAGATTCAAATTCGAAGCCACCATGGAAATGAAACCAAAAACCAATATTTAAATTTAAAAATTATTTAAATTGATCTTATGATGATGAATTGTACAAAAAAGAAATTTTTAAGATTTACAGTTTTTGATGCTATATTTACACGTTCAGATATGCCATTATACACCCGAATTTTGATATTTTTTGTAATAAAATTTAAATGATTGAATCATTAAATGGGGTTTTGCATTGTTTTTTTAAACTAATAAATATAAACAAATTACTCGTTTGCAGCTAAAATATGTAGTATAAATATTCGTCAAATTTTATAACGGGATGTTAGAGAATAATACCTGCAGATTTGACGTATACCTGTAAAATTTCATATATAAGAATACCAATTTTAATCCCGATTGCTCCCGCATTGAAATATTTAAGCTAATTTTCACGCTATTTTTAATTTCAATGAGTATTTGGCTCATAATGCGAAATTACAAAATCGGTGGCTGAATTCTATGCTTTTCACAACCCCCATAGCAGCACCATCTTTTTAAAATGTACGCAATTGGTCAGAAAGATACCCAGTTGATCAAAAAGGTACGAAGGCTGAATCCAAAAGGTACGAAAACAAATTTACTTCGGCAGCACTGACTCTTTTTTGCTTCGTGCTTTGTGGCAGCACTAATCTATATGTCAATGTAATTTTCGTGCGAGTTTTTCTCCGATTTTCCTGCTAGTACGGCTGTTTTTCCGATAAAATTCCGTAGAAAAAAACCATTGCCGCTAAGTGTAAGTTTTTCGGGCATATAAACCGAATATTTTCGAATATCTGACAAAAATATTTCACACCTTAAAAGGTTATGTAAACACATCCATCATACCTTCTTTCAGATGTTCTTGACCAAAATCTATCGGAATATATCGGTGGCCCAGGTCTTAAGGAAGACCAGCTACTCCGCTGTGACGAATGCTGCTAAAATACCCAAAGAAAGTGCAAACGACGACGCGAATGTATCCAAGAAACCGAAAAGTATTGAACGAATTGTAAGAGTGCCGAAGTTAACCTAGTTTTACATTTGCAGATACTCTAGTGGCAGCGGCGTTTGAATCCTTGAAATCTGAGGTTCCCCTGCCGAATAGCAGCATCCCAAAGGCTCGTTCGAGTAAAGATTCAGCAGCGATCGAAGAAAGGATAATAAATGCGAAAACTGTTAGTGGACTTTTGTCGACGACTGACGATGGAAATGTGGTCAGTCGCAAACAGGCTCTAAAAATTGTGTCCATTCTCGCTGAGTGGACGTCTTTGAATCGCATCAAGCTTACAGATTTCGAGAATGACGCCCGATTTATAAAATTGTGTAGGCTTTTGGGTCGTGCAGTCCCAAAAAATAACGGCAATGGGTCTACACAGGCGAAGAAGGTGGAAGGCTTTCGGACAGACGATCTTAATACTGTTCTAGGAATAGCTGGAGACGATGAAGCTGCGAAAATGATCGCTTCGATTAGCCTCCCGCAGATGGTAAAGGTGATGGCAGTCTTGGCCCAGAAGAAACGACGAAGTACTCCACTTTTGAGATCCTTGGCGTTCAATATTAGCAGCAGTTCTACTCAGTTGGATCTCAAGAAATGCGGGGACCTTCTATATGCAATGGCGAGTTTAAACTTCCTGGATTCGGTGCTTATTGCTAAGATTTGCTCTGATATTCAGGCGACACTGAAAACGCATACCGATAAACCCGCTGTTGTTGGATCAATTCTGACGAGTCTCGGCTTACTCAAGTACAGAGACCTCGGTAAAGTTACAACATTTCCTTAATCTTGTAATGTAAATTCTAATGTAAATTTCATAGATGTCCTTGAATCGCTGGTCGATTGGGTTCTGAAAAACACGGAAGTGTGCCGGCCACAGGATATAAGTTCTATGTTCCTGACGATAGCAACGCTAAACTTTAAATCATCCAAGATGGATCAAATAAGAGATAAACTGAGTAACGTTCTCAGCCAGGCAGACTTTCCCAAAGCATCTGATTGGCTAAGTCATGTGTGGGCTTTAACTCTGTTGAAAATTCCTCAAAATGAACAAATTGAATCTGTGCTGAAGTAATATAATAATTTTAACAAGGTTTGACTTGGTTTAATACGAATTCTTTACCATTAGGCAAGATTTTATAGACACGCTGTCAGAAAGAAAAGGCGGTTTGACGCCCACAATGAAAATGAAGCTGCTTAACATAAATGCGTATGCAAAACACTTTATATCCGACTATGAGGGACCCACAATTGATCCTGAAAGTCCGATTGCATCTGTTTCGATTTCGCACAGCAAATTCAAGTTGATTCTGGTCAATGGAATGTTGGATGCATTGAAAAATCTCTTGCACTCGAGCGCGTATGTTAAAAGTTTGGAAGATACGAAAATGGGATTCGTTATTGGTAATTTATGAAAATTCCCTCCGATAGAAATCACTTATCTAATTTAATTTGTTATTTAAGATGCGCATTGTATGCTGGATGCAAAAACAAATCCACTGCCTTTGGATAAGAACGATCCCAAGGCGATAAGGTAGTTTTTTCGTCATTGATTTTATTGATTGATTTTTTTATTGTGGAATTAATTTCATTTTAGGGTTGCAATAATGGTGATCGATTTCCATGATATGTGCCATGGAACACATCGTTCGCTCAGTGGAATTACTAGTCTAACGTTCGATTTGTTGGAAAATATGGGGTACAAAGTTTTAACGGTACCATTTAATGAGTTCAATACCAGTGATAAACTGTTAAAACGAGTTCAGTACTTAGAGGCGAAATTGAAAAGTATTGTTAGCACGAAAAATTAGTAATTGCTGTTTTAAACTAAAGAAGATTAAAAACGATTTAAATATTTTTTTGGTTTTTTTTCTATAAATAATTTCGAGAGTGATTTCTACATATAAATATTTCTTAATGGATAATATGAAAAATATTGAAAACTACGGTTGTCAGGAAATCGTGAAATACTCTATATGTCGTGACTCTTTCAAATGACTTTAATTTCATTTTAATATTGCGATTCAAATTTTTATACCCGTATGGTGAAACCAAAGGGTATATTAGATTTGCCTTACCGTTTGTAACGCCAAGATCCTGTCATCACATAAAAAAATGAATTACAACACACTGGTGTCATGATAAAAATGATTAATTTTTGCATGTCCGTCCGTCTGTCCATCTGTCCGTCCGTCTGTCTGTCTGTCCGTCTGTGGCGCGGATTGCGGGCGCAAGGATTGAGCTAGAGACTTAAAATTTTGCGCAGATCCGTTTTTCGTAAAATGCGAGGCTAATTTCGTTCATGGGCAAAAATGAACCATTAGGGGAGGGGGGGGGGGGGGTTATCCACCATACGAACGAAAACGATTTTTGCGAATATCTCCAAAACGGTGCATCTCATCAAAAAAGTCCCAGAACAAAAGTTATTTAGAATACGATTCTACATAAAACTCCCATACATCAAAATCCGATTGGAATAAATTTTAAAAAATCTTATTGGAAAGTTTGACTTCAAAGTGGAATTTTGGTACAACTGTTCGAATTTTGATACGACTATCACCATACGGGTCTCCAATGATTGCCAGATTGGCAATTATAGCTTTTGTTATGTTAAAAACTGCGATTAAATTTTCAGGTATGAAGTATTTATGTAAAATTTTCGATACGACGTACCGTTTCTGAGAAAATGGAAATTTTTTTTGATTGAATGGTACGATTTGACCCTTCAAAAAAACGGCTGTGCCAAATTTTAGGTCTCTAGCTTTATTCTTTCTGACGTTATCGTGTGTGTCCACGGACAGACTGAAGGATTTCCAAAAATCAAGTTAATTCTGAAAAATCAATTCTATTATTCTTAACACACAGTGAAGTTTTTTTTATTCTATGAGTTACAAATGATAGATCAAACCTATTATATACCAAGTTGAAGTGTTTTCTTACAAAGTAATATTGTTTTAAGAATTAAAAGATCAGCATCCCATGGAAGTAAAACGTGCAATTATAAAGTCATGTTTTCTTTGGAATACATAAATGTGTTTTAGACGTTTTAACAAGAAATATAATGCGATAAAGATGAAAAATGCGCTACAGGTGAATTTTTTAAAACGAATATCAGTTAAATTCTTAACTGTCGCATTATGTTGAGTTCAGAAAATATAAATGAGGCGACTATTCGGAAATATGCTTGAGATCAATGTACACATTACCAGAAATAAATAATATAATACAGTAATATTTAGGTTCCGCAAATACTGGCCCCATGAATTATACAACAATTAAATAATTATTTATTTTTAAAAAAATTTTCAAAAACGATAAAAAAATCAAGAGAAAATTTGTTCTATTATACCATTTTATTACCACGCATGACTATCAGAATCGGGGTGTATATCAAGCAAACGCAATAATTTTGTTAATGAATCTTTCTAAATATGACTCAAAATGAAATTTTATTGTGTAAATACAGCCATACGCTATTCATAAATAACACTGCGTCAGTAATCAATATTGGCACGGAAACAGGATATCGCGGTCGTTAAATAAACTCAATTGAACTGAAATCGGCGACCCAAATATTTATTAACTGAATAGTCAGGGTAACGTCGATTGTTGGCTGTTGACTTTGTTTATTTTATCAATTAAAAATTTATACAACTTTCAATTTTGTAACTGAAGTGTATTCTAAAAAACTGTTAACAAAATGTCATCAGAAGACGATCAAGATATCCGCTCAATATCCCCCGAAGACGCAATTGTGGAATATCAAAATCTTCAAGTGAAATTTCAAATTAACGAATCCCAAACCGTGGCCCAGGTCTATCCCAATTGCCTAACAATTGAAGAAGTCAAAAAAGACATCGGAAAAAAGTTTGAAGTTGATCCCGAATATTTAATTGTAACGCATTTCAAAAATGAGGTTCCTGATTCATTAAAATTATTTGAAATTACCCGAAATGAATTTGGAATTGTTGAACTGTTTCTGAAAATCGCCAACGATGCACTTACAGGACACGATGGAAGAAAGCCGGAACTTAATTTGCAAGTTTATTACAAGTAAGAATATTGTGGAAATAGATTTGAAAATGTTAATAATTTACAAAAATTTTGAATCTGATTTAGTAAATCGCGGCTAGCTGATTTTATAACTGTTCGGATTCCAAGTTCGGATAATGAAGATGGGGTCGATAAAGACATCGTTGTTGAAATTCAGAATCAGAGTATATGCAAGCCTTTTTTGGGTGGATATAAGGATACAAAAACTGGTAAAATACCTCTTTTAAGATAGCAGTTCTTTTTACAATTTTCTATTAATTTGTTCATAGGAATTGAATATCTCGATGCCTACACTCAAACTGGACCCCCAACACAACGAATGAAGTTTGATGGTGTTGCTAGTAGAGATTGTCAAACAAGTGAATTACGTACAAAGTCCATTGTAAGATTTTAGAAGTGCAGGTTTTATACGTCATATGAGAATCATATAGTAGTACAGTAGAAACCCGATTAACCGAATCTCGATTGCCCGATGTCTCGATTTATCGGAGGTGGATCAAACATTGATGAAATAACAACACCAATGCTTCCCCCCTTTACAAATGATTCTTTATTATAAAAAAAATTGTTTGTCCTCAAATAGAGTATTTGACGATTAACACCCGGGAATTGTAGCTTTTCTTATGTTTATACCCGTATGGTGAAACCAAAGGGTATATTAACTTTGCCTTACCGTTTGTAACGCCAAGATCCCGTCATCGCACAAAAAAATGAATTACACCAGTGTGTTTAGAATGATGAAAAAAGTTGAATTTAGCATGTCCGTCCGTCTGTCCGTCTGTCTGTCCGTCTGTCTGTCCGTCTGTCTGTGGCGCGGATTGCGGGCGTACGGATTGAGCTAGAGACTTGAAATTTTGCGCAGATTCGTTTTTCGTAAAATGCAAGGCTAAGTTCGTTAATGGGCAAAAATGGACCATTAGGGGGGGGGGGGGGGGGGGTACCCCCCATACGAACGAAAACGGTTTTTGCGAATATCTCAAAAACGGTGCATCTTATCAAAAAAGTCCAAGAACAAAAGTTATTTAGGATATGATTCTACATAAAACTCCTATACATCAAAATCCGATTGGAATAAATTTTAAAAATTCTTATTGGAAAGTTTGACTTCAAAGTGGAATTTTGGTACAACTGTTCGAATTTTGATACGAATATCACCATACGGGTCTCCAATGATTGCCAGATTGGCAATTATAGCTTTTGTTATGTTTTATACTAAGTTCAGACTGACACAAAATCACGTAATTTTGCGAAATGATTTAAATCTTAAACCAAAGTGTTCACACAGAGATTAATGCTACATTTACACGAATGACAAATTTGTCATTTTTTTCTTGTCATTATGTTAATTCCCGTGTAAATGGCATAATTTTTGTAATTTTTTCTGTCAGAAAATGTCAATCTCTCATAAAAGAATGAACTTGTCCATTCTTCTATGCCAGATTGTCATTCGTGCAAACGCAATATTAGTTATGACAACTTTAGTATTCAACTTTTGTCATAACTAATGCTACATTTACACGAATGACAAATTTGTCATTTTTTTCTTGTCATTATGTTAATTCCCGTGTAAATGGCATAATTTTTGTAATTTTTTCTGTCAGAAAATGTCAATCTCTCATAAAAGAATGAACTTGTCCATTCTTTTATGCCAGATTGTCATTCGTGCAAACGCAATATTAGTTATGACAACTTTAGTATTCAACTTTTGTCATAACTAATATTGCGTTTGCACGAATGACAATCTGGCATAAAAGAATGGACAAGTTCATTCTTTTATGAGAGATTGACATTTTCTGACAGAAAAAATTACAAAAATTATGCCACTTACACGGGAATTAACATAATGACAAGAAAAAAATGACAAATTTGTCATTCGTGTAAATGTAGCATAATATTGCGTTTGTACGAATGACAATCTGGCATAAAAGAATGGACAAGTTCATTCTTTTATGAGAGATTGACATTTTCTGACAGAAAAAATTACAAAAATTATGCCATTTACACGGGAATTAACATAATGACAAGAAAAAAATGACAAATTTGTCATTCGTGTAAATGTAGCATAAGGTAATTTTGTTTCACATTTCAACTACAGGATTGCTATGAATTTTAGTGTACGATTGCTATGAATTTTAGTAATATGATGATTAATACAATTCAAAACATCGGTGAAATATGTGCAAACAGAATTAGACACTTTAGACGACAATGGAAATTATCTGTAATGAAAATAAACAATTATTTTCCATTTCATATCTAATCGCATCAAAAACAAGTCAATTTTTTTTGCCCCGCGTAGGTTGTTTACTAATATATCCTTTTCGCGTGCGGAACACGGCTTCTTTTTCTTATATCTCCGTCGTTCCAATCCAGCACAAATGTCAAAACTGATGTACTCAAGAGAGCTGAATGAGTGATGCAGGGTTGTATTCATTGTTTTTGCTTGATTTCGTTCTTAATTTTGTGGTTTTGTGTCGGTCTGAACTTAGTATTAACTTATGTACAAAATTTCGTTTGATAATTTTTTGCAGGACACCTTTAAAGACCATTCAACTCAGTCTTTTGGCCACGCCACAAAATTAATCTACGTGGCAGATGCTGGTGATCAAGTTATTGTTCCAAAGAAATATGAATCTTGCGTTGATCGAATTAGGAAAGAGCGAAAAATTGCAAAGGTTCGATTGATTCAAAGAAATTTTAGGAGGTATTTATGGCAAAGACTTATAAAGAATGCTGCCTCTGAATACAGGTAATTTTTTGTAAAATATAAGATTTTTCTTTTAACTAGTTATGACAAATTAAATAGACGCCTGCGTGATGACCAGAAAAATCGCGACGCTAAAAGATTTGAAGCTACAATTGATCATTATACAAAGGAGTGCGTTGTTAAAACTTTTCCAAGAACCAAAGAAGACTTTGATCTGCTTTATGCTCAAGTTCAAAGATGGAAGGAAGCTGAAGTAAGACTATTAAATTTTTATACCCGTATGGTGAAACCAAAGGGTATATTAACTTTGCCTTACCGTTTGTAACGCCAAGATCCCGTCATCACACATAAAAATGAATTACACCAGTGTGTTTAGAATGATAAAAATAATTAATTTCTGCATGCCCGTCCGTCCGTCCGTCTGTCCGTCTGTCTGTGGCGCGGATTGCGGGCGCACGGATTGAGCTAGAGACTTGAAATTTCGCGCAGATCCGTTGTTCGTAAAATGCGAGGCTAAGTTCGTTAATGGGCAAAAACACCCCATACGAACGAAAACGTTTTTTGCGAATATCTCAAAAACGGAGCATCTTATCAAAAAAGTCCAAGAACAAAAGTTATTTAGGATATGATTCTACATAAAACTCCCATACATCAAAGTCCGATTGGAATAAATTTTAAAAAATCTTATTGGAAAGTTTGTGGACTTCAAAGTGGAATTTTGGTACAACTGTTCGAATTTTGATACGAATATCACCATACGGGTTTTCAATAATTGTCAGATTGGCAATTATAGCTTTTGTTATGTTTATTATTATTTATTATTTATTATACAGCTTTCCAAAAAATAAGTTTAACCATTTCATGCCCGGATTTTTCACTGCAAAAAAAGTAAAAAAAGTTGCTTATAAGCAACATCGAGCATCATTAACCCTTTGATGCTTGATGTTGCTTCGTTTAGGTTTTATTTTCAAATTTTAGGATTTAAGGCAATTGGCAAAACCTCCGGACTGCGTTTAAAATAGGTTAATCTAATTTTCGCCTCTCAGGATCTCTCGCTCCCCTTTCTTATCGCTCCCCTTTCTCATCGCTCTTCGCGATTTTTGTTGAGGGGATCTAATATTGAAGACCTTAGCCTCTCACCGTATTTCTTTTTTTTTATAGATCTGTATTTAATGGATATTAACTTAGGATCTTTTAGTTTAAAATTTACCGCAATGCAAAAAAAATCTATTTGATTGTGGAAAATAATTTTGAATAAAATTAATTTGATATTTTGTAATAAAATATTCTTTGCAGATAAAAAGAATTAATATGATGTACTCGGGTGCTTCTCGAATTGCAGAGCTAGGCTGTTTGTTGGATAAAGAAGTTCAACTTTTAAATGGAATTGAACAGCAGAGAAATTTAGTTCGTAAAGCACTAAGAGATTTTCGGGATGAACAGCATCTTAAGAAATTGGGACAACCAATCAGATGGGTCGGATATCGAAGTAATGAAAAAATATTTTTTTTTAAATGATGAATTAAAAACTCATTGTATTATTTTTATTAAGATTATGTGATTGAAATGGATCTGTTGAGAACACAAAGAGTCAGATATTTAACTGGTTTACTTAACAGATTAAAAGATAAATCGAAGAAAATGGAAAGAATTGAATTGTTGAGTAAAATTACAGAAATTTTATTAAAGGAAGAAAATAGTGCTACCATCAATGAGGTTGTTCCTTCTACTTTTTACAATCTATTATATATTGTAGTTATATGAAAATGTGGGCTTTTCAGATTATTGATCTTTTTGAACGGGAAAAAAGTTTACTAGTTTGCAGTCAAATGTGTGCAGCTGATCTGGACATATTGAGAAAACGTCAATTAGTTTTATTTGTTGAAATCATAAAAGATGAAACCAGTTTCAAACCAAAAAGTAAGTGAACGTACAAATTTGATTGTATACCGTTTTTACGGTTTGAAAATTTCAGGTAATTTTGGCATAAATTTTTTAAATGCCGATATTCTAATTATACTAAAAATGAAATTACACTAAAAATGAAAAAGTCTAGAATTTAAATCTACTTGCAATTTAAAAACTTTTCTAAGCGGTACTAATTTTAGAAAAAAAATTTCAGAGCCAACGACAAGGATGTGCACTAAATGTAAAATCGTTAAACCGATGTCAGAATTTGCACTCCGAACCCGTCAAAATGAAGTTGATGTTTGCAAAGCATGTTTTTATTTAAAAGTATGTGGAAAAGTGAAATATCATTTCCAAATTGCTGATACTGAAATATATTTTCTAGGGAACTGCATCAACAGAAAATTCAATTTATAAGGCAATTTTGCGGACAATTCAGCGGAAGGAACGCAAGAAAGGGACTTTGGCGTCATTTGCTTTTATAATGCAAGAAGACGATATTAGGTTTATTATAGAAAATATTTGGCATGGTCATTCAATATTAAGCCAAAATAATGGCTTATCTGATTTGAGGTATAATGAAATTTAAATCCATTTAACGTGATGTCTTTTTAAGGCGATCAGTGTATTCGATTTTATACTTAAGCGTATTTTTTACATTTCAAGACTTCCGCGATGGATAAAAAGTGACGATTGGTCTCCATGGAACTGTGTTTGCCTGACAGAAAGTGAAGCTCGAGCCCATGCTACTGTAACAAATTTGGAGTACATTTATGACGATAATCTGATCCTTTTGGTACAAAATAAGCACATGTTAGCCAGAGCGGCGTTTAAGAAACTTAAAGAAGTTGAACAGGATTACGTGGAATCAGGAGACTGGTATAAGGCGGGAATTCGCGAAAAAGTCGTCTAATATGACCAAGAATTAAAACAAATTTCGGAAAATTTGCAAAAAATTCACAATAATTTGAATCAATATTCTGGGAATGAAGACAAAAATCAAAATACTAACGAAAAGTGTGTCAAATACATTTCACCGATTTTAAGGTCATCCAATTTTAATTTGTATTTGAATTTTGGGAAATAAAAATTATTCTGTTCTCACAACAAACAAATTTGATATCACAACACAAATATTAAATATAAGTCAATTGAATTTTGTCTCAACCGGTTAATTAAAGATTATTTTATGACTTTGGTGGATGTAAAAATATATAAGCAAAAAGTTTCATATTCATTTATGATATATTCCAATGTAATTAACTACCGTACTTTAAGTTCAGGTGAGCTAAAAAAGTTTGATGAGGCTCTTGGGATTTTTAAGATGCATAAGGAAATTTTTTTGTTTCAGAACTTTTAATGATATTGGCTTCAATTAGAAGGTTTAATATCAATCCACTCGACATTTTGATTTTCAGTTAAACGTTTTTATTGCAACTTTATTGTCAATAAAATAGGTAATATTTGCATTTAAATTTTTTATTGTTTGAAATAATTTTCATTGGAGTTTTGATTGGTCCACACGTGTTTTTAGTCATAAAGTTTTTTTAAAGCTGTTTTTTGCTGTTTACAAGTTAATAATCTGTTGCAAGTTACAAAACAAAAATTTTAAGAATCGTTGAAACATATTTTATTTTAAACATCCATTAAAAAGTAAAAAAATATCGAAAAGTTCAAAAATTAATTCAAATTCTAATGAGCAATATTAATTTCTCTGTGGAATAAGTATTAAAAAAATAAGTGTTACATTTAATCATGAAAATCACCAAAAAATGAATTACTCTCAATAACTAAAAATCTTATCGGAAATTTTGCTTTCTTTGAGATATCAAACCCTTGACCGAGATAATTTTATTGATGCATTTTATTTTCTATTTACAGTGAAAGCCATTGTTTTTAATACCAGTAGTCGCGTATTTTAAACAAAATCGTGAAAAAGTACATTTTTAGGTCATGATGAGAGATTATCTGTAGTTAACAACTGTTGTCTTTATTTTTGCTGGACAAACAGTAAACAAAAAACTTGTAATCACGTTAATCCGAGTACGTGAAATTACAAAGTGATCTACTAAAAGAATTTTATAGAGATACAATGAAACAAACAAGAAAAACTGCAACAATATTCATTGTGTAATCAACAACAAATTTTACTCAAAAAGCACTTCGGTTCGTTCAATTACCGAAGTTAAAGGTGATCATGCGTTTCGAATTACTAAAATTTTTCAATGAAACAAAAAACGAAAATATTAGAAAATGTAAACAACAAAGTGGGGTCAAGTGAAACTGAGTTGATTCTTGGAATTCACTACAAATCTTGTGCAAATTTAATCACAATTTTTTTTATTTCATTGTTCTTTTTTAAGTTAATCTCAGTAAAAGTGAGTTCTCAATATCGGATGAATTAGAAAAATTAGTGTTTAGCTTTGTGGATATGCAGGTGTTATTGAACAAACTTATTAAATTCACCAATATATTTTTAGATAAATTTAAATAACTAATAGATTCGGGTATTTGAATTTAATCAAAATAATTTGAAACAGAAATAGAAAGAATTGGTTAAGTTTAAAAAAAGTAGTTTTAGGGGCGGATATTAATTATACACACAACAACTTATTAAAAATTCGGTTATTTAACAGAACAGAAATAAAATGACAATGCCGCCTCCGGCGTGCAATTATTCAAAAGCAAAGGTGGACCATTCCCAAACAGCATCGAAAAGTACGGGAACATGAGATTTGTTCTTTGCGACTTGAAAGAGTAGAAATTTACACAATCGGGATTAAAAATTTACACCTATAATTCACATCCGCGTAAAAGAAGCGAAAGAAGTGACGAGCACGATCTTTGGGGCAACATTCGCTTCATGAAAATCCTGCGGCGATAGAGCAGCATTTGATGGTTTTCGGGCCGAAATAGTGATTGGCTGTGGAGCCTGAACGTCAGTTTAATTTTGAAGAAGCGTGTGATGGAAAAAGTGACTAAAGTTTCATTAAAGCTCCCCGTCTAAGAAACACCAAAAAAAAATTGATGCCTTCAGCCGCCATATTTCCCATTGACGTTTGATGAAAACGATTACGTTTCGAGAATTAAATTTCTTATTTCAGGCGAATGACTGAAGGATATTGCATAAAAAGTGGATAGCAGACATTTTTGAAACAGCGCAATTTTATTGGCATCAAAATTTTATTGCAAAAGAAAAAATAAATTTGACCGGTAAAATAAAATTAAAGAAATTTTTCATTAAAAACTAAATAATTTGATGGCCCATTAAAATTTGTTTAAATTTCAGATCCAATATTGCCGAAAAATTTTAATGGCAATTAAAATCACGACATGCAATCGGAAGAAAAGTCCATTATAAAATAATACTCCACAAAAAGTTTCCATTAATTTATCGCCATTAGATTTTTCTTGTTCGTTTCTGTTTACGTTTTTATTGTTCATCTCTGTTGACTCACCCAAGCTAAGTAAGAATTCGAGGGAGAAAGAAAACCCGCTCGATGATTTGTGTAATTGTGTGATATGCACGTCAGATGACGCTCGCGCATGAGGCTACTAATTACGTCCCTGTCGTTATATTTGCGACGTAGCAAACCGCAGAAAAGTGTTCCCCACTATGTGTGTCGTTGCGCGTCTCATACGCACGACTAAGGACGTGTTTTCTACATAAATTGCTTATCGCCGTGATCTGCATGGTGACGAACTATGGGGATAAAGACGACACGGCTGCTTAAAATGCTATTTGGGTTATGTCGACCATAGAAGTTTTTAGTGCGTTTCGCAAATTGACTACCGATTTTCGAAGTCAAAAATCTTCTACAGCTCCAAAATGCATCAAAAACTACAAAACATGTTTTCCCACTAATGTTTTAGGGTTTCAAGAGAAATGTCCTTTAAAATATACGCCGCAGGCGAAATTGTTTTTTTAAGAGTCGCTCTTTAGTAGAGCATTCTTCTGATGATGACATCGGTTTGTTCATCCGAATGAGTCAAAGGAAAGTTGTCGAGAGACATTTCAATCAATTCAAACTACCACCAATTGTGAACGCCATATGTGCATTAAGGTCTTTAACCCGTTCGGTACATGTTTTTTCTATGGGGGTTAAAGATTCTCTCTATACAAATTAATGATGTTTAAGCTATTAGTATTCATTTAAAAGAAAAAAAAAATTAATTTTTTTTTTATTTTTTACAAATACAGTAATCCCCCGCTATACGGACGCTCGTTTTACGGAAATTCGAAGTTACGGACATGACTAATATAGAAACAAATTCGCTATACGGATAAAAAAATTCGCTATTACGGACAAAAAAAAATTTTTTTTTGAGAAAAAAATCAAGAAAAAGTCCTCCATAATTATGTTGTATTTATTGTAAATGTACATACTTAATTTCTCCGAAATTTCTGACACATTTTGTGTATACAGAAAAGAGAATTAAAAAAAGGCAATAAAAAACTGCAGTGCGGTGTATTTAAAAAAAATCTATTTGCTATTCTTAAGCGAGAACTCCAATTGGGCAGAGGCAGCAGCAGAGGCAGAAGCAGAAGCAGCAGCAGAAGCAGAATCTGCTTTCTGTCCCACAATGAAATTTGAATTCTGACGAAACTAGCAGAAACCTACGTAGAAACAGCTACGTTTTTTTGTCCGCGGCATGATTTGTCCCATAATATTTTGTTGGTTTTAACATATTCAATTGATTTATGCTCCATTTCAAGTAGTATAAATATTTTTTTTCTATAATTATATAGTTTTCTCATTATTCTAGTGGTTAAATAATTATTTTAATATATTATACTAATCTGTTTCGTATTACGGATTTCTATCTATTTTTAATAAATAATCTATCTATTTTTAATACGATCTTATGCTAAAATAGGTTTCTTTTTACGGACATTTCTATTGATTGGAACACATCTATTTATTCCCAGTACAATCTCATACTAAAATAGGTTTCGTTTTACGGATTTTCGATATACGGACAGTTTCCGTAGAACGCATCCCGTCCGTAAAGCGGGGGATTACTGTACGTCTACTGTAGTCCAGCTTTTTACTCAGAAAATCAAAATTGGGTCACAAATGTACCTAAAGGTGCACTGAATGAGAATAGAGTGTTGAGAATAAATAAATAAGAAGTCAATTAAAATTTTTAACTGCGTTGCCATATGGCATCAAAATACCGAATGGGTTAAGTGACTTTGTGTGACATGCCCTATCTTTTTTCACTGGAATGATCTGCGTTGGGGTCGTTGGGAATTAATCGATGACTTCGTGATGACTTTTTTAGCAGGGTTGTGACAACTATCGCTATGGAAAGTTCTATCACACCAAAAAAACACTTTTTACAATATATTCAGAATTTGAAAATATCTAATTTATTGACAGGCAAAGCTCGAATAGCTAATTATGTTTTTTATTTTTTTCCCCATAGAAAAAAAAAAATTGAAAAAAGCGCCCAAAAAATCTTGCGTGATTCACGAAGAAAATATCAAATTCAACCAGAAAATATAGAAATGATTATCATAATTTAGATTAATGTTATTATTAATTCAGAAATTTGCTATGAATAATTGAAATCGGTTTAAATTCATTATCGATCATATTAAATGCAAATAGCGTAATTATGCGCACGATGAATATTTTATCGCGCTTAAGATCTACATGATCCGAAAGTGTTTAAAGAGATGTTCAGATTATCTATGATGGTTTGTAATTTACGTCGATTAATCACATTTACACTGAAAACTAGTTTCATGAAAGGAAAGAAAAACTAGAAATTAAACCATGTAAAATTTCAGAAATATTTTTAAATACCGGAAATTTTGTCTTAAAAGTGATTGTCCTTAACACGTTGGCTGCCATGTCGCACGTACCCTGAGGCCGCGTCGCACATTTTCGTGCGACGTGGCCCCACAGGATGTTTTATTTTCTCCCAGGCCATGTCGCGCGAAAACGTGCGACACAAAAAAACCGTTATAACTGCAAAATTAGGGCCAATAATAAAGTCGCGAGTAGTCAAAAATGATTTTTAGGCACAAAGAAACAAAAAATAACAAAAAAAAGTTAGCCTCAGGTGACCAAAATCGTGAAAAGACGTTGGCACTGCACGATCAAAATCCTGAAAAGGCTTTGGCAGCCAACGTGTTAAAAGAGTGCGAAAAATTTCCAATTATTGAAGAAAGATCCGTTAAGGAATTCAAAAATAATTTTCCATAGTTGATCGCGTACAAAATTAATTAAACCAAATTAAGTTTGAAGGGATTTTTCACATGGACACAATAGGAATAAGAGCATAACCATTTAATATCCGTAAACTAGGTATTTGAATAAGTGAATATGTAGATATGAATATGCAGACTTTGGTCAGTGAATGGTCAGTCGGCATTTAGCCGGCTTCCTATATGCGGTTATATTTGCTTATCTCCTCTTTTCATTGCCATGGACAAGACCTCAGACACACTTATTTTTACACATTGAGTTGGACATCATCAAGACGGCGACCCGATGATGATCTTGAGTGGAATATATTTTGATTCGACCGCATGATCACAGGTGAACGAATAGGTGAATAACTGTAGCAGACATATGGAAATGAATATGAATATTATGTTGCCGGTAGATTGCTTCGGATTGGGCTTCTTGTAAAATTAGCGATTCGAGCATCTTCAATGACGATGAGGATTCTGATGGCGAATGTTTGATGTTTTTGGTGTGTTTTAGTGATTTAGTTGGAGGTGGAAGGAAGGTAGACAGGAGCATCATTTAGTTATCTTTCGATGGCAATAATAGCTCGGGTATAATAAATGAATTGAAGAACCAGCCCAGAGTCATCTGAGTCCAGTATATTGGATAAGGTAAGTTTCGTTACCGGTAATCGTGGTGAAGTTGGAGTCTTTGCGCTGTGATAACCAGCCGAGCGCGAAGGCTAAAAGAGATACTTTTTTGTTATTGCTGTCGATTTGACCGTTTTTTTCCAAATGGTAGTTATGATGATGATGTTTTTTCCTTCTGTATATTGCAAAAGGTGGAAAGGTGCATACCTGGACAAATGATTTGTCGGGAGACAACTTCGAATTCCGTCATCATCGGCTGAATTAAAATTTTTGTTTTGGTGAATCCCGAACAAGATGAGTTTTCATTTTAAGTTGGACTGTTGAGGTGCTAGGAACGTACTTCTATCTGATTTTGACCATAACTAACTGCTGCTGTCATTAAAGATCTGGAAATCCGTTTTCTAGTGACTCATAGATAACTTTTAGATTGTTCAGACCGTGAGCACAAAACATTTTTTAAGGAATTACTCCACGACACCGAAAAAAAATCTCATTTGGATTCATTTTGAGGAAAAAAAAGGAATTTTAAATCCGAAGAAAAGTGAGCCAAAAGATTAAAGATCGAAGATTATCGACAGTTTATAAAAAAACGATTAAACTTAATCAATAGCCGAGTGCCGTGAAAATAGTTGGCTGTGGTTCGTTGGCCCGCGTATTGAATTGATTTGATTTTATTCAACGATTAAATTTGTTTGGTGAAAGATTTGATTTTACTACAAACAGGTAAATAAATGATCATTTAAATAATTTATTGCTTTGATTTTTTCATATTTCGATTGTATTTTTATTTAAATTTTACATTCTCTACAAATTCACTCAGAAATAGGTCAGAAAAATAAGTTTGTGATTATTATTTTTATATTTTGATAAATTTTTCTTTACCTGGTGCGAATAGCGACGATTATTATAATTTTGTGATGATAATATCAAGTCACGAAGGAAATTAATTTGTTATGAATCATAGTTAATTACTTTGATTTGGAAGTGATAAGGCATCAGTGGAATTTTTTGATAGAATCTTTTGTGCCATTTGAAAGTAATAAAATGCGAGGTGTTGATATTCAATTTTGAACATTTTAATATCATTTAAGATTATTTCTATGTAAATGTTTTCACATAAAAGACGTTTTAGAAATTTAATTACCAATGATAAACTTTAACTCTTTTGTAAATATCGTTCTACATTTAGTTAAGTTTTGTTTCAACCGTTGACATTCCACAATTTTTCCTTAATATTTTTAAAAGAGAATTTTTTATATAATTAATTTTTCCTCACCGGTTTCAGGCCCCGTTTACACTCGCGATTTCTTCTTGAATTTCTCCGCGAATTTTATTCAGAATTTTTTCCGTGAAATTTATTTATTTATGAGAAAATAAATTTACTTCACAAAAGGTGTCAAAACTCCAATTTCTTCCGGCGATTTTATATAAAAAAAACTCCGTCTTTCAGGAATAAATTTCTGAATTTTGTCTCGTAGTGTAAACGCTTGTGCCCTTTTGTGTCGAAGAATAAAATTCGCCGAATCTCTTAGACTAGAGTATTTTGACAAATATTATCACTACAAAAACACTTTCCAATTTTTTTTCCAATTTATATCGTATATTTGGGTTTTTCCCCAAATATTAAAATTTAGCTATATTTGGGGTTTTCCCAAATATAAAATATTTTCAAAGAGGGAAAAAGGGCTTTTAACTTTTTCGTGAGATTTTTTACTACGAATGCAAAACTTTAAAGACAAATGCTTCGTGAAATAAAGGATATACGAGTATATGACCAAGGCAGTAAATAGGCAGCCGCAAAAAGGTGCAGCTGCACAGAGCCTATTCTCAAATGTCTCGCAAATACCACTAGAAACGATATTTAACACATTTTCCAAATAGTAAAGCGATCAAATCGTAAATCAACAAAATATATAAACCCCGTTTTAATTTCAAGAGTATATTTTGAACTCTATTGGAATTTCTTGGCTTACGGGTCATAAAAAATATAACAAATGTGGATGTTTTCACTTCCGAAAAATAAACACCTTTAAAAATAATATAGCATTTTGTTATATTTTATATGACCTGTAAGCCGAAAAATTCCAAAGAGTTCAATGTTAAAAGGGTCGAGTAAAAACCATGAATCAGAAATGATTCAACAGTTAAACATTAAAAGTACGTATATTTTCTTCGTTTTACATTTAAATGTTTTTGGTAATTTTCAGGGGCGGGGTTTGTACTTGACATAAAACAAAAGTCAGATTAATATCTCATAAATAAAATGTATTAGCTGCTCTGTAATGTCAATATTTTTTTTAAAGTTTTTCTTTAACAAAACATTGACAATGTGAGTGGTATTTTTCGTAGAACATCAAAAGGACAAAACTAAGTTTTACTCTACTTTAAGAACTGCTTAGTCAATTTAAAGGGATATTTAACTTTGATCTGCACAAATTTTTGCCTGCGGTGCATTTTTTGTTTGATAATTTTAAGTTAAATCATATTCTTTCAAAAAAATTCGCTCGCGGCGCTTTTTTGATGTAATTTATGACGTTATTTTAAATGTGAATTACATTTTTTATTCAATTTACTTGGTCCTAGGTACGAGGTCTACACAATGTTTGTATAGGATAAAAAATTATTAAAATAAAATCCTGGGTACGAGGTCTACACAATCTTTGTATAGGATAAAAAATTATTTCGGTTTTAAAACTGGTTTTCACCGGTTATTGGGTATAATAAATGAATTGAAGAATCAGCCCATAATATTTTAATAAAGCCTAGTACGCAGTTCGAGTAAAATGAAATTTCCTATACAAATTTAACACTGAGCTTAAATTTAACCTCAGAAATTTTACCAAGCGGTACGCCGTTCGCTGGTAAAATTATGTGAAAAACTCATGTTGCAATGTTGCCTACACTAGATGGCGTAGAAAGTCTCCACTTGAGTTTACCAGCATTTTAACTGTTCGGTACAGTAAATTCGAGGTAAAAATTTGACAGATGAAAATAATAGAGGTTCTGTTGCGGTCTTCTGCTGTCCAGTTCAAGCATTTGGACTACGAGTGATGATGCAGAAACAATTATGTCGTCTAGCAGATTGTCATCCATATTATTAACTTTTAAAATTCAGAATACACAAAAATCAGAAACTTCTTGCTCGGCTGTCAATGTTTTTTCTCCACAAATCTTAGCTGTCAATTTGATTTCTCCACAAACAGTTTTTACTTCGGTTTTAATGTGCCAATTTGGAGACCGCGTTAAAATTTCATTTTACTCGAACTGCGTACTAGGCTTAAACCTTAAAACTCAATTCCCAAAATACGTATTCCTCGATTTTCGATTTTTTTTTGACTCAAATGAAAATATAAATAAAAAATATAAAATACTAAAAAATTAGAGATGTTGATTTTCAAAAGGTAGCAGTTTAAAGTGAAAATTTTGAAAATAATGCCTCATTCATAAAAAAATCTTCTATCTCATTTTCGTCCTTAAAATAAATGGATTCGTATTTAAGACCATGTTCACATTGGTTGAAATAGTCCGCCTAATTCTGACAGAAACATCAACATTTAGGCAAAGTGAGGAAGTGGGACTGAGCCCCACTTCCTCACTTTGCCCTAATGTTGCCATTTTCTGTCTGAATTAGGCGGACTATTTCAACCAATCTGAACATGGTCTAAAAGAGAAAGATGATTTTTTTTATCGATTCTTTCAAAAAATTGCGTGCATGTGGAAGGGGCAGTATGCGCTAGTGTGAAGTACTAAGTTCCATACAAAAAAGCGGGACGACTGGGAAATTTGGGAGCCGGTCCGAAAAGACGAATTTTTTTAATAACTTTATGTAGGGCGTAATAAATCAATGATTTCTTTGTTAACCCTCATACTGTCCTTAAGAAAAATAACGTATGATGTCTTCGTGGGTCAAGAATGACCATTATGACCCATTTATGACCCATGAAGACTACAGTGCTCTTCAATGGATTAAAATATGAACAAATAGATTATTGTTTTCGGTATTCAAAAGAAATTTGTTCACAGAGCCTACACCATACAAACATTGTTCATGTAGTTGAGAAGATACTTTTAGTTAAAATCTAATTTGGGTCAGAAATGACCCGAGGACAGTATGAGGGTTAATGGTTCTTGTACAGCACAAAAAATATAAATAAAAATTATATATTGCCAGGAATTAGAAAGATTCTTTTACATACAACGCATTTCGGGAGTAAAATTTACATTCACCCAAATTTTCCCACAATTTTTACATAAAAAAGCACCTGATTCAATAAAAGAATTGGATTTAGTTGCAGTGATTTAAAAACAGCGGTAAATATTGTTGAATTTGATTTACTTTAAAACTCTGAAAAAGAGTTGTACCTCTAGCGTGGGTTTACAAACATAAATAAAAGAATATTACTTCATTTATGAAGATGTTGACTGCAATTGAATGCCATTGAATATTATATTTCCGGAGTTTTCTATCTTTGATATATCAATAACCGGATTCGCGGTCGTTCGTTGGTTCATTGATGCTATAGTATTTTTATTACTTTTATCCAGTCATGAAGATTTAATTCACTTTTCTATAAACCTACCATTGTGCAGTATTAAATAGTTAATTTGTATGGATTACAAGATGATAAACAATATATTTATAGCTTTCTCAGTTTAATTGTACATAAAAGAGGCATAATCAGCTTAGAGTTCGAAAAAAATGGTTTATTCAGATTTTGTGGTAATAATCGTTTAGGGAAAATTGAATATTATAGAATTATTTTATTTTCAGCAGAACTTTAACCCATGAATTTATATTTTTATTGTTATTTTATTAATATTTTATTAATATATTATTCTTTTACATATTTATATACTGGTGTTTTTTGACTAAATATTTTTTTTAGTATACCCAGAAGTAATTTTCTCTTTTATTATTTTTTTTTTAGATTCACCATGACGAATAAAAACATATTTTCATTGATGTTCACCGCGTTTCTTGTGACCTCCGCTTCATCAGGAACAATCAATAAATTATTAAATAATGATTATAAAGTTAAAACCCTTGGAGCTCATAGTTTTCAGGAAAATGGATTTGATAATTCAAATTATGGCCATAAAATAGAAAATAATCAACTAGAGCCAGTTTACAAGCAACAAACACAACATTATAATAAAAATTTGCACAGAAGAAAGAAAGTTCCAATGGATTCGAAAATATTTTATATTCGATTACCGCCAACACCGTATGTAATGGTTCCAGGACTTGGTTATATTTCCCAACCACCATCAATAAAGCCTTTATTAGGGGATGAACCAAATTTTTCACCAAACATTCCAGACATACCGCAACCTGCACAGACAAATGCAATCCATACAAACTCTTACAATTTTAATGTACCGCCCAAAGAGTCAGTAATGAATAAACCATCAACATTTAAGAAACGGAAACCATATTTGAAAAATTCCAAATTTCACAGACTTCAAGGATTATATTTATTCAATGGCCGGCCAAGATATATTTATACTTTGATGCCAATGGAAACTCGATAAAACGAGCAGAAACCTCCCGATAAGGGAATTTTCAATATTTTAAAATCTTGTCATTATTTTAAGGTATTAAAAAAAATTTAGTATCACTTTTTAATATGTTTTACTCTCTTAAGTTAATAGATATGATTCTAGTGGAAATTCATATAAACTTGTGAAAAATAAAGCAGATTTCGATTTTGCAATAGGGAATTTTGTGGGCATTTTAAATATAAATTGATTTAGACATCTCCAGCGGATTTAACTCAACAGGTAAATATAGTAGACACTCGTTACAGTAAACAGAAAAAACTAGTTTTTGAACACTCTGCAGAAAGTTCACTTAACCGAGTTGGTGAAAAGAAACGATAGCATAAACTTAAAATTAGGAAAAATATGTTTAAGGTAAAAAGAAAGTTAAAAATCAATTTCTCACATTTATAATTTTAGATTTCAAATACTGTCAAATTTGTATTAAAAAAAATTTAAATTGTGTCTCAAAACTACCGTAATGGGTATCTTTTAAATATGAAGTCAAAGCAATTATTATACGGATACATGTTAAGACAAATAAAGGCCCTTATTATGAACTAGCTTTCATACTCGTCGATGCCGGGTTAAAGAACTTAAAAAATTTTGAGAAAAATCTTATCCTTGTAAGAACTTTCGTTTCCTTCTAACATCAGATTTGTGATCAGCAACCCCGAAAACCCCCTAATCCATTTTTTGCCGGGTAAAACGGATATTTGTATTATCCTTACATGACCTTTCGCTAGGATTTTTGAAATTGTAACACCGGATTCGTGATCAGCGACCCACGATTTTATATATACAGTAATTCCTCCATCAGCGCGGTTTCGCAACTGCGCGGTTAAGTATTTAATACCAAAATTTCGAACTGCGCGGTAAAAGTTTCACAGCTGCGCGGTTTTTTTTTTAATAATTTTCGTTTAAAAAAACATGTTTTTAACCCCAAAATTTCAGACAAAATAGGGTCCACAGTGCGCGGTTTCGATTTGCGCGCTCTTTTTGTGGAACGTAGCTACCGCGCAGTTGGAGGGATTACTGTATAGATAACGACTACTAACGATTGATATTTGACAAAAGTTGTGAATTGACACAACTTTTAGTATTATGAACACTGATTGATAAAATTCGTCATGATTTTGACGTTTATCAAAAGATGTTTTTCTTCCGGTGAAAAGATGCTGTTTAGATTGCGTCTATTTCATACGCAGGGAAAATTGCTGGGCATTTCATATTCCAGCATGGCACAGAATAATTTGATTTTACAGCCCAATATAACTATTATCAAGGCCCTGTTATACCAATCACTGAAAAATTAAAAAAAAAGTCTAAAGCGTACTTACTATGCAGTGTTGGGGTTATCTAGATAATAATTATCTAGATAATCATCTAGATAAAAAAAAATGTTATCTTTATCTTATCTAGATAACACCCCAAAAAAGTTATCTTTATCTTATCTAGATAAAGGAAAATCCCATTTATCTAGAGATAATCGTTACCACCGAAAATCAAAAAATTAAATCTGAAAAAATGCTGAAACGAAATTGTTTTCTGCATACTTTTGAAAACCTAAAAAATTTTTTTAGGAACAGTTTTATACTTGGCAACAATTTTTGTTTACGGACAAGGAAGCGAAGTGTCACTCTTTCCCTCGCCTCTCTTCTCTTGTCCATAAAAAAAAAGTTCTGCCAGTAACTGTTGCCAAGTGTAAACCGGGCTATGAACGAAATAAAAAATCATAACGTTATAAATTTCCTTACGTAGCAAAATTAAACTTATATTTCGTGACGTTATTTCGTTTTGTATCGATAAAAAACTTAATTTCGTTACGTTATAATGTTATTATTCCGTTACACATTGTATTGAAACTGAAAACAAAAAAACGCACTGTAATAATAGTTTATCACAAAGTAATTCAGTTCAGTTTCCATAAAAATAAATTGTATAACAAATAATAAAACTCAGCAAAAAGAAAATACAAATAAAAACGGAAAAAAATGTGATTATTAAGTTAAAAAATCAGTAAAAAATACAAAAAACAAAAAATCACACAAAAGTTTTGTTCATTAAAAAAACTGTCTCCACAAAAGCGTGATTTTGATATCAAAGATATAGAATTTTTTTATAGAATTTCGCTCTACTTCTGGAGTTACTAAAAAGAAAATCTTTTCGCTACCAAAAAACTTGCTTAGAAGATTTCCATTTTTGTATCTCCAGAAATAGAGTGAATCTGGCCAAAACAAAATCCGATTTAGAATCAAAATACGATTAAAAACAATACTCCAATATTTTTGATTAAATTTAATGTCTGTGGGGTTATACTTGATGAACTTTTGTGGGAAATTTCACAAAAAATAATACTGAACAAAACAAGGAAATACTAATAAACAACGAAAAAGCGTAATATTTTTTCGTTTTTCGTTATGGTAACGGAATTGAATTTCTATAACGTTCATTATAACGTAATTTTGATGAAAAAGCCCGAAAATCATTTCGTTATTTCGTTACGTTACGATAACGTTTCTTATCCGTTTTCTTTTATTATTATTTCGTTTCTTATTATATTTAAATTGGAAATCAAGAAAAGCAAAAAATTTTGTGCTATTTTTTTAGTACGTAATTTTGAATTTTGTGCAATGTCAAAATAAATATTTATCTAAAAATTATCTAGATAATTTGGCTTTTTATCTTATCTTATCTATTATCTTTCATATTTTCATTATCTATTATCTTATCTAGATAAACATTACGAGCATTTATCTTTATCTTTATCTAGATAAAAAAATAATTATCTGGCCCCAACACTGTTACTATGACGATCCTCAATATTTAAAAGGAAAACATCATTTGAAAAATAACTAACAACATATGAAATGCAGGGCAAATAAATAAAAGCTATTTTACGACATTTCAAAAACTATTAATTTTAAAAACAGCAGGGCAACGAGTTTCTTATTTTCTCATTAAAACCCACTGTTTTTGATTGACCTGCAAGCAGCATGGCAAAACTTGCCCTGCGTATGAAATAGACGTGTTTAGATTAATCAAATTTTTGCGAAATTTTTTACCCATTTAGAGTAAAAATAAAATTAAAAGCTATACACAGTTTTAAGCCAACAGAATTTCCAATTTTAGTGATTTTTTAATATATGGTCATCATGGAAAAAAATTAAATTCAACTTTATTAAGACTATTGTGATTAGGATAACCAGATATGCCTGAGTGAAAAGAGGACGCTTTGCGAATAAATTTTTTTTCTTCATCTTGAGTATTGCCTTTGCATGTGTGTCAAACGTTTCACATTTTTTTCATACATTTTTAATTAATGAAAAAAAAAACAAATGTCTAAAAACCAGGTTGCCATAATGCTGCCAACTTATTACCGTACAAACAAAAAGGCAAAGTACTTCAACGCTTAGATTGCAATGAGTTCGTGATACTAAGGTAAAAACACACCTCAATCCACCTAACGGCAGGATGATACCTTTCTTACATAATCAGACCTCCATATGTCGAATATAAGTGGGTGTAATATTTGAAGTTTTTGTACAAAAACATTTGAAAACTCGAAAACTAATTGAAGTAGAAAGAAATTTGGCAGAGAACACGATTTTATCAAAAGACAACCGTCTTCCGAAAATGGGAAAAATCGAACCACCATTTCCTCCTCCCCCACACAAATGTAAAAGATTTTTGCAATTTTCTCGAAAACGGCACATTTTTTCGAAAAATTTGTTTAGATAAAAAGTGTTAAGAATATAGTTCTACATAACTTGGCCATACATCGAAATTCAATCGGACTATTCCTCCCCCTCTCCCATGCAAATAGAAAAAACGTTTCATTTTTTCCAAAATTGCGTTCTATTCTATGGGACGATAACAGCTTTCGAATGCAAAAAACCTGCGTCAAAATTGGATAACTTTTACTGGTAGAAGTCGATTTTACAATTTTCGTACCTTTCTTATATGTAAGAAAGTTAATTGAAACTACTTTAAGCCATTTTTAGTATCAAATTTTCGGGAAAACCACAAATGTTGAAGGAATTTTTATAACGATTTAAAGTAAATACGAAAAATTACAAATATCTGGTAGCAGATTTCTGATAAGCTTTTGACATCAATAAAGCGCCTAGGTAATAACAATTAACCTCTAAAAACAACAGGTAGAGGTATCGGATTGATGGGCGCTCTGATCAACATGATGATGGATGAGCGAATATGATCACTCAGGACACATGTATCCATAGATAGCTGAATAAACACCCAAGGGGAACATCTGTTTAACACTGGGAATGGCTAATGCTACACCGATTCAGGGATAGGCTGGCGCTACAGTCATTTATAAACGATTGTTAGCAAACATCTAATTAGCCACTAGAATTTGTGGCGAGAACATAGGAAACAATTAATTATTTTATAGGTTAGATGAACATATATAAATAAGTAAGAAGCTTGAATTTTTAACTGTGCCACGGTGTTTCCTCAACTGAGATAATAACATGGTACACATTGACCCGACGATACTGAATTAATTTTCACAAGTGATACCTGTACATCTGTACGGTACTTTACTGATCATCTCATTCGTCATTTTTAATGCAATTGGGTAAAATACGGCGGCGCAGAAAGGAAAACAGTTTAAATTTAAACCAAACTGATGTTTAAATTTTTTACTTTGCCGATAGATATTTGATATTTTTTCAAGTTTTTTTTAGGTTAGTAGTTTTACGCTTCGAGGCGTAAATAACTTTAAAATCTATGTAAAAGGGCAAAAAGGTAATTATTGTTTTGGCAATTTAACTTTCTCTGGAACTCCCAATAGGCTTATAGTTAATTTAAATTTTTAATTAGGTACGATTTCTAGTGAATTGGAAATATTTGCGAGTAATTTTTTTTTGATTACTAAAAGCTTTTATGCATAAACTTAAATTTCTTGTCGTAATATCTTTTTATTATTATTATTAGAGTGAGGAAAAAATCCGCTATCCTTTGGATCCTTGTTAAAGTGATTTATTTCGGACTTTTACCTTTAGGGCATTTCATTCATCATGTGCCTTATGTGGTGCAAGAACGCGGCAAATTGCATAAAATGTTTGAAAGAAGCTAAGTGTAACGAGTTCTAAAAGCTTGTTTCATGAAAAAAATAAACTTTATAATATTTTTTGTGATTGATATTTTCGAAAAACTTTATAAAATATTTATTTTGTTGTTTGGTTATTTCGGCACCACTTTTTGAATGTGCCTTGTGTTTTGTACATTTTGCACATGTGGCAGGGCCGGCTTTGATGGTATTAAAAATAAATGCTAGAATCTAATCTTAAAAGAAACCTAATTTCAAAAGTACCCATTTTCATTGAAATGTATGCAGTAATTGCAGATCAATGAAATAATCGTGAACCGACTTTAGCCAATAATTGTTAATGAAATGGCAATTGTTTAATTCTATTTGCCAATCAATTAAGGGCGCTATTGAAAATAGAGAAAAGCCGAAAGTGAATTAACAGACAAATCAGCAATTATTCTCTATATTTGAAGTAGCATAGAACAGAGTTTTGTTTCTGTCTTTCGAATTGCAGTTTCTGAAGGTATCGACATGGAAACATTGAATTTGAAATTTCCTTCGGCGTAGTGTAATCTGTCTATCTAGCAAAAGCAAGGAACACACTGCACTTGTCAAAGGGCTTCTTATTCTATGCCAGTTTAAAAAGATTTATGGACTGATCACCTTTTCTATGGTTTTCATATGCACGACGCGATGAAATTAACAAGACGCGATTTAAAATTCCAAAGGAAATTGTTAATGCATATTTGCATTGACCGTCGCCTTACCAGCAATTACAGACACGAATAGCAAAATACTAGATTAGATAAGTCGTTATTCTTTATGGAAACTAACTATCTCCAAAGAGTTTTAGTTTTTGTAAAATGTTAAATTTAGTAGCAAGTGCATATATTAGCAATTGTTTATCAATTTCTGTTTAATAAATTACAATCGTATTATGAACTTGACGTTAAAGAAAATGGCCACGCAGAATCCATACACATTTGGTGTTATTGAGATGTCTTGCAATGTAACAATTTGTTTTAAATCTATTGAATTGTAACTTGTTTCTGGGGAGTCTGCGGATTTGATTTTCTATTATATTTTAAACACCATAAAAGTAATATAAAATTTTTGTGTTCATCATAAAGAAATTTAAATTTTCTGTGTTTTCCTTTTTTTCGCCTTTTCAGAAAATTTGATTTCTAAAATTTGGTTAGTTTTATAAATTGTGCTAAAAAAATATGTTTGAAGGAAATTTAATAAAAATAAAATATTTCTTTGGATAATTTCGAGCTGCAGGTGGCATCGCTATTATACTTTATTCTTGTTTCTCTCGAAAATATTTCTATTCAAATACCACATGTTTCATGGTCACAAATGAAAACCATGAAATTGATTTTGATTGAAGCTAATTCCTCATTGTTTCATTCTTGAATTAAGTCTTAAATAGAAGGTGGTGGAGCAGACTGTTTCAGAAGGAAGCTAAATTTGGTGTTTGTTTTCTTTCTCCTTCAGACCACAGAAAAAGTGAGGACAAACTCTTAAACGAACAAAATCGGACAATTTCTTCCCCCTTCTACATTTTGCGTTTTTTGCGATTTTCTCGAAAATGGTGGTTCGTATCGAAAAATTTATAAAGAAAAAATGTGTTGAGAATTCGATTTTATATAACTCTTCCATACACAAAAATCTAATCGGACCCTTCCATAAAAATGTGAAATTTTCTAACAAAATTCGGTCTGTCCTCATATAGAGTATTTGGCAAATGTTTCCTGGTAAAATATAAGAAATGTTACAATTTTTGTATACTTGATCACAATTTCAAAATACTTTTTTTGAGTAACACAATTTTTTACCTTGTAGTGGGGCGAATGCCGACTTTAGGGGCCGCTTGCGCCTACAAAAGGAAAAATACATCAATTTATAGTTATAAGTAAAGAATTTATATAAATGGAAGTAGTTAAGGAAAAGAAAGAGTTCTTAGTTAGTTTTTGATTGGATCGAAATTAGACATAACATTAAAAAGATTGGAAAGAGGCCTACCAGAGGTAGTCGTACACGGTAAAAAACTCCTGACGTACTTTTCAATCCAAAAAGATTTTGAGGAAATTTTAATAAAATTTTGGATTATAATTTCACACATGCGAATTATTAAAAATATTTTAATATTTTTGCCATCAAATTTTAGTCCTTTTGTATTATACAGTGTGACCTCGGTAATCGCAACTATAGTAGACAGAGCCTGTTGCAATAACCGAGTCAGTTGCGTCAACCGAGTCACAACATTATCTGTCAAAACGGGAAACATAAGTTCTTAAACAATATAACAGATCCAAAAATAGGATAAAATCTCTACCATTTGTAACGTAGTTTTTACGCTGCAAAATTATTTACAATACTAAATAAATAGTAAATACTGCAAAAGTATTTACACCAAGTTTTTCATACATCAAAGTTCAGTCGGATTATCCTCAAAAAAATTCAACTGGAATATTATGATCCAATTCAAAAATTCCACTTTGAGAGTTTATAATCTCGCCATACACAAATTGTACGATTGCCTGCCAATTTTAGTTTTCGTGTGTTTTTTTGTTGGCACAGACTTGTTTTGTAACAGCCATTCTTTAATAAATAAAAACAAGGAACAGAGAATAAAGTCAATAAAAGATTTCCTGTAACTATTTTTTATCTTTTTTTGGCCAAAACAGTATCAGATTATAAAAAAGTTGCATTAATCGAATCAACCTTATTTGAAAGTTGCGTTTATTGAGTCAACAGTGTAAAATTTTAGGTGTTGCGTTAACCCTTAAAGGCTTGGTGGTACACGCGATGTACCACCTTTTTTGTAACAAATACTGCACGGTGGTATCAAAATTGTACCACCAATTAAACCGTCTTTCATTACCGTATGATACTTTAAAATGGTACCACTAAAAAAATAAAAAAATTTTTTTTTTCGAGTGCCGCAAGGGTGAAAATATTTGCTATTTTTCTGTGCCTCTAAGGGTTAACCGAGGAGTTGTTTTCTTCAAGGGTTGCGTTTACCGAGGTCACACTCTATATTGTACTCAAATACTTTTAGTATTGAAATCTACAATGTAATTAAAAATTGTAGACTTTAATATCAAATTTAATAAAAAATACCAGTTGCGATTAACACAAAACTTTCCTCTGCAATATTTAGGTTTGGAAAATATATGTAAAAAATTATATTTTTCCAATTCTTGAGAACCGTTAAATATATATAAAACCGTTAAAGGAAAAAATTGTCCTATAAATTTGGTTAATTTGGTTATATGCATTTTTTCATAAAAGTGCATAGTTTTCGAGAGATTTTCAAAAAACTGAAAATTGTTTCACATATCTTGAGAACCGTTAAAGATACAAAAAAACCGTTAAAGCAAAAAATGTGGTTAATTTTATATCCTTTAAAATTGTAGAAAATTTTATGTCTTTTAAAGAGTTTTGAGAAATTTTCAAAAAACGGTAGTTTTTTAAACAAATTGTATGAGAGGTATCCGTTATAGTTCCCGTTACTCTTCCAAAAAGTTGACAAAAAATCACGATTTTTGTAAAACTTATTTGCAAAGAATTTCAAGTAGGGATGCAACATCGTTCATAAAACCTCGATATATCGAAAATCGATGTTTTTTTAAGGCGACATCGATGTCAAAAAACATCGTCCTGAAAACATCGATACCTCGATGTTTTCCCGATGTTTTGAAAAGGTTAAATTTAATAAATAATTTAGCCACCTGGCGGATGCTCTACTGTGGGTTGGGATCACCCAGGTAGAATTAACATGGTTTTAATTCTTATACGTTGAAACACCAAAAACCCGTTAGTTTTCGAGATATTCGCAAAAAACTAATTTTTTTGAAATACCGGCATATCTTCATAACGGAGTTCTAGTAAATGACATCAATGTAGCAAATTTTATTGTCTCCAAGTTTTGTAATACATAAGACATAATGAGAATAGTACCGAATCTAAACATAATGAGAATAGTACCGAATCAAAAGAAACGGAAAATTTTGTAACTGCCAGAGATTTATTAATACAAACAAATAAAACGACAAATAAAGAACAATTCAATCATTCAAAATCAAAAAATTCTGATTATAAGAATCAGGTAGGAAAATTACCTATTTTTACTGATACTATAACAAATACTACTAAGGCGCCAACAGATAGTAGTACAATTAAGAATTTAAAAGAAGAATATTTATCCAAAGAAAATAAGTCATTACCCGTTCATTCTATTAAACGTGATTTGTATGAAATATCTTCCAAATCAGAGAGGAGAGATTCATTTATGGTTGAAGAAATACAACCTAGCAATGAATATAATCCAACGAATTCTGAAGGTGGCCCTGTGGGGAATGATTGCTTCGTAAATCTCGAAGAATTTTTAGGAGGAAGTACAAATTATGATACAATAAATAGATCGAATAATAAATCTGTTGTCCCCGATATGACAAATAAGTCCGAAAAAACAGACGGAAAAGTTATAAGTCCAGACAGAAAAATTATTTCACTAATGTTACAAAAATTGTCAAGTCTGACCTTGACACAACAAAGGAAAAAAATGTCAAAATTGGAAAATTCCGAGCCAAGTGCTAAAAATGAAGTTAACTCAATGGTAAATGGGGTATTTAAAAATCAATATTCAAAATCAAATTCTGGTCATAGTAATCTGATAGGAACACCACCTATTTTTACTGATTCTATGATGAGTGCTACTAAAACCTCGAGAGGTAGTAGTGCAATTATTAAGGATTATGATATAATAGAATATTGTCCCGAAAATACTTCCCAAGCTAATGAAGAAATTAATTCATGGGAAAATTTCTAGTTTCGGAAAATGGTTAGTTTCGGAATAAATCGCAAAAACCGCATAGTTTTTAAAAAGCCGCCGTTTTGGTTACTTCCGGTTAACCGATTTCCACATCAGGATCAAACTTCTCTGTAAAATTTCATGGCTAGCTCTGGTATTTTTTGCGAAATCTTGTAGAAAGATGAAACCGAAAATTGATACCAAAGGAAATTTAAACAAATCTTTAAGTAGAGTGGCTATATTAAATCAGCTAAAATTAGTTTCTCTACTAATTTTATGAAGAGTAATGTTGTAACATCGTGGATAGCAACATCGATACCTCGATATATCGGCCTGTTCAACATCGAGGTTAAAACTCGATATTTTTCAACGATACCTCGATGTTTTGCAAACATCGAGGTATCGTTGGCATCCCTAATTTCAAGTCGCAAGGTCAACGCGTTCTCGAGTTATTTAAGATACGTATAACGGACAGATCAGACAGACCGATGTACGGACATCCTCATAATTTTGCCTGAATCGAATTTCGTACTGATCAGAAATTTTCTATCTGCCCCCGTTCTCGCGTCGGTCTCCGTCATGAATACAATACTTTCCTTTTACAGAAGAGGAAAGCAAAAATATATGGAAAATCTCTAACCCGTGCGTTAAATTAAATATAAATAATATTTTTGATTAGATTTTAATTTGGATTACACCAGTGTAATCGAATTTTAGTTACATATAGGTCCACATTTTTTACCGTGTACGATTCTAAATTTAAACAGAAAGTTAATGGGCCGTATTCTGTAATTTTTCATAAAATTACATTTTATGTTATGTTATGATGATAAAATTTTCTCTTCATAAAATGAAAATAAAATTTTACAAAAAATCGTATTCTGTAAGGGTTGAATAAAATAATTTTATCGTTCATTTTACGAACCTTTAACATAAAAGATTTAGTACATTTCGGTGTGAATTCTATTACTTTTTGAACAGCTGGTCGAGTAACAGTCAAAAAAATTCAAAGTTTTGTTTCCTTTAAAGATTTTTTTTGCGGAGAAAGCTAAATAATTCGACTAAATGTCAGACAAAAATGATACCAACATCCATGTTTTACTTTGTTTTTGTTGTTGACCGTTATTTTATAATTATTTTTGTGATTGTATAACTAGGCTTTTCGGTCAAAATTTATATTAAAATAAAAACGCTGGTTTTTAACTTTTTTGTTGCTCTAGGTTTCGGTAAATTTATTTCACCATCTTCAGGATATATAGTTAATTGATACAGTTTAAAATATGTAACATTTCATGAACAGAAATAAACAGTTTAGCGAAACATTTTATTGTCAGTTAAATGGTCAAGGTTTGAACACTAATGCAATACGAAATATTTCGTAGAGCAGCAAAAAAGTTAAAAACCAGCGTTTTTATTTTAGTATAAATTTCGACTGAAAAGCCTAGTTATACAATCACAAAAATCAATTTTTTACATATCAACGTAATCCTTACAGGACCTTTCATTAGAGTTATTGAAACCGAAACGCTCGATTCGTAATCAGCGACCCCGAAAAGCCCTTAATGCAATTTTGTTCGAGAAAAATTAGAAAAAAAGAAATTTTCGTTATCCTTACATGACCTCCCGTTTAGAATTTTCAAATTCCAACATCCAACTCGTGATCAGCGACCACGAAAACCCCCTAAAGCCAGTTTTTCGGAGAGAAAATGAGAAAAAGGATATTTGCGTCATCCTTACAGAACTTTCCGTTTCGAATTTTTAAGATCTAACATAACTAAAAATCTGCTCTTGGCAACGCAGTTCATTTTGCAAAAAACCGCGTAAAAATCCGTCCAGTAGTTTTTGAGTTTTGTAATTTCAACCAGACAGACAGAAAACAGACAAACATCCATTTTTATATATGTAGATTTGAAATTTCACTCGTGAAACGTCACACTTCAAATGTCAAATGGCATAAAAGATGATAAAATGATTATAAAAGGTACTATCTCGGAGCTTTTATGTTATGAGTCATAACAGGAAAAATTTTATGTTATAGCGCGTAACATAAAATGAAATTGTCCTTACAGAATACCAATCGAGGTAATTATGTCATTTTAAGACATAACATAACATAAAATGATAAAATTTTCGTTATAGAATACGGCCCAATATTTCATTTTATAAATAAAAAAAAATTTGAATGTCACTCAGTTTGTCATTGATTTGAAAATACGACAAGACATTTTCCAATTTTTTAATGAATTTCGATTTATTGATTAATTAAATTGAAAACTACACAACATTTAAGTTTTTTGCAAAAAAAAAAGAAAGAAAACTGTACATACAAGTTGTTTTTTGAAAAACGTAAATTTTTCATACAGTACAAGTGCAATTTTTTTTAACATCAATTTAGCCATTTAATATACCCATTATCGTTGTTTTAAATTTCAGGATGGTATCGAACCTGACCACCAGATCGCATTATTTTAATGATAAATGGGATTATTGTGGTATAAGCTCTGAATACGCAAAATGTATCGGAAAATACCTTTGACCAACGTAATTACGAAGTGGTTAATGGATTATCGAACTGGTAGACGATTTATATGATTAAATAAAATTTTTTATTTAAGTAAATTTTAATGTGTTTTTTTACAGTGAGACTATTTGATTGATATAATATATAAGTTGAAGCAATAATTTAAAAAAATATATAAATAGTGAACAAAATTTTTTTTATTAAAAATGTATAGCATTGTTAATTGATAAATCAATCTGAATATCTACACGAAACTAAAGAAATTCCTATTAGCTAATTTTTAAAGTTAGTAAATTTCTGACCGACTTTATCGAAAAACCTGTAAAATCAATTTGCCACAACAGAATACTGTCACGAGAAATTGGATGAAATTAGTATTAATAACATATCAAGAAAATAATTTGATCCAAATTAGTAATTAATTAGTACAACTTTGTAAAAATGCTTTTTCCTTTGTTCTTTGATTGATAACTTTCCATCAATTTAGTTAAATTTTTGGCGTATATGACCCAATATCCAAGCGAATGTGGTCATTTTAACCGTAAAAAGAGTTTTTATAATTATAGGTTTAGCGAAAATTCGAGCATCTTTAAAATTTATCTCTTCAGATATATGCGAGTAATTATATAAAATTGATATTGAGGCTCTGTATTTCCTTTCTGCTTTTCACAATCAATTACAATTTCGATTTCGATGGAAATGGTTTTATTATAGAAAAACTAAAGATTGTTATTTGGAGAACCACTATTAAGATATCGTGATTTAATCGATGTTACACAAAAGAAGATGTTTCAATCATTATAAATCAGTTATTATAGAGTTAATTAATTGAAATAAAAATCGTTCAAATGTCTTCATTAATTTACTTTTCACAGCAAAGTAAAATTCGTTGCTATAATTTAAAAAAATAAATAGAAAACCACACACAACGACAAAGAGAAATTGGTTTAGTTTTCCGCCAATGGTATTCTAAAATCATAAATTTAGGTTGCATTTTGTGTTAAAAGAAAGCTGTAATATTATATGTTTACATTTAAATAGTAATTCCTACACAATAACATAAGAAAAGCAACAACTCCCAACGGGGGCCAATCGTCGTATGAGGACATACAACATTTTTCTACAAAAATGGATTGATCTGTTGCACAAAAAAAAATCTCTCGCGTTTTTTTATATTTTCAGATAATTTAAAATTTTAATGAGGATTTTGTCTTTGAAGAATTTTTAATGCACCATGACTTATAAATCCTTTTCACGATGGCAGTTATTAATGATTTCTCGGACTTATCATCCCCTCAATAATTACGAAGGAATTTTGAATAACTTCTTACAAATTTCTGTGATGTAAAAAATTTACGAGTACGCAAAGAAAAATCCGTAGTCGTGGTGTGTTAAAATAAAAGTTTTACTTGTGATTTTGCATAGTGTTTTTGTTTAAATATTTAACCGTAAAAGCATTAAAATTAGCAATACAAAAATATGCATCTAGAATAGCGGCATAATAAAATTCATTAAGGCACTAGTGGTAATAAATCACCTGGCGTCCTGTCCTGGATAACGAACAAGTCTAGGACGTCTGTTTTTTTTACGTTGGAATTATGAAGTAGCCAAACGACAACCAGTGTCCATTTATGTAGCAACCTGTGCCTCATGCAAATTAATATCAATTGCTCAAAGGCTTACATTCGTACATAAACGACGGCGGCGGGTAACCTGGAGGCAAAACAATCATTTTTAACCCTTTTTATAGTTGCAATTAAAAAGTACTAAAAAATTCAGGTAATTCTTTTTATGACCCGAGATGTGGCCAGCAAAATGAATCAGCAAAGAGATGCTTGAATGGGCTAAATTTAGAAACATAATGCCTCAAGGGAAATTTCTTGATTCTGGAATTCATAGTGAATTTTATACACTATCTAATTTTCCTTTTTTTTAGCTAGTACATGTGTGTCATACTCACATGGAGGCTCCGCTAATATCTGCAAAATGCCGCAATTCACCCATGTTAGATTAAAACACTGATCGAGCCGTTGGATCTTCGAAGATCGTTTCTACTTTGGTCGGTGTTTCCATCGAAGGAGGTATGAAAATATTTGATAGAGGATTGCGGTGTGAGTTGAACATTCAATTTATTAATTTTATAAATCCTCTAAGTATAAAATTTCCTAATTCACACATTTTATCGTACTATTTACTAGGAAAAAAGTTTTTGGTCTACAAAAACTAAAAAAAAACGTTTCCAAAAAGAATTTTATTAATGGTAGGGCATTTTCACAGTCAGTTATTATATATCAAATTCATCCAAAGGTTTTCTTCAAATCGTGGTTAGTCGGTAAGTTGATTTTATTTTTCAATAAATAAGGAAATCGATCGATCAAAAAACTCTATAGCCTAGGTACGCCATCTCGCAATGATTTGTCTCATAAAAACACATGTGTTAACGTATTCCTTTGGTATTTACCTGTTTGTACGTAAAAATAGTTGCACCAATTGGTCTAAAATTTGATACGGATGTTCGGAATATTGGTCTTCTTACTATTTATTCCAAAATTTCAATAAAAAGATTTTTCTCATTCTCATATTCAAAATTACGAACATCCATTAATCCGTCTCTCTCCTAGACACTGGATATTGTTTTCGCATCTAACAACATCGTCTTTCGTTAAATCTGCTACAGAAATGATGATGATGGGAATATGCTACAACGACCGGCCTTGGAAGGTCGCCCAGTTTATAGTAACGCGCCAGTGCCAGAGGTTCTACTCCAGTGTGGTTCATTTACTGAGGTTCAGCGATTCACGCGAGTTTTTTCACCTTTGGGGTAGTACCAAACTCGTTCACATATGAAAAAATTGTCGGTTGGTTTGTCGTCGTCTTGCTTTGTATCATTTGTCTTGTTAGCTCGATGCCACACACCGGTCAAAAAGGTGTGCTTTGTATCCATTGGGAGAATTAAATTGGCTACAGTAATAATGAGTCGACTTAATATGATGAGATTAGACTGCATGCAATAGTTGTTTGTATTTGAAGTTTTGATTATTATCTTTAATTCCTTCTAAATATTTTATTGATTTCAGATGAGCTAGTTTGAAAAACGAAGATATTTCAATTGGTTAGTTTGGCGCCGTTGTATTTAGAACAGAGACATCATTTGAGAAGTAAACGCTAATTTGATAAACAGTCTCTCGAAATGCAAATTTTTATGTAAAATTGAGATGTACCTTGAGAAATTAATTTTCCACATTTTTTCTAAAACTACATTTTGTTTGTTTTTGAACTAGTTTTGATTATGTTGTAAATCATTTCACATAAATTGATCATGTTTGGAAAGATCATTTCTGTAGGCGATTCGTGGGTTTGATCTAATTTTTGTGTACTTTTTCTTCTTTTCCGAGAGTCCACATTGTTTCAAAAGAAAATTGCAGTTAATTAGGGTAATGTGGAATTTTGCTTTGTTATGGAGGCAAGATTATTAAGCTTTGCATTTTTATGACAAGTAACAGGATTTAATTATAGATATGAATATGAAGAAATGAATAAAATGGAAAATCTCCAAAAATCGCATTCATAGGTTCTCATAATTTGTGTAGTCTACGGATTAGAAGAAGTTCCATAATCAAAGGCAATCATTGTGTATTACGTCTATCCATTAAAATAATTAAAATAGTCAATTATATGAAATATGTATAATGGTGATTGGGATTGTTGGTTACTGGGTCATACAAGTGGAAGATTTTCTTTTCATTTACTTAACTTTTACTTCTCATTATTGAATCTTTGTTCAATATGGTGTTAATATTTTAAATTCATGAAAAACTGTAAAAAAAATTGATGAGTTCATAAAAAAATGACATTAAAATGATTTTGCCTTGTATAATAAAAGGGGGCGGGAAAACAAATAAATTGTGTAATATTTAATTTGCTTCTTTAATTCAGAGGCCGTTTTTTGAACCGAAACAAAAACAACTGAACTATTGAAATTTTTGTGAACCAAACTATAAACCAAATCACTTTGACAAAAAATTTCTGAACAGAACCAAAACCAATTCAGTATCTAAAACAAAAAAAAAAAACGATTTTTGTTGGAATTTCCAATTGGAGTTAAATAATTTAACGAAATACTTAAGCGAAAAAAGAGTTTTTTAGAAAATTATAATTTCACGTAGGGATTTGGCCTCAAAAATATAAGCACGATAAAAGTGTTGAGAGGTTTTGCGTATTAATTTTTGTCTTACTTTTATTTTTGAGCCTAAATCCTTAAGTATTCTATTTTAGTTTTTAGTACACTTTAAAAGCTAGCTTAAAAAGAATCGAAAAAAAACGCGATAAGTATACTTCATTACTTTGATTTGGGAAAAATGGCGTCTGCCGGCCGTCATTTTGCTTCTTCTTGTACATTTGGACGAAATTTCAACCGGATGAGTGGAAGTGATCCAAAATTGAATTACAAGACTTGACCCTAACAAACAAACAAATTGACAAATGAAACTAAATAAAAGCGTATAAAATAGGGTTGTTCTGGTTATGGCTACGTACTATTAATATAATTTTATTAATACAATTCTGTGGAAATTTGCCTATTATGAAAACCACATTTTTCCTGCCGATACTCAAAGATTTTCTATCAACATCTCAATCTCCTGACTCAGACTTATTCAAATTCCTAAATTATTTAAATTTGCTCGAATGTTTGTAACTGAAATCAATAAATTAATTTTGTCTTAATCTGGATCCACTTATCGTCGGGTAAAAGTGAAATTGTGCTAAGTCCATTTGGTATAATTTTCCAGAAGAGCAATGAAAACCTTGTTAAATCGTTTTAATTCTCTTTCAATAACATTGAGTTTTCTTTAAATGAGAAAAAAATGGGCCCAGTTTTCTTTAAATGAGATTCTGTTTTTTTTAAATGAAAATTAAAATGAATTAACAAGGTTTTTTATTGCTCTTCTGTCAAATTTGGTATAATGGACTTAGCACAATTTCACGTTTAGCCGACGTTATATATATATTTAAGTTCCCTTTTTCTTTTTATAAACTCGTTAACATAGAACGTCATTATACTCATTTCCACAATTGCTGTAATTAAGTATATCCTAACACTTCAAGCAACATTGTAAATCATACTAATATATAAAAATGAATTGGTGTCTGTCTGTCTGTCTGTTCCTCTTTCACGCAAAAACGTCTGAACCGATTCACTTGAAATTTGGCATGAGTGTCTGTGGTAGTTCTGGTTCCAACATAGGTTTACGGAAAAGTAGCGCGAGGGGTGGGGGGAGTAAGGGGAGGGGGTAAAGTGATTTCGGAACTTAGCTCCTCCTCTATGTTACCCTTTCGCGGGGAAACTACCGAGCCGATTGGTCTAAAGTTTAGCTCCAACATAGACCACAAAAAAAAAAAATTTGAAAAAACTTAACCCGGCAACGACGGGTATGCAAGCTAGTCCATAAATAACAGAGAGCGGCTTATGTCCTTTATTGCCGAGTGCGTTCTTTTTTTGTATTAGCTTACAGTTTTGGCGTTGTAAGTTAATTGTGTAAATAAATAAAATAATTAAAACCACATTTTTAAAATTTTCAACGAAGCAATTTCAGAATTTAAAAACATATGACATGAAATTTTTAGTTTGTTCGTTAATTAAAGATTTATTTTAAACGTTAATTTTAACTTACAAACTAACGGTTTTTCGAAAAAACCGTTAATAGCAGAGATTTTAAGATTCTCTATATTTTTACCTTTCACCGTAAATCGATTTTTTAGCCTTATCGAGATATTTCAGATTTTGTAAAATAAAAATTCATATTTTTATGTAAACTAGTATTTTATTCGTCAGGTAAATTGTGCAGAAAAGTAGATTTTGTATAAGAATATCATGTGCTGTTCACATCAGATATTTTTGTAAATATATCGAGATTAAACATTATAATTATGTGGACATTTTTCCAATACTCAACAAAGCAATTTAAAAATTTGAAAAAAATATAACATGACCAAACTTTTTTTTTCCTGGTTACTACATGAATAAGTTTGTTGGTTTTATTTATATATTTAAAAAAACTGTTTCGGAACTTTACCATACTTTTTATACCCGTATGGTGAAACCAAAGAGTATATTAACTTTGCTTTACCGTTTGAAACGCCAAGATCCCGTCATCACACACAAAAATGAATTACACCAGTGTGTTTAGAATGATAAAAAAAATTGAATTTTGCATGTCCGTCCGTCTGTGGCGCGGATTGCGGGCGCACGGATTGAGCTAGAGACTTGAAATTTTGCGTGGAACCGTTTTTCGTAAAATGCGAGGCTAAGAGTTCGTTCATGGGCAAAAATGGACCATTAGGGGGGGGGGGGTACCCCCATACGAAAATGTTTTTTGTGAATATATCAAAAACAGTGCATGTTATCAAAAAAGTCCAAGAACAAAAGTTATTTAGGATATGATTCTACATAAAACTCCCATACATCAAAATCCGATTGGAATACATTTTAAAAAATCTAATTGGAAAGTTTGACTTCAAAGTGGAATTTTGGTACAACTGCTCAAATTATGATACGAATATTACCATACGGGTTTTCAATAATTGCCAGATTGGTAATTATAGCTTTTGTTATGTTTATACTTGTATGTGATGTGAGTTTCGTGTAACGTATTTGTATAACACGGTATTTTCAGGACTCTGACTTCAGCGTTATACGTGGGCTTAGTGTATCTACTTATAATTTGGAATCCCGATTGGTAGTAAAAAATCGAGCGTTAACCCATTCGGTATTTTGATGCCATATGGCAACGCAGTTAAAAATTTGAATTGACTTATTATTTATTTATTTTCAACACTCTATTCTCATTCAGTGCACCTTTAAGTGCATTTGTGACCCAATTTTGATTTTTTGAGTAAAAAGCTGGACTATATATTATCTTTATTTAGAGTAGTAAATTCATTTGTCCAGCTTTTTCATTGAAAATTCGTTCCATTATTTTTGTTGGACTCAACAAAATGTTTTGGTGAACATACATTAGAAATAATCCAATCAGCTCAGACAGTTGGATTGCAACCAAGTCTTCCGCCGCTCTAGCGCAGAGAAACTTCTTTCAGCACTTGCAATGCTGCCAGTTAATGTCAATATATACGCATTTTGCGCATTTCCCATATCCTATCTGCAAAACATATTTTCTGCTTTTCTCATTTTTGTGTAGTAAAATATCTTAATCTGCAATCCGATTGCAGAGGATATCGCCCCAGTGCACAACAATCGACTAAAATTAATTTTCACAAAAATATATTTATTTTAATAATATTATTTTATTAAGTGCTTAAAAATCAGTCTGCTTTTACATCATAATGTTTAAAATAAATTAAAAAATACTATAAAACAAAAGTTCAAGTCCCTAACATTTCTAATTAAAAAATTTGGACTAGTAGTAAGGATTTACATGATTGTACATTTGATTCTGCATTAAATAAATATTATTAGGTCGTCCATTAAATGTGTAAGGACCTTTTAAATTTGTGATTTTTGTGTCTGGTACATAGGGTTTTGGCCTGTATGGCTGCCGCTGTGGCCTGGAGTAATAGGGATTTGAATATTGCGGCCTTCTTTCATTTTCAAATTGGTATATGTATGAAGGTCGTCCATTGGATATAAAATTTAGAGGTAAATGAAGAGGTGCGATTGGCGGGGCGACTGGAACAATTGGAGCTAAGGGTTTGATGGTGGGCGGTTGTGATATATACCCCATTCCCGGAACGAACATGTAAGGTGTGGGTGGTAGACGAATGTAGTAAATTGGGGAGTTTTGATATTCGTGCCGGCCAGCAGAGTTTCCAGGACGGCGATGATGGTTTGCTCTTGAATCGATCTCTTCGTCCGTATCATCTGCAGGAAATATCTGATTGTAGTCCGAGTAGAATTCGTGGGGTACAAAAATGGGCTGAGGAGCGGCAAGCATTGGAGGAGGATAATAACCGAAGAAGTCTAGCATTTTATCCTGCCTATATGTTGACTCCGATTTCAAATTCTGGTCCTGATTTGAAATGCTGTTGGAGTTCTCCGTGGATTTCGGTTTGGTGAACTTTTGTTGTATTTTATCGATTGAAGACTGCAGATCTTCTGTAGATATCATGATTCCCTGCACAATGGACATGGTTCCTACTATAGTTGATAGAAAATACATAAAATTTGTCATTTTCTTGTGTTCGTATTTTCTTCTAAACCTGCAATAATAAGGAAATATTTTTTTTAGATAGTATGCAATGCAATATTAGTAGAAATTAAATCGACGCAAAACGCGTGGCATCATTTATTAAGAAAAAAGAAAAAGAAAAAAGAGCAACACAATAGATCGCATGCAATTCTAATACTTATACGAATAACAAGGAACTACAATTTCAAATAATAATGGCACTATAGACTTAAATTGCTGTAAAATGAAAGGAAAATTTTCAATAGATTGCCACTAACTACCATCTGAAAAATACAATGCTTACGGTGGTGACAAAAATTGAATCTAAATGAAATCCGGCTTTTTGTATTTGGTAGATTTTACAATGGAAGTGTTTTGTGTCCAACACTATGCATGCATTTTAAGTGATCATATCTTGAAAGTTTATGTTGGATATTGTCTGGATTTTCTGAATTTATGACATATGAATTGATATTGAGAGTTTCGAAACTCGAATTGGCAGCATTTAAAAGGACAAGTTTCCGGAATCAGCATTTTTCGTAATGATTTGATTTGAGTGCAATGATAAAATTGAAATAAAATGGAATTTCCTTTGATCGGATTTAGTTTTTCTTATTCACAATGAAATGGCGGTTTAAATTTAAGGTATGGTCATGGACTACTACGATTTTAAAGCGTTATAAAAACTGAATTTTGAATGAAACTAACGGTAAGAGACGTGAAAATTTATCAAGATTGAATTATATAATTTTAGTTGGTTGAAAATTATGAACTCAAGGGCGGTATTTAAAATACTGAAATAATGGGATTTCACCTCTTTTTTTTTTTTAAAAAAAAGGCTTTTAATATGGACACCCGCCGAAAATTTTGAATCTTGGTATAAAATATGATGAAATTGTTGGATTTCCTCAGACATTTTTTTACACTTGCCTTTTTAACATACCAACGTTAGAAACCAAGTTCCTTCGTGTTCGAAACTGCACCTACCGCAAAAAATCTAGTATTTCTAATTTTTAACCACATTTGCTTATGATTGCATTTATTTCACAGGTGAAATTTTTACTGCCTTACTTCATTATTCAAAATCGAGAGTCATTAGTGATTGTTTAAAATTTTTGTTAAATTCCTATCATGTTTTTGTCTCACTAAAAGCCAATAACAAATATAAAACTATCATTTTTAATCATAGATAACAATTAGTCAAAATGTCAGATTGCGATCTCTTCTTGTGGATGAAGACGACAGCACAATAAACTTGTCTTGTTGTTGCTACTGGATTAAAAATGTGATGATGGCATTATTAATCGATCGAAATATGCGTTTCTTGCTATATAAATAAAGAAAAATTTCTCCTTTAAATGGCGCCGCAAAAACAAAGCCGTTGAAAGTTCCTTCAGGTTAATAAGCATTTCATTGAAAAACATTTTTCTTTCAAGAAATTGGAGAAAATTTCACCATTAGTCTCATACTTCTTTTATTTTTAAAAAGCAAAAATAGTGATGAAGCAATTTTGCAAAAGGTACCAACCACAATTAGTTAGAAATCACAAATGCACAAGAGATTTTATTTTAATGTTTTTATGGTTTTTCGAATCCAATTTTCTATCATTTGAGATAAATTTTGTGGCGGTTAATTGACAATAATTAGCCATTTTGATCTTCAGAACAAAAACGTATGACCTTTAAATCTACTTTTGTCAAGTAAATTCGCAAGAGAAATTGGTAGCAATTTTGATGATTCATATGAAGTAATAATTTATAAGTGTTGACTTTTGGTTACTGTTGTTTATTGATTCTTAATTATTTATTGAGGTTGAAAGCAAAGCAAATTTTTCAGGTTTAGAAGTTTTTGTTTATAATTTTAGTCTAGAATTATTTTTGTTTTTTGAATTTTTACGGGTTGGATCATAAACGAACAAAGGAAAATTCTGTTTATGAATATATTGATGACACTATCACGTTGTAGTTTTTTTTTTAATGTTTTAATCATTTTATCATGCATCAGAAAAAAATTTTTAAGTCCTTCATATAATACCACATTTCGATGTACGACGCAAAATGACGTAATAATTAGTTCATAAGAATCTATTCAAAATTTTGCTTGAGAAAGATATTTGAGCAAAAGTCGAAATTGTAAATAGTTCTTAAGATCCAACTTTTTCATATTTTTCTAAAATAAATTTTCGGGAAGCAATAGAAATGTGCCCACATTTTTCCTGTTTTTCTAAAATGAATTTTGGGAAATTTTGGGAATATATGGAAGAGACTGGAAGGATTTAGATTTCCCGAGAATGAAACTTAAATTAGATTTTCTTTACAAAATGTTGCCAACTCGACATTTTATAACGTCAAAAATCTTCGTAATTTTGTGGTTTCAAGATCTATCTATCACGATATGTAGGCGTAAACCTGCACGTAGAGAAAAAATAGTAAATTTAACTATTTTAAAACGGAGAGTCGGGAACGCGACTAAAATAGTTAATTTAAATCAAAAAATAGTCAAAATCGACTATTTTTGCAATAGATTCATCTATTTAGAGTAAAATTAACGATATTGTGATTAAATTTATTATCTTTGTGATTGAAATTAACTATTTTGAATATTTTTTTAATTGCAATTAACCGTTTTAGTTGTATCCCCGACTATAAAATAGATTTACTATTTTTCTCTCAGCATGTAAAGCAGTTATTAAATCAAAATTAATGTTATTTAAACTTACTGAAATTTTTTCCCAATGATTTAAATTAAACTTCTTATTCCTTATTTTCGGTCTTAATCCTGCAAAGTTGAGTATCCTTCAATCACTTTAAAAAATTAAAGAGTATTTTTTTATCACTTTATTAATGTGATCACAAATTCAATAGCCTGGCACTTTGATGACATATCACTTTATGATATCAAGATCCCATATTTAGTTATTATTAGACTGTCAATACGATATTAATTAAAATCAAATTCCTAGGTAAATAAAACAAAACACTCTTTAGGTTTAGTCACCACCGGTTTGACGGACAAAGTTATAGTGAACCTTTCTTAGGTGAGTTGATAGCATTATATACATATACAGTAACCATTCATGAGTGTGAGCTGAGCCGTAGAAAAAGATATATAGGTGGAAATAGCGAAATAAAGGCAGATAAAAAGAACGGATTGCACTTAGGCGACCAGCGGTTCACCTACTCGTCGTTATCGTTGGTCGTCTTATGTCTATTTTCAAATGGATCTCACTCAATGGACCCGAAACTACCTACAGTTCCGCATCGAGGAGATGAAGAGCCTTCAATTTGACGGTGGCCGGAAAACATTCAATTTATATGCCGGTATATGTATGTATAATTTAATGATGACTAGTCCAGCATTTGTATTTCTTGTAATTGTAACCAACATCGGAGGGAAAAATTGCAAGGTGTCTATTTGGTTGTTTTAAAAAATCATCAAAAAAAATTAGCTTTTGTCTGGGAATTTAAGAGGTAAACGATCTAAATTTTCAATATATGGGAATTGAATTCCCTTTTATTTAAATTTTTTTTTTATTTTTTTTTATTTTTTTTAATTTAATTTAATTTTTTTTAAATTAAATTTAATTTTATTTAATTTTATTTAATTTTATTTAATTTTATTTAATTTTATTTAATTTTATTTAATTTTATTTAATTTTATTTAATTTTATTTAATTTTATTTAATTTTATTTAATTTTATTTAATTTTATTTCATTTAAAGAAATTCCATTTCATTCGCTATCCATGATATACATATTTTATATTTTTATAAAATAGATTCTAAAATCTCTCGATATTTTAAATTGATCGAAAGTATTTCTTGATTTCAATGGAACGAATCAACTCGAATGCAGGTGGAAAAAATACCTGTTGGTTGGTCTTACTCGATTGTTAACAATCTTTGTAAGTGTGAAGCAATTAAAATTTTTATACATAATTTGTTCGCGATCGTGCGACATGACATAATTCAGGTGAGAAGAGATCTTTGCCACTTACCAGTGCCATTCTGTCCCGGTGGTGATGTTCCCGTAAACGTTGGTTGGTTGGTTCTGGTCCGTGGTAAATGATGGTGATATCGGTATATTAGTTCACGTCGGTAACTACTCGTTTGTTGATTTACTACTTTGTTTTGTCGATCAACAGCTTTTTGTTGTCATTGTTTAACCATTGATGTCGCTGTCGGTAGAAATGATACTTGATTCTTGTAAAAAGGAACAACGATAGCAATTATGTTACAATATTCACTAATTAACATTCTACGTGGAATTATATTAATGAGCAATTAGTTGTGTAATGAAAGTGGATGATTTTTACTCTTCTGGTTTGAAATTTTCGCTATGGATGCAAAATTTTATTATGTCACAAATTGACTTTTGTAGTTCAAGTATAAAAGGGACTAGTTTAATTCTAAGAGGAGCCGACAAATGATGTTTGAAATATTGTGTAAACAACATTTTAAAACGTCTTCTATGTACGTTTAAACTGAATGGCATTTCAGGATTTCCACACAATTCCCAATTAAAATATTTGCCTTTTTTTGCTATTTAATTCGTTTTCATTTTACTTCTAACGTAGGAAAAGTAGGACGTTTTATATAATCGATACAAAAAATATCAATTCCTATCATAGTGCTTGGAGTTTGTAAATAGAAAAAAAAATCATTATATATCTAATAGGAATGGATTTTTTAAGCAAATATTTAAAATTTCAAAACTGTTTTTTTAATAAAAAAAAAAACAATATATGTGAAGTGTATGGCGTTGCATTTACTATTTGAATTTAGCACACATACTTTTTTAATCACACAGTTACTGTAATAGCCATAAACTACAGTGGCGGTGCAGTTTCACACTGTTCCAACGCAACATACTTTATATTTTTTATCAAAATATACAATTTAAAAAAATAATTCTTTTGAAACCTTAAAACATTAGTTTGAAAACTTGTTTTGTAGTTTTTAGAGCACTTTAAAAATGTATAAAATTAGAAAACTTGTTTTTTAAACTTTTTAATCTCCGAATATACAGCTTTGCTTTTGAGATATCCTCACGGATTTTGACTTCAGAATCGGATTCAGAGACCCGAAAAACCCCCAGATGATATTTTTTTCCCCATAAAAATGGAGGAAAAGGATAATCACGTTATTTTTATAGAACTCTCCGCTTTCGTATTGTCTCCGGAGTTACGTATGTGTGCAAAATTGTAAGTCAATCGGATGAGCGGAAGTGGCTCAAAATTAAGTTACAAGATTTGACCCTAACAAACGGACAAACAAAATAAGAAAGCAAGCTAAATAAAAACTTTTAAAATCATAAAAATCTCATAGTGTAATTTGTTTTGAATGATTAGATGTATTGAATGTTTTTCTGGTCCGGCAGCATTCAATTTTTACATGCCCAACTCTAATTTTTTGCTTAGTTTAAACGCTAAAAAAAGGTGTAAAAAATATTTGATGTGAACAGCACATTACTTTCTTAAAGAAAATTTTCGTTCTTGCGCAATTTACCCCACAACCCGATGATTAAAATTTTACAAAATCTGAAATATATTGATAACGGTAAAAGATATCGATTTACGGTATAAAAGAAAAAAATACAGAGAAATTTCCTATTTTCATATTTTTAATCCTTCCTTTAATTGTTTTTTCGAAAATCATTAGTTTGCAAGCAATTCTCAAAAATCGATTTTCTTTACTTTTTAATGAAAATATCTCAATAACGGCAAAAGATAACGAACAACTGTAAAAGACAAAATTATGGCGAATGACATTCTCATTAATTTATCGCCCCAAAAACGAAATTTTTCGAAATTATCACAAAAACAGTTCTAGTAGTATAAGGCAAGAGTGTAGCGAATTTTACTGTCTTTAAATTTTTTTATACATGATACCAATGTAAAACGCATAGTTCCAGAATAATCAGCAAAAAACGAAATTTCGCTTTTCAAAAAGCCGCTATTTGGGTTACTTCCGATTCACGGATTTCCACCATAAGTTGATAGGATCATCCCACTGCAGGACCAAATATTCCTGTAAAATTTCACAGGATGACAGACTAACAGACAGAAAGACGTTTTTTAAATAATGCTCGAATTGACTCAAGAGTGGTCGGGAAATGTTTTTTTTTAAAAAAGAGGTCGAAAATTTTCATGAATCCTATACTTTATTATACTAGGTACGTAAAAGTAATAATTTATTGTTAAATAAATCGTTAACCATCATTTCAAATAAGGAAACCAATACAATAAATATAATTTTTTTTATAAATATAACAGATTTTTAAAAATTGAGTTTCATTGAATGCGTTTTTTAAACTTTTTTACCAACCTCTAATCTACATGCAAGTTACTAATTAGAAAAACAGACAAACTTCATATTTGAACATAATGCTACATTTACACGAATGACAAATTTGTCATTTTTTTCTTGTCATTATGTTAATTCCCGTGTAAATGGCATAATTTTTGTAATTTTTTCTGTCAGAAAATGTCAATCTCTCATAAAAGAATGAACTTGTCCATTCTTTTATGCCAGATTGTCATTCGTGCAAACGCAATATTAGTTATGACAACTTTAGTATTCAACTTTTGTCATAACTAATATTGCGTTTGTACGAATGACAATCTGGCATAAAAGAATGGACAAGTTCATTCTTTTATGAGAGATTGACATTTTCTGACAGAAAAAATTACAAAAAGTATGCCATTTACACGGGAATTAACATAATGACAAGAAAAAAATGACAAATTTGTCATTCGTGTAAATGTAGCATAAGTTATGTTTCAAGAAATCATTCTGTCAGACTTTATTTCACAGAGTATTTTTAATATTTAAAAAAAAATTATTGTAGAAACCAGATTTATTATTCTAATACACATTTGTCTGAATTTAAGCCATAAAAAAATTATAGCAAAAAAATGAAGAATGCCTGCAGAGTGTCACTTATTTAATTCTATTTTAAAAACGTTGCCAATTAGTTTTATTACTGTTTTACATTAGCATTAAACATCTTAATTGAATTAAAAGCATTATTTAAACATGAGCAAAAGTATTTTCATGGTTAGTGTTTAAAGATGTGGTTTTATTATTCTTTTTCACCATAATTTATTGTTCGAGGTTAGGTTATTTTGGAAATTTATAGCCCAGAACTGAGATTTTTTTTCTGTATGACGTAAAGCTAGTTGTCTTTTCTAAGTTAAAATAATAACACCTTACGCTCATATTTTGTTTACAGCAGTAGAAGGAAAGTTAATGGTTTTTTAGACAAGATTTGACTTTTATACAATGCCTAAGATTGAAAATTATGCAAATAAAGGGTTGACCCTATTCTCAAGAAATGAAATAAATATTTATTCGTTATTTCCCCAATTTTTATGAGTGTCTGTTGAATAAAACATGATCAATTAGAAAAACAATTCTACGAAATTCAATAATCTAATGCTTAATTGCAGTTGTTCCAAATAAAAAGCGTAATAAAGTAGTAGTCTCAATTTGGAATTGATTAAAATAGTATTCATATTTTATGGGAATCTGATGACACATTTCTTCATGTTTATAAAAATTAAAAATAGATTCATGTTTATAAAAATTAAAAATAAAAATAGGTCAATGTGTCATTATTTTTGGATAAATTGGCTTAAAATCGAAATTCGATGACTAATAAAATCAGAAAGAATTGAAGAAGATGCAAATAAACAACGTGATGTTTCCGCATCCGTAGAAATTTTAATCGCTTCAAGTAGGTTCCTCATTTCATTTTCCCATAAAGATCAATTGTCCAATTAAGCGGACAAGTTGGTATCCAGTCCAGTATTTTGTTGTCCATTCATTTATTCATTCATTCGTTTAACTTCATTGACCGGACATCAAAACGAAGAGACTTTTCATCCTCATGGACCAAAAGTAGCTTCATTGGCTTCTTCCGAATATTCGTCTTGAACTGTTTGAATATTCTAAGTAATGAGAGCACGTCTTTACTCAAATTTAGGGTACTCGGTCCCGATCGGTTTATTTCGATATTGATCATGATAATCGAGAAGTTAGATGGGCAATCAGTTACAAGTATGTAGGTAGGTTAGCAAGACCAAAGATTAGCTTTCCAGAGATTCTTGTAGATATTGGCAATAGTGGTCAGTATTAAGCGGTTTCCATTATCATTTGATTTTGCAGCAATTAATTAAAAGAGAGGCCCCAATTTGGACGTTAACGCTTCTTTTATTTCTTAAAAGATGTTTCTTAAAAAGATGCCTTCAGCATAGATTTGATCGGTTTCTTTCACCTCGTTCCCATCGAGCTCGTTTCCTACATTTTCGTTCTATCAGGAATTGTCTAAGAAACCACAATTCTTTTTTTAAAACAAGTTTTAGACTTTTGTTTAGAATTTTGAAACTATTTACTTCTTAAACGTAATGTTTCTGAAAAATATGTTTATACCTAAGTGCCAATAGCATTTTTTACATAATCTGCGAACATATTTCTTCACACCTTTTTGTAGAAATTATCAGCAGCAGATAAACACTTTATGAACTGTACAAAAAATTGTTAAATTAATAAATACTATCTTAAAGATAATCTAAATTAAATTCATCGTTCCTGATACAAATGAATATGGCACACTCGTACATCCTGATAACATTAATTAAATTAAAATTAATGTTATACAAAAATAAAATAAATATATTCAAGCTAATCAAAATAAAAATTTAGCGAAACGTGCAAATGTGCGATTTTTATAGCGGATGGTCGATCGCGATTACCGACTGTTAAGTAAGAATTTTACAGCAGTACTTACTAAATAAAATCCAGGTGAAATAAATGTTTCCCGAGAATTGGCCAGTTTTCGGTTCCAAACCATTAAATCGATGGAAACAGAATTCCGTACGGAGAGCATGTTATTGTGACCACCTTAACCTCTAACCGTACTAAAGAGACTGTGCTGTAATATTCCCTCAAAGTTAAATTCCGTGGCTGCCGTGATTAACATCAATTGGATTAATAGGATTTTTATGCACCTGATGAGTGTTCAGGTGATTTTAGCACCTTATTGGAAAGCAAATTAAAGTTATGTGAAAATGCACTGCTTGTTAGACGTAATCCGATCATGTCGGCTCGGCTCCTCTGAACTAAATTCTTATTTGAATTTATTTAAATGTGACGTTGATGTACATAACGGACAATGAATGTTAAGTGAGCACAAACATTTGATTAATCTATGTTCTCAGATAGATGGACAGGTAAACTAAATATAATAATCCAAGTTATGTTGAACCGACCCTGCGAAAAAAAATCTTAGCTTGAAAAATTGCAATGAAAAATGAATAATGGCTATAAAAGATATTGTTCAGATTCAATTGCTTGTCGTCCACATGATTTTTTAGAGGGAATAATTGGAAGTGCACTGTATAAATTACAGTTTAATTTAAATAAATAAGAAGTTTTTCTCTGTTATTTCAAAAAAATATTCTAATTTGCTTTTTGTTCGCCTAAATATTCCTACTTTATTTTGTTATACAGGGTGTGTGATTTAAAAAGTGCACTGCGTATATCTCGGAAACGGTGAGAGATAGAGCATAAATATTGCTAATAAACAAAGAGAAATTGTGGTAAAAATTCAAAAAAGAAAAAAAGTTATTTATAATTTAGAATTTTTGCATCGCAAATGCCCGGTTTTTCAGTGAAAGTTTAAACTTTAGTTTAGTTAAACTCACAATGAAGTTTAAACCAAAGTTTAAACTTCTGGTGTTTTTCAGGCAAACGGAATTGAACGTTTTATTAAACTAAAGTTTAAACTTTTTTGTCAATTTTGCAGTCTACTATACAAGTAAAATATATTGAAATGTCAAATTTTTCAGTCATAAAATCATTAATGTATTTGTCTAGTTATCACTTTCGTAATATTTGTTTACGCATTAATTATAAAATTCTATAAAAAATAAAACGATTTTAATTTCGGTTGTTATTTCGGATCTTATTTCGGTTGTTATTTTGGTTGTGATTTGGTTGTTATTTCGGATGCTATTTCGGTTGTGATTTCGGTTGTTATTTCGGTTGTAATTGTGTTTCAAGTATGTAAAAAAATATAGTGAAATTGTGGAGAGCAAAAAAAAGTGATGCAGTCCATTTTTATGTGTTTTATTCTTCATGGATCTACAAATGACAAATAAGTTTTGAAAAACGGCAGTTTAAACCCTCATCCATGGCCGTTTAAGTTAAACTCCGTTTAAACTTTTGGTTAGAGATAAACTGTCACTGAAAAACACAATTTCGTGCTAAACGGCAGTTTAAACTTTATCGCCGGTTAAACGGAGTTTAAACTGTCACTGACGAACCGGGCAAAAGTCAAATAACACCTTAAAATTGGGAAAATTATCACTTTGTATTTTTCGAGGTATATGGGCTTGCTGGGGAAAAAACTGACAGCAGCATTTCTTAAAGGGTTCAAAATTTTTTAGTGCATTTGTTGGTAACTTTCGGCTTCTTGGCCCTGGGCCCCATGCAGCTGAACATAGGGCACACATCTAGGTACCAACGACAGATCCGCTCACTAAAGTTTCTAGAATAAAAGAAATCTCGTACATTAAGAACATACCAAAATTTTTATTCGCTCGCACCCACAAAACAATATACACGTGTGTCCTACTACACGAAAATATTTAAATTATGTCGAAAATTTTAGGGCGTTAGTTCATTCAATATAGATTAATGATCGTTCGGTAGAAAAGTCTTTAATTTTTCTATTCTATCGAGAGAATAGGTCTTTAGAATAATTTCCTTTCATTCTTTTAACTAAATTTGCTAATCCAAGCTCATGTTTACGATTCGTATTCACACCAGAAACTGCTTATCTAAAAATTAGAGCAAAAATATAAAAGAAAAATTGAGACTCGTCTTGAAATTGCAAATTTTTCTCTGAATTCTTTAATTCGACAATAACGACGAAGCATCACAGACTGCAAAGAATCAGTTCAAGATCTAGATTCGGGTTCTGGTAATAAAATCATATGATGAAATAATCGTAAAAATTTTTAGTTACCTTTCTGGGAGTAATCTATTCGCCTTAGCTGCATATTGCTGTGAAAATTCTCATTCGGTCATGGCAATTGTTGAGTGGATTTTTAGAGATTTTTTTTTGAATGGCATCATCTTCTTGGCATTTTACACTAGCCATGTGAATTAATTATTCTTCGTTGATTTTTAAAGGCGATGATAGCCGGCCTCTGATAACTTTGCACAAAAACTGGGTCACTAGGGAGACTCTTATGGATCTTTGGCCCCCTACTATTTTTGAAGTTATGCGTGTAAAATGATCCCATGCTGTAGGGATGTTCCTCCTGTGCTATTATTATCATTATCACTATTATTACCATTATGCTTCATCTTCTTTGTAGTTAATGTATCAATTACGGAATAACCGTTTTGGCAGTAAAACCAATTATATAATCCCAAATTCAATTCATGTGACTTTTGGGAATGAAATTCTTTTAGTAGTTACTTAAAATTTTTGGGGAAGTAACAATTATTCAGATAAAAATCCACACAATTTTTTTTCACACCGGTAATGGAGTTTTACTGTTTCACATATTAGAATGGAAATAAAGATACATTCGACTAAAAACAGTGGCGAAGTTTCAGGATAGACTGACAGACAGGGCATGGTCAAAAAATATTATTTCCACCCTAAAAAGTATCAGTTTATTGCGTAGTAACAATAAATATTATTATTATCATATTTTCAATAGTCTTTGTTGCTGAATGTCCTTTTTTGACTAAGTTCTATATATGCTTTGCCACTGATTAAAGTTATACAAAATCTTTAAATTCTTCGTAGAGGCAGTTAAACAGTGTTAATGTTTTATACTGACCTCTTCGTAATTATAACAATACACTTTTTATACATTATACCGAAGTCGAAGACCCAAATAAAACCTAGGTCTACTAACCCCATTCTAAATAAAATGCAAAAACCGACCACTTGAGGTAGTTGGCTTGCGGATTCCCTCAATGTTAACGCGGCAACACCAAAACTTGAAATTTGTCCATTTAAATTCATAAAAAAATTCGAAGTTTTTGCATGTGATTTTAAGTTTTGATTGTTGAAAAAGATTAAATTGAGTGAAAAAGTTCATTAGTGCTTGTTTTCTGTGTTGTGAAAATATTTACAATTTCTGTGTTGTGAAAATATTTACAATTTCTCTGTTGTGAAAATATTGGAACCTACGAAAGACCAAAATGCTAATTCTGGACGGGTTAAGAACACAACTTTATCCCAGTTGAGTAATGTTAGAATTTTTCTACCGTGTCCAAATGTACCACAAAATTTTCGCGCGTGAAATGGTTCGATTTCGAACTTGGTGTAATTGTTTTTTGTTCGGTTATCGGTTCTATACACTACAAACTTTTGATCAAATACAGTATACCCTTAGATATCAAAAACTATACAGTACAAAAATTATACAGAAATATAGTGCGAATATATCGAAAAATGTTAGGAAAACGCTAGCAAAAATAGTAGGAAAAATGCTATGTTGAAATTCTATAAAAAGAAAACTCATTATTTAATGCTTTATTTAATGCTGAAAAAAAGTAAATCCAATGTACTATTAAATATTTAAAATCATTAATGTTATTTTACGTATAGTTATGATACGAATATAATGCGGAATTCAAATTTAGTTCGCAACGATTTTAGCGGCGGAAGTAAAACTAATTGATCAGATTTATATAACTTACAAGTTTTGTTGAGATTCATCTATTGAAGATACAGCTAATCAAAACCATGATGATGCTTACAAGATATTAAATTCTTAATGAAGATTACTGAATTTCTTGTACCAAAAGTGTAAACTAATCAACCACCCCCACATTTAACACTTGATTGAAATGAACAAACGTATACAGTTCTTAGTATTTCATCGCATTTATCGTACATATAAGTGGTTATCTGTAAGATACTATTTCTAGTTAGTGCTCTCGCCTACTTGCATCAAATCATTTAGTTAATATCTGTAGTGAAGCTACAGGAATTTCTATTTGAGTCTACGGAACTGAATACAGGTAATTATATAGAAACATGGTAATATCGATTCGATATGTGATCATCTTGTCTACTACGCAACATGTTTATGCGACGTGTCGAGATGAGTTACATTCGCTTTTAATTAATAATTCTGTTGCTGTTTTTCAGCAATAAAACTTTGATTTGTTCTATTTATAAATGTCGATATTAACAGTTCATTTACCTTGATTTACATTCTCTAATCATTTAAAAATCACTCTCTGTTTTAGTAGAAATCTGCATAAAGTTCGGCTATTAAAAGATATTTTCCATTTTCTTTTTTACTTTTAGGTAAAAGACTTATAAAAAGATAAAAAGTTTTCTTTGGGAAGGCAGAATTAAAAAGATACAAGAATATGATGTATTCCGAGATAATGCATAATTTTTTTTGGTTTCAAGCGCTGAGTAAGAAATTATATTGTTGAGTTTAAATGTATGGCAGATCCTAAATACCTTAGATTTCAATTTTTTCATAATACTAATTTTATGCGTTAGTAGACTAACAGAAAAGACCAGAAAAAGTGTTCTTAACACTTTAAGGTATTAACCCTTGCATCGAGCACTACAGTGGCGCTACTTTTCCTACTTTTCCTTTATTGTATACAGAAAACTAGACGATTTCTCAACTCGTCTAGTTTTATGTATACAATAAAGGAGAAATAGTTTTTGACATTTGATTTTGTATGCGTTTGTTTGCCTCAAATAGGACCACGAATTTTGACAGGTAAATGTAAATTTTTCTTAAATTTGGTCTTAAATTTGAGAACTTTCTTCAATTTTAAGTTCAATTGAATTCTGAAGTTTCTCGTTTCGCTGTTCTCTCACATATATATTTGTCTCTTTTATTAAGCCTAGTACGCAGTTCGAGTAAAATGAAATTTTCCATACAAATTTAACACCAAGCTGAAAATTTTGCTCAGAAATTTTACCAAGCGGTACGCAGTTCGCTGGTAAAATGATGTGAAAAACTCATGTTGCACTAGATGGCGTAGAAAGTCTCCACTTGATTTTACCAGCATTTTAACTGTTCGGTACATTAAATTCGAGGTAAAAATTTGACAGATGAAAATAATAGAGGTTCTATTTCCAGTTTTTTTAACGAGTGTGGTTTTTTAATTTAAAAAAATGGAAGAATATTTGATTTCTCCACAAACAGTTTTTACTTCGGTTTTAATGTGCCAATTTGGAGACCGCGTTAAAATTTCATTTTACTCGAACTGCGTACTAGGCTTTAATAAAAAATTCCGATTTATCATTTTAAGCTTAATTTTCAGACCATTTGAACTTGGAATAATATACCTTTACTGCATGAATTTTTATATTTGACTGAAAATTCGTTTTCTGAACGAAACCCACGATCTGAATTCGGGAAAAATATTTAAATCTAAATATTTAGCTTCTAAAACAAAGAAGACATAAAATAATTTTGAAACTTGTCATCAATACTAAACTATGTTTATTTTTCTATATGTCATCGCTTAAAATTATTATTGTTTATCAGTTTTTTTTAAAACCCTATCATACCTAAGATGATTTAATCTTAAAATGGTACAAAATGTGAGAAATAGATAGATCCATCTGTGGAAAGGACACAGGACTATTGAAATAAAAACTATGTGAAAAGTCGGACAGAGAAAAATGTATTGTATTATTATATATCCCTTGTTTACACTGAATTGAAAAATTTTACCGAAAATATTTTTCGATCTAAGTGGCGCTAAATTTAAAAATTAAATGGCGATAAATTAAACAAAATGAACTTTTTGTCAGGCTATGGAAAAACTAGTTGATCGTGTCGCTCTCTTCTAATAAGTATATTTATCTTTCACTTACCAACGGACTTTTTTTTAAGTTAATTTACCTTTTTAAGTTCAATTGTACGACTAAATCAACTTAGGTGTGATAGGGCTTTTATTGAAAAAATGAAAAGTTCAGAACTAGTGTTTTTGAATAGCTTTTGCCACAATATACAATTTAGCTAATTCTTTTATCTCGACTTTCTTTTTATTGTGTTAATAGTCTCAATAAAGGGTCTCTGCGGGAAATTTAGCTAAAACCTGGAGTGGTATTCCGTAACTTGATTCAAGCGTTTGTTTCGAGTTAGAAGAAAAAGTGGTATTTGCTATCTCGGTTTCTGTCTGTCATTTATTTCGATCAAAACAGAGACAGCGAATACTTGTTCATCTAACTCGAAACAAACGCTTGAAACAAGTTACGGAATATCACTCCTGACCGGAGTAGTTATGATAATGAAAACAACATTTATGTATCATCAGTGATACACAATGCAGTGAAGGGTTAATTTGATTTAGTGTGCTAAAGGTAATGAAATTTTTTTGAGATGAATAAAATCAATGTTGCCCAGTAGTTAGAACAAGGAATAAAATGATTGCATAATTTAGATAAAATCCCAAGTGTAATTTAGATAAAAACAGTAAATTTAGATAAAAACAGTAAAAAAAATTGGCGTCGATTAAAGTTGTAAATCCCAAGCCGTACAGCAGTTTATTATTTATCACATGGACATGAATATGAATTTGTTTTGTTTCGATTTCGTATTCCCATCAGATTCTAACAAGCATAAAAGTCCTAATAACAAAAGTCACTTTTCACACATTTTTCACTATGTGGCGTGGGTATTTGAGTAGCTAATATGCATGGACGTAGCTATAGAATTTTCATGGGCGGGGGGTTGAGTAAGAGCCAAATCTGTTGTCTACACCTTTCGTGGTCAGGTCAGTGACAGAGGTCACGGCGTCACTCTCCAAGAAATTCTCGCTGCCACGGGCCGCAAGTTTGACACCTTTGGTGTACAAGATTTATGAAAAATGACTCAAAAAACTTTTTTTTTGCAACATTTTAATTAATGTACCTATTACCAACTATATAACGCATTATCGGTAAAAGCGGGAAAATGGATAAACTATCCAGGAAAAAATAATGTTGTATTATTTACAAAATGGGTTTTGTTAAGCCTAACAAAAAAAAATTCGTAAATATTACTGAAGTTTTGTATATACTACGAAAAAATTAACGAATATTTTTTCGTATAGTTACTAAAATTTGTTAATATTACGAAGTACATTTTGTCAAATCTGATTTGCATCATGGAGTCATTACGATACACAAGCTTTTCTATTAGTGGTCTCATTAGCCGCTGTAAGCATCCAATTCCCTGCTGTTAATGTTTGGATGTCTGCAGCAGGTAATTAGACTACTAGTAGAACTGCGCCACACTTGTGCATGACGAAAAAATGGCGACGATTTTGTTAGTCGATTCGCCAGTTCTAAAAACTCGATTTTAAAGCGATTCCAATAATTTTTCATAAAACTGATGCAAAAAATCAGTTTTTGGAAAGCATTTCTTAGTTTAGACATTAGTTGGAATGCTTTTTTGAAATATTTTTTATGCCAATTTTTTTCAGATTTCGATAATTTTTTCCCATTTTCGAAAAATATGAAACGGGAATAGTATTTTTTCGAGGTAACACAACAACATTCGTCGAGAGAATTCATTCGTTTGAAGTTTTTGTAAGAAAAATAATTCAAAATAAATTATTTTCATTTCGCATCATATTGGCCGTCATAAAATATTTCCTCCATACGAATATTCAATATAGAAACTATCAGAAACAAACAAGCATCTCTTAATTTTTGAAGTCATCACACTAAAACAATTTCCGCTCATTAGTTGCATATATTAAATTCTATGAACACACACTAAGCAAGAAACAGAAAGAGATTCCATATCAACAAGAGAGATTTGTTTTTGTAATATTTACAAAATATTTGTAATATTTACAAAATATTTGTAATATTTACAAAATATTTGTAATATTAACAAAATTTTTGGGAAAACGAAATACAAAAATACAAAAACTTAACAAAATTGACATCGTACCATTAACAAAATATTTTGTCGGCCCATGGGGGACAAATGGTTTCGTTATATTAACAAACGTTTTCGTAATATTTACATACATTTTATTTTCTGTATACAGGACTTAATTCAGTCCTTTCCATCGCTGCACTATCCTATCCACAATCTCTTCGGGTTTTATAGATACTTCTCTATAAACGCTAAGAAGAGCTAGTTAAAAGATTTTGCATCATGGGATTCCTACAAAAAACATAAAAAATACAATAAAAACTGGAAAACAATTTTTTTTGAATGTAGAGCTACCTTGTTGCGGCGAGCAAACGTTTTATTAAAAGTTGTATAAATAGGGTGACCATACGTCCTAAAATCGGACAATCCTGGATTTAGACATGTTGCCCTGGCGTACCGGAAAGTGTTTGTAATTTCTTAATCCTAAAAAAATTGATTTCGAAACCCAAAAATGTTCGCTCATGACGCAGTTTCCTCTCAATTTACCGCGTGTAGCGCATTTTTCTTAAAAAATTCGTCTGCGGTGCATTTTATTAAGTAGCTTTCAATAGTGGAAGGCTTATTTCAAAAAATTTTACCTTCTGCGTAATTTTTATTGTATTTTGTAAACATAAAACACCCATGACACTTTTTATAAAATCACAAACCAATTACAAAAATTGAAACAATTTCTTCTTTCTGACCTGACCGAACTTTGAAAATTAAATTTTTACGATTAATTTCGAAGAATAACATTTTCCTCACTTCCTCCCCGTCCCCCTCCCCGTCCTCCTCCCCGTCCGCTCTTCAACGGTAATTTGTCCCGGATTCATACCAAAGAAAATATGACCACCTATTTATTTAGTTCAGATTATGCCACCCCTGGAAAAAATTCGGACGACGCCCATGTGTACAGATTGCACTAGAAACAGAAAACGTATCAATTTATCTGTTTTATCTATAATAAAAGGAAGAGCCTTTCTGTATGGAAATATTATAGCTGCACAGTTAAACTCTCAGGTGTTTTATGACCGACACTTAATGTCTATATGAAGCTGTCCAGAAGATATTCTAGACCAGGCCTGGGCACCATGTATGTAGTGATTTACTATTACTCGAAGAAATTTTATGTTTCTTCATATACTATAACACAAAATGAGAAAACGCATCTTTTTCATTTTTTACGCTCTTTCGCTTTTGATGGAGACGTTTAAGAACAGTGGACTACACAATTTATCATGATGCGATTACAAAAAAATAATAAGTTCCGTCGTGCAAAAAAAACTTGTGAGGACCTATTTCCGGTTCTGTGCTTCGAAAAAACATGCGCTAGATTGCATTATATTACCTGATAGGAAAGCTATTGATGAACTTGAAAGACTAAAAAGCTCATAAAAATCGTGAAAAAAATACTGTTTCAAAACTGTTTCTTTCATACTTTTATACTCCAGCCATACGTAATGATTTTGAAGCCATACCACCCAAAGATACATGTGAACGTGATGGGGACGAAGTACCCTCGCCCACGAGTTTTCAAAGTCAAATCGGGGAGTTCGGGGAGTTTGATATCTGGCAGGCCCCCTCGCCTCTGCCATTTCGAAGTTAAATCGGGGAGTTTGATATCTGGCAGGCCCCCTCGCCTCTGCCATTTCGAAGTTAAATCGGGGAGTTTGATATCTGGCAGGCCCCCTCGCCTCTGCCATTTCGAAGTTAAATCGGGGAGTTTGATATCTGGCAGGCCCCCTCGCCTCAGCCATTTCGAAGTTAAATCGGGGAGTTTGATATCTGGCAGGCCCCCTCGCCTCTGCCATTTCGAAGTTAAATCGGGGAGTTTGATATCTGGCAGGCCCCCTCGCCTCTGCCATTTCGAAGTTAAATCGTGGAGTTTGATATCTGGCATTTCAGTTCGCCTTGACTAACGACATCGAAATCTATTTCGAAAGATTCTGTTGATGACAAACGAAGCAAATCCACTAAATGTATGTCCGATATAGAAGTTCTATGTTCAGTTTTAATATTTTTTAGGGTTGAGAAAGCACTTTCACAAACATAAGTGCTTCCAAACATAGAACAATATTTTAACATGGCATTATGCAACTTTGGATATCTTTCAGAAGGGACATTTTTCCAAAAGTCAATGCCATTTCTAACGATATTTTTCAAAGAAATGTCCTCTTGAATATCGCACAGTTCCATTTGCCATTCCAAAGGCTGGTCCTCAATTCGACATGAAATAGGGTTAGTGAAAACTTCACTTGCTTCCCTTATTTTTTGGAAGTCCACAAATCTTTTGTCTATTTGTGTAATTAGAGTTTCAAGTTCATCAGCAAAACCAGAAAAGTCGGCATTTTCGCATTCTTCAGAAATTACCAAACAACATTTGAAGTGATGCAAGTTATTATTTAAAAGACAATTTTTCAAAATGGACAATTTTTTCTTTAGAGCACTTATTGCGGCGACTAATTCAAAAACTGTTTTATTTTTACCTTGCATTTTCAAATTAGTTTCATTCAATATTTCTGATATGTCGGTGAGAAAGGCCAATGAAATTTTAAATTCGGAAGAAAGAATTTTCTCTTGCAATACTTTATTATTATTTATTGTATTGGTATTTCCTAGAAAGCTCGCCAGCTCGTTTCTAATTGCAAAAAATCGTTGCAGACATTTTCCTCGGCTTAGCCAACGAACTTCTGTATATAGCAGTAGATCACCATATTCGGCATCAACTTCTGCTAAAAAGGTTTTAAGTTGACGATTAGTCAAAGCATTATGGCCCCCTTTCAATCGATTTACAAGAGATGAAACAAAATGCATTGTGGTTTTCAAAGATACTGCTTTGGCACAAAGGGCTTCTTGGTGTATTGCACAATGCATATTCATTACGTCAATGCCATTTTGTTTCAGTAAACCTATGAAACCGTTAATTTTTCCTATCATCGAAGGGGCACCATCTGTGCATACCGAAGAAAGTTTTCCTAAAATTTTGTATTCTTCCAATACATTTTTTACTGCGTTATAAATATCGCATCCTTTCGTCGTTCCATGGAGGCTAACACAACTCAACATTTTCTCCTGAGTTTCAAATTTTGTGTTTATAGTTCTAACATATATTAATAACTGACTTATATTAGAACGGTCAGTAGATTCGTCAAGCGCTATTGAAACATAAACAGAAGAATCCAATAATATTTTCAAACCATTAACAACAAATTCATTCAATTTTTCAATTCTTCGAGTTACCGTTCGGCGGGATAGGCAAACGGTCTTAATTTTTTCGGCGAATTCTTTACCTTTTGGCCCGTAACATTTCAGAACTTCTTCCATATTTTGTTTGAAAAATTCACCATCAGTTAATGGCTTTTTCGCTTTAGCAATATTAAAAGACACAATGAAGGACGCCTTTATAGATGCAATTTCAGAATCATTTGTTCCGCCTAAAGGAAATTTCTCTAAAAAAGCTTTCTTTAAGTTGTCAACCTGTCTTACTCTTTCTACTTCATTGTATCGGGCAAAATCGGACTTATGGCAGCTGTTGTAATGGCGTTCTAGATTGAATTTTTTATTCGACATGTAACTGCAAACTAGACATTGACGGTTATCATTATTTGTGGTTATTAAATATTTGTTTTCCCAATCACATGACATAGTATTTGAATTTGAATATGAACGCTTCATAATGGAAAATGAAAACTGAAAAAATCAAATATCTGAAAAAATTTCGTACGTCAGTGTACTTTGGAAAGCAATTAGGGTTTTGGGGAGCAAATATATACATCCGTACGCATCAACAACAGAAATTATACTGAATGGCTGTCGTAGGCTCGCTGCATCGATTGTTAGTGAATCGTTTGATTTCGGCTGCCAAAGTGGCCGTCGTCAACCAACACGTATCATTGCGTTGGAGAGTCGAGTAAAAATGTTCATATATTGATTGTATTCTCGTAAAATTTGAATAAAAATGTTATCGTATTGAGGAGCCAGACGAGCCAAGGAGGGCCCAGGCTTGTTCTAGACCATCTATAGCAACGTTAAAATTGGATCAAATCATAGCCCTTCGATTTTCCAACTGTTATAATTATGTTAGCTTAATTAGTGCTGGCAGGAAGTGATAAACTAGCTAATTGGGTCCTTTTTCAATTTAATTGAATGTTAATTGATGTGAAAATTATAGAGTTTAGAAGTGAGTGAACTTTAAAATTAGTTTATGAAAATAAAGGAAAATGTTTATAATGTAGAAACATATTTTTAGACCTCATATTTGCTTTACACTCTCCCCGAATGTAGACGAATCACAATCTCGGCTGGTAGGTTAGGCAGGAAAAAGTTTGGGTCAGTTTTGGTTTAGTGGGTGAATTGGATTTCCGGTTTTTGGTTTTAGTTTCCTGTTTAGTAGTTATGTTTCTTGCGATATAGGGCACGGAAACGGTTTTTTTTGGTTACTAGATCAACGTAGAACAGTTCTTGACTCTAAAACTGGTTGATAATAGAAAATAATAAAAAAATAATCTTAAATATTCAGATATAAACCGAACCACTAAAAAATTTCAGATTTTAGGTTCGGTTACAGAATTTATTTTAAAAACTGGTTTGGTGTTGGTTCGGTTCGTCCATTTTTTTCAAACTTCTTGGGTTTTTGGTTTGATATTGGTTTACTAAAATTTCAAAGGTCCAGTGGTTTTTGGTTCGGTACAAATGCCGGTTTGCATCTCTAATTTTTATACACAAAGTAATTACCTACTACTCTTTTAACAAGCATTTTTCTATTAATTTATTATAAACTGATTTTCATGGAAAAATTGTTTCAGCTTATGAATAACCATTATCGACAGATGCTGTCTATAAACCGGAACTCCACCCTTGCCATAGCTTTATGAATAATAGAAACGCTGATACTTTCACAATGACATATCATGCAAAAGATCCGATTTCCTGAATTTTTCCTAATAAAGGGTCTTTCAACAAGGATATAACAATTTTGTATTTTAATAAAACCGCACCCTAAAACTTTTTTTTATGATCTGGCAATGTTAAAACGTCATTCCAGGTTTACATTTTTATCATGGTGAAGTTCACGAACGAGCAACGTTTGGAAATTATTAAAACTTACTACCGAAATTCTGAGTCGGTGGTCGCAATCGTGTAATCTCGAGAAATGGTCCGGTCGAATGGCCACCTCGCTCATGCGATTTAACGCCGTTGGATTTCTTTTTATGGGGTTATGTTAAGTCGTTGGTTTATGCCAACAAGCCAATAACGTCAGAGGAGCTCAGGAACAATATCGAACGCGAAATTGCCAACGTTCCGGCCGATATGTGTAGAAGAGTGGTGGAAAATTGGCTCCAAAGAATCAATCTGCAAACGCGCTCGCGGTGGCCATATGAACGACATCGAATTTCATACATGTTACATGTCCACTACACCTGGAATAAATTTCAGCCCGATATCTCAATTATTCTGTGTTTTATTTAAATACAAAATTGTTATGTCCTTGTTGAAAGACTCGATATATATTTTTTAATTTTAAAAATAATGCAGAAGTTTATATTGTCATTAAAATTTTTACTATCCATGTTTACCCTCGATTACACTCGTGTAGACACCGAATGGTGGTTTATAGGCAATCGCTTTAAGTGCAAGTATTCCAGATGTCATTTGTAAGAAAATGTGATTTAGAAAACTAATAAAAAATAACAAAAATATAAGATTTATGAATTTATTTTATTGAATATTTCGAGAATAATTATAATTAAATTTCTTATTTCTATTTCCATTAATCACAGCTTTTTAAGTCTAACCTATTTCGAATAATATTTTAAATTTACATAAAACATAAATATTTATATCCCAATTTTACAAAATGCAAAAATACTTATCGAATCAAAATAAAATTCTACAAAAATTTATTTTTAACTTGATCTGCATTTATGTTTGTAAAAATTCCATCACCGGCCTGTAATATCTATTAAGGGAAATAATTAAATTTTAAACTTACGTAATAAATGCATTTAGTTAAAGATAAATTAGAAAATAATAATAATTTTCTATTAATTTGGACATTTCAAGATGATGCATTTAGTAATAGGCTTGAAGTGGAGTCTGATATATGGGATTAAAACTATTTTGTAAAACGTATATATCATCGGGTCGCCCATTAAAAATGTATGGTCTCTTCAGGTGAGTGATCTTCGAATCGGGTAAGTAATTCTGTGGAGGAGGTGGTGCCGATGCCACATATTGTGGGCGGTATTGCGGTCTTGGTGGTGGTGGAAAGAATGGTTGATATGCCTGGGGTTGATAGGCGGGGGGCTGGTATGCTTGCGGCTGATATGCTTGCGGCTGATATGCTGGACTCTGAAGGCTACCTGCGTCCAATGTGTAAATGTTGGAGGGCTTTCCATTCGTAAGGAAGTTAATCGGCAAATTCAGAAGTGGACTGATGGCGGCTGGCTGGTAGGGAATCGCTGGAAACTGGTTATAGTGGACAATCGGCGAGTAGTTTGGTGCGAACGACGGGGGCTGTGAGGTGTATCCAAGTCCTGGAACGAACATATAGGGGGTTGGTGGGAGCCTTACATAATATATTGGGGAGTTCCGGTAAGTCGGTCGTCGTGCGTTTGCACGCGACATTGGGTCGTCATAATCATCCCCACCTTGATATCCATAGAAGAGATCCTGCGGCACAATAACAGGATACGGGACCATGATCGAGTTACCGTAGCCTAGCATATTGTAGAGTCTATTCGAACGGATGAGGTCGTCCTGGGGGCGGAAAGGATTCCAGGGCCCGAATGGGGGTGGTGATTGCGGCTGTTCCGGTTTGAAGTTGTTAGTTAATCGATAGTGTTCTTGTTCGTCCATTATAGGCTCTGGTTTATGCTGGTCCTCCTTATCGTGGACGTATTGAGGCTCCTGGGGTGGTGCCGCACCTGGCGTTGGATTACATTCTCCAAAGTGTAGTGAAGACAGAAGCAAAATTGTGAAATGCACGAATAAAATCATGTTGGCTTATGTTTATCTGGAAAAGAAAAGATTTTTTTAAGTATTATTTCTTCTGGCCGTTTTTTTTAAATCTTTCAGACAAGATCGTATTAGACCGATTTAAAACTTGCAACAAAATTATTAAATTGAATAGAGTCATGTATTAGACAGTTTTGGTACTGTACTATTTTATGCTAAATATGATCCAATTTGGGCAGCATGCCGCCATTTATTGATCATAGCTTGCTTAGATAACAATTGAGACATATCCCGTTAACACCTCAAGATTTAGCATAACAATCGTCTTTGAAATGGTAAATTAACACGATATTTGTATGCAATTCGTTTCGTCTACACCTGCTGTCATGTCGAGTTCTTTTTATTATCTATGGTGTGGTCTGCTTAACAATTTACTTGACTGCTTATTTTAAACATTTATCGTTCTTCTATTCAAGCAAGCATCTATCCAAGTATCTATATGTAAGAATTTATTTTAACCTGTTGTTCATATATCTATCTGTTCGTCTACCTGATTTCAATTTGTTAGAGTTTACTTATTACTTCTTAGTTGTTATTCTTGACATTATTGTGAACTCTTGACTGAATCTAAGCACATCTCTAGTTAGTCTTGGATTGAATTCGCTAGGAAATTTGTTACGTTTTGGTTCGTTTGTCAGAAATACGCGAGAAAGAAAATAGAAAGAAATTTTTGCTTTCACTGTGCGTAATTGATGTGACAATCGTCACGTAGTTTTTATAGTTCAAAATACGGTTGTGCACTCATCAGGTGGATCAGGTGGGAATGAGATCATTAGCAGATAAATTTTAACTTGCTCTTAGAATTCGAAGATAATAAAAGAAATTGAAAAGAAATTGAGTTTTGTTCTGTATTCTTTTTTTCCTTGATTAATTACCTTAACTAATTAGTGATATACGTTACTTGTAAATTGGAATCCAATTGATTCTATTCCTCAGCCATAATTAGCGACTAATAGGCAATTTACTGGGTTAGTGTGGCAAATTTGTATTTGAGGAAATTCCAATCGCTAGTATGTTCTATATAGTTGTTTGTTTATTTAAGTCAGTACCACAAAAATATGTAAAAGAAATTCAAAGAATTTCCTCACATTATTGGCAAAGATAAGCAAATTAGATATAAATATGAGAAACGTATAGAAAGCTTTAGTAGTAAACAGAATGACCCAAAGTAGAGTGTTATTTTAGAAATCGTTAATATGCATGTGTTGAAAACTTGTTCTTTAAAAACTATGTATATAAATTTTTAATAAAATTATGTGACGTCCGAAATGCAAGGAATTGTTCTTGAATTTTGTCTTCTAACTGAATGAACTGCCTAATACTATATCGACACTCTTTTTGAATAATAGCCTAGGCTTTAATTTTGCCCAAAATAATTTGTCCCACTTGTAACATTTTCAGCCTCAATAACGACGAATTAAAATAATTCAACCGATTTTACAATTTTAACCATTTCAGAACTATACTTTTATGCCTTTCTATAATAATTACATTTTTATTTCTCTTTTAACTATCACAAACTTTCTCTGACAATAATTATTGACGTTTATTTATTCACATACCAAACTTTTTTTTTTTTAATAATGAAATAAATCAAACCTAATTGGCAAATTAAAAGCGTACAGAATAAAATGCATGACAAAAAAAACCTTCTTCGATACTAAATGCGAGCTAAAAATAATAATTTAGTTCAAATATTCAAAAATTTAGCAAAACGATGTCCGCAATCGTGCTTTACAATTTAAAGAACGTGCAGAAAAAGAAAGATATTCTTAATTGAGGGCAATTTTAATATTGGATAAAAAGTCATTAGTTTGACAGGTTGCACTACATTAAAACTTTTGAACAAAGACTTAAAGTAAATTAAGCCACTTTGGCCATTTAAAGTTTCTTTCATGTCCATTAGATCTATAAAATTGCGAATTAAAAATTCATCGGGAAAGCAACAGACTCAAATACTACACCTGGATATGATGGAGCGGTGAGTTACTCGCGGTGGGAATAAAAAAAAGTCGCTTCTTATCTCAATGGGAATTTTCACATTGAATAAGCAGATCAATTGGAACTGTTTAACGGACAAGTTGAACATGACAAGCATAAAAGAGCAATAAGCAAGCAGGCAATCCATCTGAAGAACTAAAAACGGAATATTATGAGATATTGGCCGTAGTTTTTGTAAGACGCCGGCTATCGTAGTGGAGCATGTTGAAAAGACATCATCATCACATTCGCTATGATCGGTACCTATCTATTTGTTGGTTGTGGCGTGAAGAAGCTAACCTGGCATAAGTAACTTAGATTCAACTCTAATACTATTAGCGGACGTTGTTTGAAGAAAAGTGAAATGTGGCGCACGAGAAAAGTAAAGTGAAGTCATTCAAGAAAACACACAAAATGTTCACGCTTGGAACTTTAGATTCAACCACCACAGATCAAATCATATAGAATCACATATAAGAAATATCATCGTTTATGCGAGTATAAGGAGTACAAATTATTGAATACCGTTTGGTTTGGTATTGGCAGCTAGTACGTAGTCAGTTTACAATTGTTGTTTCACTCCTTTGTAGATTATAGGGTTTCAATATTTGTTGCAATTTTCAATCTTGGGATTTTTTTTTCACCTTACAGTGATAGCATATAGAAAGGGCCACAGAGCCGTTTGAATACAAATTACATTGGTTTAATATTTAAACATAACAAAAGCTATAATTGCCAATCTGGTAATTATTGAAAACCCATATGGTGATATTCGTATCAAAATTCGAACAGCTGTACCAAAATTTCACTTAGAAGTCAAACTTTTCAATAAGATTTTTTAAAATTTATTCAAATCGGATTTTGATGTATGGGAGTTTTATGTAGAATCATATCCTAAATAACTTTTATTCTTGCACTTTTTTGATAAGATGCACCGTTTTTGAGATATTCACAAAAAACAATTTCATTCGTATGGGGGGTACCCCCCCTAATGGTCCATTTTTGCCCATTAACGAACTTAGCCTCGCATTTTACGAAAAACGAATCTGCGCAAAATTTCAAGTCTGTAGCTCAATCCGTGCGCCCGGAATCCGCGCCACAGACAGACAGACAGACGGACAGACAGACAGACGGACAGACAGACAGAGGGACAGACGGACGGACATGCTAAATTCAACTTTTTTTATCATTCTAAACACACTGGTGTAATTCATTTTTGTGTGTGATGACGGGATCTTGGCGTTACAAACGGTAAAGCAAAGTTAATATACCCTTTGGTTTCACCATACGGGTATAAAAATATTGAAATGAAACAAAAAGAATTGGCGTTAATTGAGACCGCGTCGAGATTTTTTGAAATTAAATTTTCGCAGTTACAGAATCTGATTCCTGGCCACATACTTTTCTACTGGTCCGATTACCCTATATAGAAAGAATCTATGGAGCAACCTAACATTGTTCTCAGATGAAGGCATCAATAGATCAGTAGGCAAAGCGTGCGAAACGTTATAATCAGAGCATTGTCGATCATAATATACACCTGGGTTACAAATGCTGATTCTATCCATTGGCTTAGTTTGTAACCAAACTTGGTATGAGATGCGATCAGAACTATGTTACTACGGTAACACGATCTAATGACCGTTGGTTGCTATGAATTGCACATGATATCACGTAGAGGAAACTGTTGCTTATCATAATACGATACTAAATATTAACTACAAGGTGTATTTCTGCTACATTTTTGGCATTAATTGACCATTGTGGAATTGGCTTGATGAGATACCGCAAGGCACAACTCTATGTCCGTAATTGTATTTTGTGCATATTTAGCGATTTAAATGCTGCATCTCTACTAAGTACCCATATTAGTTAGTGGACTGCCGCGATCAGCTTCATTGGACGTTCGATTAACTCGGAAAAAATTGGATCAACAATTATTCTTAACTTGAATAACGTTGGTTAACTACGAGAGTTGGTGTACTGAGCGTTTTTTTTGTAGTCTGAATGTTGTATTTACATAAATTGACTACACTTGAGGAATTATGTTTCTGTTGTTTCAAATCGCTGTTACGATAAGAAAAGCTAAGCATATAAATAAAAATGGTAATCACTTATAGAAGCATCGCTGCTGGCTTTTTGCGAAAAACATGAAAAAGACGATGAGAATTGCCGCCTTTTCCATTTTGTAGAATTATAGGGGATAGGTGTTAAATATAACCAATTACTCGTAATTTTAACTGTTAACAATTGTTGATTTTTGATCCAATCCGCACACAGTCATCACAGATAATAATCATCTCAGGCAATCAATTTTTGTTTCAAATCATTAAAATCGCTTCGCCGTAATTTCTGTAATCTATTGAAGGTTTTACCACTGACCTAGAAAATCGGTATGATTGAATTTTTGCGACTTCACTGGAATGGTGGACGATGATAGCACAAGAAACTCAACTGATTTTCGTTACGGGCGTTTAGTTTTCGTTTGTTTTCAAAATTGGCGAGAAATTGTTAATGAATTATCGTTTTGTAATGTTTTTTGAGATTTTGAAAAGCAGTATAGGATTTATCGGCTTTATATAATAGAAAAATATATTGTATAACATATTTTTTATTTAGAATAATTAAAAGATATGATTTGTTAAAACTGTTCGCTTAAAATTCGAGAACCACTGAACCGATTGGAAGAAAACGCAATTATGGAGACTTTTAAGAAATTGAGAGAAAGCTTTTCTTAATTTTAGAAATATTTTATATATCTGCAACTTTCTAGTCTTGATCCCATTTTTGAAAAGCTTTTGTTCAGCTTTCTTTTTTTCTGTTTGTCAGGGTCAAATCTTGTAACTGAATTTTGACACATTCCATATATCTGATTAACTTGACTCTGGTGAAAATACAATATGTATAAACACGAAAATGGCTGACAGCCGCCATGCTGTATAAATTAATTATGTGATGAAAAGGCTTGAAACAATAATCATAAATTCGTTTTTCAAATTTCGGAAAAAAATTAATCAAAATTTGTTTTTAAAAACAGCTTTTATTAAAAATATGTACTAAAAAGCAAAAAAATTAATTTTTGGACGTTGTATATGCAAAATAAATGCGAAAAAATAATTTATATTGTTTGTGTTTTAGAAACATAACGCACAAACATTTATTTTTCCTTTTTAGTATATATATTTTTATACCCGTATGGTGAAACCAAAGGGTATATTAACTTTGCCTTACCGTTTGTAACGCCAAGATCCCGTCATCGCACAAAAAAATGAATTACACCAGTGTGTTTAGAATGATAAAAAAAGTTTAATTTAGCATGTCCGTCCGCCTGTCCGTCTGTCTGTCCGTCCGTCTGTCTGTCCGTCCGTCTGTCTGTGGCGCGGATTGCGGGCGCACGGATTGAGCTAGAGACTTGAAATTTTGCGCAGATTCGTTTTTCGTAAAATACGAGGCTAAGTTCGTTAATGGGCAAAAATGGACCATTAGGAGGGGTACCCCCCATACGAACGAAAATGGTTTTTGTGAATATCTCGAAAACGGTGCATCTTATCAAAAAAGTGCAAGAACAAAAGTTATTTTGGATATAATTCTACATAAAACTCCCATACTTCAAAATCCGATTGGAATAAGTTTTAAAAAAATCTTATTGGAAAATTTGAATTCAAATGAAATTTTGATATGCCGTTCAATTAAATCACCATACGGGTTTTCAATAATTGCCAGATTGGCAATTATAGCTTTTGTTATGTTTTGCTCTTAGAAATAATGGAGAAGCACTGTAAAACAGTGAAATTAAATCAGTTAAACACGCAATTTTTTCATAGTAATCTAAATTTATGATTTTGTTCATATTTGCTTTCAAACCTTAAACTGTCAAATATGGTTCAATCATACTTCCTACAGATTAAACATAACAAAAGCTATAATTGCCAATCTGGCAATTATTCAAGACCCGTATGGTGATATTCGTATCAAAATTCGAACAGTTGTATCAAAATTCCACTTTGAAGGCAAACTTTCCAATAAGATTTTTTAAAACTTATTCCAATCGGATTTTGATGTATGGGAGTTTTATGTAGAATCATATCCTAAATGACTTTTGTTCTTGAACTTTTTTGATAACATTTACCGTTTTTGAGATATTCGCAAAAAACGATTTCGTTCGTATGGGGGGTACCCCCCTAATGGTCCATTTTTGCCCATTAACGAACTTAGCCTCGCATTTTACGAAAAACGGATCCACACAAAATTTCAAGTCTCTAGCTCAATCCGTGCGCCCGCAATCCGCGCCACAGACAGACAGACGGACAGACGGACAGACGGACGGACGGACAGACGGACGGACGGACGGACAGACGGACGGACATGGAAAATTCAATTTTTTTTATCATTCTAAACACACTGATGTAATTCATTTTTGTGTGTGATGACGGGATCTTGGCGTTACAAACGGTAAAGCAAAGTTAATATACCCTTTGGTTTCACCATACGGGTATAAAAATCAGGTCGACCGGTTTTTTTATACGGCCAAACTTAACCAAATCCGGTAAAAATGGCAGGACTGCTTACCACGGCTAAGAGAATTCTCCAATTTTCTATTTTCTATGGACGGTATGATCAAAAATTGCAAAATCCTCTTTTATTACATACAAGTAACGTCCCTGTGCAATTTACACTATAACCCGGCGAACATAATATTATTTTACAAAAAAACATATTTTTTCAGGCCTGATAAACGAAAAAAAAATCGTAACGTTATACATTTCGTTACGTTATTTCGTTCTGCAAAAATTAAAAATTTCATTTCATAACGTTAAAAAACTAAAACAGTGATTTTTAAGTAAAAAAATCAATAAAAACTTAAAAGAAAAAAAATCGTACAAAAGTTTTGCTCATTAACAAAAATTTGCTCTACAAAAACGACATTTTTTGTGTCAATATCAAAGATATTGAATTTTAGGCTATTTTGACGTCGCTGATTCTGCTTTTGCGGACTTTGCTTTCGCCAGATTCACTCTACGTCTGGAGATATCAGAAAGAAAATATTTTCGATACCAAAAAAGTTGCTTAAAAGATTTTATTTTACGTATCTCCAGATATAGAGTGAATTTGGCCAAAACGAAGTCTGATCTAGAATCAAAAAAATAAATAAAAATACGACTCCAATATTTTTAATAATATTTTATGCAGGTGGTAGGTCTGTGGGGTCATACTTGATGAACTTTTGTGGAACGTTTCACAGAAAAAAAAATTAAATATAGCAAAAATAAATAAATAACGAAATAATTTTTTTCGGTTTTCGTTACGCTTCTCGTTATTGTAACGGAATTAAATTTCTATAATGTCATAACGCAATTTTGAGGACAAAACTGGACATTCGCTATTTCGTTTCGTTATTTCGTTAGTTTATGATAAAGTTTCCCATCCCTGTTTTTTTACAATATTTTAATTTTCATAATTCTTCTTTTAAATGTTTTTTCGACTTTCCCATACAAACATTTTTTTTGTGATTTTTCCGGAAATGGTTGCATTTTACGCCAAATGTTTTCAAACACAAAAATATTTTCGTTTAAAATATGATTTTACAGAACTTATAAAAAATATTCAATTGGATCGCTTTCTCAGCACTTCTCCATACAAATATATTATTTTTCATGACTTTCCGAAAATGGGTGCATGTTATCGGTAAATGTTTTCAAATACAAATATGTATTATTTAATTCAATATATTTTTTCTTACTCGATTTATATTAATTGTGATCAAATTATAGAAAAAAAATTTCTAAAAATATTCCATGAGCAAAAGCAGGACGAAAATGTTTTGCTCTAAATATTTATTATTTATTTTATGCATAAATTTTACGTAAAAATTAATCAAATCTTGTTAAAATCGCAGACGTACATACATGCATGTAAGTCGAATACAAAACTTTTGTTGACTTTGAAAGTAAGTTAAAAAAAACACGAAAAAAAAAAGATTTTGATAAAAAACACGATATACAAATAAGTCTAACTGATTTAGCAATTCAATTAATGACAAAATAATGATTTAATAATAACAATAAAATGACAAATATGATCGCACTGTTGTGGATTTTTGCATTGACAATGCAAATGGTTTTCGACTGTGATTCAAATGAAATGAACATTTGTTTTGTTTTAGCTTTGCCTTTATCAGTCGTGAAAGTTTTTTCTGTTAAACCTGAATTAGGTCCAGTGCAACTGTGGCACTGTGTTATCACCGTGAAGGTTCATGTTTGTTTCGGGCTCAGGGGAGTGACGAAGCCCTCGTCAGACAGAGTAGTGTCAACTCCTCCTGCTCTCTATTACAGAAATTGTTTATTGGATGGATCATAGGAACTTACAAGAAGTTTATATATTCACCATCTGATTTAATTCGGCTTGTGCGAATTATTTTAGAAATCTCCGGCTCGAGAACTTTATTGTGGATTTTTGCATTGACAATGCAAATGGTTTTCGACTGTGATTCAAATGAAATGAACATTTGTTTTGTTTTAGCTTTGCCTTTATCAGTCGTGAAAGTTTTTTCTGTTAAACCTGAATTAGGTCCAGTGCAACTGTGGCACTGTGTTATCACCGTGAAGGTTCATGTTTGTTTCGGGCTCAGGGGAGTGACGAAGCCCTCGTCAGACAGAGTAGTGTCAACTCCTCCTGCTCTCTATTACAGAAATTGTTTATTGGATGGATCATAGGAACTTACAAGAAGTTTATATATTCACCATCTGATTTAATTCGGCTTGTGCGAATTATTTTAGAAATCTCCGGCTCGAGAACTTTATTGAGCCGGAGATTTCTAAAATAATTCGCACAAGCCGAATTAAATCAGATGGTGAATATATAAACTTCTTGTAAGTTCCTATGATCCATCCAATAAACAATTTCTGTAATAGAGAGCAGGAGGAGTTGACACTACTCTGTCTGACGAGGGCTTCGTCACTCCCCTGAGCCCGAAACAAACATGAACCTTCACGGTGATAACACAGTGCCACAGTTGCACTGGACCTAATTCAGGTTTAACAGAAAAAACTTTCACGACTGATAAAGGCAAAGCTAAAACAAAACAAATGTTCATTTCATTTGAATCACAGTCGAAAACCATTTGCATTGTCAATGCAAAAATCCACAATAAAGTTCTCGAGCCGGAGATTTCTAAAATAATTCGCACAAGCCGAATTAAATCAGATGGTGAATATATAAACTTCTTGTAAGTTCCTATGATCCATCCAATAAACAATTTCTGTAATAGAGAGCAGGAGGAGTTGACACTACTCTGTCTGACGAGGGCTTCGTCACTCCCCTGAGCCCGAAACAAACATGAACCTTCACGGTGATAACACAGTGCCACAGTTGCACTGGACCTAATTCAGGTTTAACAGAAAAAACTTTCACGACTGATAAAGGCAAAGCTAAAACAAAACAAATGTTCATTTCATTTGAATCACAGTCGAAAACCATTTGCATTGTCAATGCAAAAATCCACAATAAAGTTCTCGAGCCGGAGATTTCTAAAATAATTCGCACAAGCCGAATTAAATCAGATGGTGAATATATAAACTTCTTGTAAGTTCCTATGATCCATCCAATAAACAATTTCTGTAATAGAGAGCAGGAGGAGTTGACACTACTCTGTCTGACGAGGGCTTCGTCACTCCCCTGAGCCCGAAACAAACATGAACCTTCACGGTGATAACACAGTGCCACAGTTGCACTGGACCTAATTCAGGTTTAACAGAAAAAACTTTCACGACTGATAAAGGCAAAGCTAAAACAAAACAAATGTTCATTTCATGATCGCACTGTTTAACTAATTTATCGACGTCGACAAAGTCTTTCGAATTTGGCATGAAGAATTTACATATTTGAATTCCAAGTTCCTCGCTTAAGTCTTTCGTTTTCTCTTTTAAGGCAAAAAATGTTTATCCGCAAAAACATTGACCGGTAACATTGAAAAAATTAATGAATATATAATTTGATCCAATTTAATTTAATATGTAAACATCACAAAAACGGCCACTGAAGCACACACTGAAAAATATTAATTAATTATTTTCAGAAAATAGACTGAGAGCGATTCATCATAAATCAAATCCAAGTAAACTCTATTCACATTTTACGCTTGTCAACGCGACATTGAAGATATTTTATGCCACAATCAAATGTGTATCAATGTATCATTTATTAGCATTAATCCTTAAAGTATCTTTATAATACTTTTGACATTTTAATACTCATCATAATGAAGTTCCGAGATGCGTCGTTGAGTTCAGTCATCTTAATATGAATATCTAGAGATGTCGACAAAATTGTATCTTTAGTTGGCATCTTGTTTCTTTATAAACAGTTTGTTGTCGTGTGGATAAAATTAAATTTTATTACACATAAATAACATAATTGCATAAATCGAAAATGATATGAGGACGAAGATTATTGGTTGAGTGAAATTACCAACGTTAGATATAAATAAACTGCTATATTCACTCGATTCTTTGCATTATCACTGCATGTTTAGGAGGATGAGGACAGGTTCTTAAAATGGATACTTGTTACTCCCAAGCTGCTACACTTACAAGTGTGTTATGCAACTAAAGGGGTCTGTTAAGTTCGAAATATCAAACGTCTTTGCGTCTTTCTGATTTGATGTTTTTGATTTTTTACAATTCAACATACGAATGCTACATATATGCTGATTTGTGATTTTTATTACCTCCTACTGATTGGTGGGCATGTGGAAATCCCTTTTAACAAGATCAAAAACTCATTTTTTTAACTTTTTATACAGTCGAGATCAATATTCCAGTATGAAGTGTTTGCTTTAATTAGTTAAGAAATTCGCTTGAAGTATCTAAAAGTATTAATTTCCTAGTAATAAAATACATTTTTCTCGTGTTCAGCGTGATACACATATGATTGAATAAATACATCACAGACAAATGATAAATACATCATTTTGTAAACACGTTTTGTATAAAAGAGGAAATAAGGATTTATTTATGAACGGAATTCTCACTTGCATGGGCTTTTTTAAAACAGTCGGAATTTTTTGTTTGATTATACTGAGTTTCTTTCCCTAAAACACAGGATAGCCTTGTCAACAATCGAGTGACAAGAGTTGCGGTAAGCGAAGTTTAGTTAGTACGAGATAAAAATTCACTTTACATTTTTGCGAATACCTTCGGATATGAATGGCACGCGTAACATGAAATCATAAATTACATTATCTGAAGATTGGCGCATTTTTAAAATTGCGTTTTACTAAATTGCATGTCATCTTTGAAATTTTCACAAAAAAAAAAACCAAAAAATATTGCAGATTTGATATTTTTTGAAAAACCAAATCGCTCTTTGAATTTTCATCTAAAAGGAAAAACAAAAACTAGAAAAATTGTTTACTACCCAAACTAACATGGTTTGATGAGGTCCTTAAATAAGTAATGGACAAAAAGTATCATTAAAAATGTAATTTAAAGATCGAGAAATCCCGAATTTTAATTTTGTTACGTCGCTATAAAAATTGACCAATAATTTAACCATATAAGTTCACATTTTTTTAAAATCTTAATTTACAAAACCGATAATTTATAAAAGAAATTTCTTTAAACTTAAAAAACAAATTTTTTAATTGTTTTGAAAAAAATTACAAAATAAACTGCAGCTACAACATACAAAAATTTTAGGATTTTTTTTTCAAATTATGATACGTTGGTGTCATTTTTTAAACACATATTTAAATGTTTACCTTTCAAAACAACTCAATTTATTGATTTTTCACAATTTTTTAAATAATTTTTTTAAGTACACTTAACACTGAAAAATTTAGATTAATTTCAACTAAAACCAATAAGATAAATGTTTCAACAAAAAAACAAGTTGATTTAATAACACCGGAAAAACGATCCTCACACAACCGTAGACGAAAACGAAATGAGTGTTATAGTCGAAGTACGATAAATCTTTATATAAATTTTGCAAGCCGGGCGGCTTTAAATCCGGAAAAAGAAACGCAAATGCCTTAAGAATAGTTTACTTTAGCTGCTGCGATAGAGGCTAAGTAGCTATGTGAGACATTCGTATCACCTGTACAGGTGATATAGTGAAAAAGAAATTGGCGAATAGGCAGATATGTTTCAGGTCCAGGGTACAAGCAAAACGATCACAGTAAACAAGAATCAGTGGAAGATACCTTAGATACGCTTTTCTAGAATTAAACGCTTTTCTGCAGCTCTATCTACTATCCGTAACCTTCAGGTACATTTGTGTCTACTCACACTCAACATGTTGCCGTGAAGTTGAGCGATTTTAATGATGGATTCGAAAATGATTCTTTGGTGGTTTTGGTCATCATCAACAACCTTGTGGCTATTGCCAAAAAAGAATAATGACAGAAGGGAATCGGGAAATGTGGGCCACTTGGAGCACGAGACGAGGCGCCCGTTATGGATGGGGCTGGATTACTTTTAAAGCATTCTATCTTCACACATCTGCGAAAGTGGCCGGCTAGAAATCTAACTGTCCTCACCTCGAGACTTATTATTATTACCACTTTGTTATGTTCTGAGGAAATTGACCGATTGTAAAGAACTTTACACCATTCAAAAGGTGATTTTCAATTAGCTGATCGCCGATTCCAATTTTAAATTAACAATTGACCATTTTGTTATTTCCACTGTAAAAATATTGTCCGATCGCCATCAGCATTGCTATCATAATCTTTCGCTCATCCCATCACTAAGGGCTTCTTTGTTCATTTTTCATTTAACTTTTGTTACCAGTATTACGGCTTTTCACCTGTCAGCTGGGTGAAATGATGAAATATGGTGCTAATGTCATTAGTGAAAATTCTATAATGTCAATATGATGATTCTCCTAATAGTTTAATTCTTTTTGTACATTTTTGGCGAAACTCCAACTGTTAGAATTATTTTGCTGGCGAAATTTCAATGCTGGTATAATTCTAGAGAAATCGCAAAAAAAAACTTAAAAAACAATTTGATCGAACAAATTTGCAGAAAAATCATTCGAATGTTTATGAATATTCATAACGAATTTTAATTTTTTTTTACCACAGCGGGTGTAAAGTTTTTGTTTCTATTTCTCGAAGTTCTGTTGACAAACCTATTGAATTTTGTCAGGTGAATTTATTTTGTCCAGAAAAAAGTGAAATATTTATTTTTCCCCGAGTGGACATTCAAATTTAGATACGAATTTAGGTTTTGCTATTTTATCTTGCAAAATCTACAAGCAAAACACATTTCACTTTTATCAATTCGTTGTGACTTGCTTATCTTAACTTAAAATCTGTCCTCCCTATTGTTTATTCAGAATTCGACACATTTTATAGTTTTTCCTAATAATTACAAGCTTTTTTTGTAACATTAGTTACTCACGGTAGTCATTCGGAACATATATTTATGACCAAGAACAAATTGAAACGAATAAGTAAACAAGCGCCGCAATAAAAATTATGCATGTTGATGAAATTTTGTATGTTAATCAACTTTGGCGATTGGGTAATAAATCTTAAAAAAAACATAATAATTAATTGATTCGTTTTGTCAAAGAATATTTTTTAAATTTTTACTAATTCTTTCTGTCCAATGACCTTTTACTGGAAGGAGCTTTTGTTTTTGATATCATATTTGGATGGTATTAAAAGTATTATAATAATAAAATTCAAATTCGGCTTTACATTATTTTTTTTTTAAATAATTTTGATAAACGACTAATAATTTCAAAACTACAACGCGAATAATAATTTTGTTTTTTTATCACACTACAATTAATTTAACATACCATCGCTCGAGTATTGTTTTGACGTACACGCATTTACTACAGTTAAGATATAAGTTTGAATGTAATTTATGCCCAATTTTCGATATATATATTTTTAAATCTTCCCGAAAACTAGGTTTATTAACAAACTCTTAGTAAGACAGAAATTGATATCTTGGCTACCATTTTTTATGATTTTAAACAATTCGGTTTAGACTGACCGGAAAAAGTGCACAATAATTATGAATTTGTGCATGAAAAGTTTAAAGTTTCCGACCAATGAATTTATTCATAGTATTTATGAACAACTGTTCATAAAAAGTCATCATCGACACCAGAGCTGGGCATACTTCAGTACATTTGATACTGCAGTACACGAGCAGTACCAGTACATAGATACTTGTACTGGGCTTGCCACCAGTATCAATACCTTAAGTATTGGTACTGCCCGATCAGTACCAGTACTTGAAGTACTTGTAATCGATGCACGGATCCAGTCCCAGTACAAAAAGTACTGGTACTGGTTTTTTAAAATATTTGTATTCTTGTACTGTTTTTTGCAATACCAGTACTTTTTGTACTGGTATTGGTTTTTGCAGTACCAGTACTTTTTGTACTGGTTTTGAGTTTTGCAGTACCAGTACTTTTTATACTTTTTCAAGTACTTTTGCAAAAGTACTGGAATGTTTTCAAGTACTTTTGCAAAAGTACTGGAATTTTTTCAAGTACTTTTACAAAAGTACTGGCATTTTTTCAAGTACTTTTGCAAAAGTACTGGAATTTTTTCAAGTATTTTTCGCGAAAGTACTGATATTTTTCAAGTACATAGCACTGGTACTGGAGTTTCAGTACCAGTACCGATGTTGGTATTTTGGTACTGCTCAGTCAGAGCAATACCAGTACAAAATTTACTGGTACTGAAATCTCAGTACCAGTACTTTTTGTACTGATACTGAAATGCGGTTAAAAGTATCATTACCATATACTGGTACTGATACTTGAGTATTGAGTATTTTGCCCAGCTCTGATCGACACATATCTGTCTCTGTTTTTTTTAAGTCTGTATCTGTGTTTATCATCAAAGACAAATTTCTGGCTTTGTTTATTTGTCTCTCTGAAAAACATCTAAATCAGCGCCGTTTATTCTAAAGTGGCCCCTAGACGTACAATATTATTGTACAATATTTCAATATTGTGCAATATATTGACCGTCTAGGGGTAATATTGAACGGTTGTGCAATATATTGAAGGAATCAAAATCGGTTTGATTTTTATTGCACAATAAGGTTTATTGTATAGTCTGAGGGCGATATTGCACAATATTGGCTCCGTATCGTATGAAATATCGCTGAGAGTACACCTAATCATGGCGAAGAAAACAAAAGAAGATCGTGCTTTTATCCTCGAAGTTATCGAAGTGTATCGTGCGTTGCTGGCTCTGTGGAATGTGATGGCTACACAACTAGCTCCAATGTCATTTCGAGACATGTCGACATACCTATCAGACAATGTTCACCAAGCCTAAAGAAATGATCAAAACTGCTTGTGACCCTATTTTCGAATGCGTCGCTTAGTGATCCACACTCGAAATGAAATACCGAATCTTTCGATCTTTCGAGTGATCTCCAATTTACAGTGAACCAAAACATAGTAAAAACACCGAAAGTCCTTAATGAAAATTGTTCCACCAAACACGAAGTTCAAAAGAAGCAACCACACACGACAATAAGTTTGGGTTTTCCAGATAATGGAGAACGAATGTTACTTACAGCGGGCGAAGGATGAGTAAAAAATAAAAATTGCCAATCTGGTTGAAAACCCGTATGGTGATATTCGTATCAAAATTCGAACAGTTGTACCAAAATTCCACTTTGAAGTCAAACTTTCCAATAAGATTTTTTTAAATTTATTCCAATCGGATTTTGATGTATGGGAGTTTTATGTAGAATCATATCCTAAATAACTTTTGTTCTTAGACTTTTTTGATAAGATGCACCGTTTTCGAGATATTCACAAAAACCGTTTTCGTTCGTATGGGGGGTACCCCCCCCCCCACCCCCCTAATGGTCCATTTTTGCCCATTAACGAACTTAGCCTCGCATTTTACGAAAAACGAACCTGCGCAAAATTTCAAGTCTCTAGCTCAATCCGTGCGCCTGCAATCCGCGCCACAGACAGACAGACGGACGGACAGACAGACGGACGGACGGACAGACAGACGGACGGACGGACGGACATGCAAAATTCAATTTTTTTATCATTCTAAACACACTGGTGTAATTCATTTTTGTGTGTGATGACGGGATCTTGGCGTTACAAACGGTAAGGCAAATCAAATATACCCTTTGGTTTCACCATACGGGTATAAAAATGATATGCAAAGAAATAATTGATTTTCGATGACATTTTAGATCAAAAACTCTAAACGAATGAAATTGCTCGAGGAAAGTGTTTGTGTTGCTTCGAAAAAATACTTCTCCCCTACAATATTTTGCAAAAAAAAATGTTTTTTTTTAAAAATTGCGATTGGTGTACGAGGTACGAGGATTTACTGTATTTGAATTGCTGAGAAAATTTAAGTTCAGTATTGGGGATGAGTTTTGCGTTAAGCCAGTTTTGTAGATGTTGATCTGAAATTGTGGAATGATTGGCCCTATTAATAGCTCTTTGCTGAGTAAAGTTTAGTAGCAATTTAAACTAAATCGGAGTTTAGGTTATGGAAAGACATTTCAAACCTATGTTTAAGGATTAAACTGGGTATTAAACTTACTCACTCTCGAGGGTATGTTTAAGTGGCTGATTAACATCGAATTGTATAATATTTCGCGTGTCGATCAAGTTGAAAGATTTTTATCGACTAGGTGTAAATATTTCAAATAATTTGCGTAAGAATATTTGTCAAGGTTTTTTACGCAAAACTTTGTTTAAATGTTAATTTTTAATATCGCAAAAATCAGTCAACAAAAATTTATTTTCACCAAAAATCGAGATTTCTTCGTTCGCTGTGTGGGATTTTCGATATTTCAAAACTGCAATGCCATTAATGGTCGTTTCCACCAATTAATAACTTAAGTCCAACTTAAATTATTTAAGTCTCAGAATTTCTAAGCCAAACTTAAGTTTTTAAGAATATGCCAACGGCCTCAAATTAAAAATATTTTCCCTCAGTTTAAATTTTCTAAATTTTAAAAAATGTTAGATTCCTTTAAATCTTTATTTATTGTATAGTTTTCTCAATCCTACATAGTAGAACTAAATTTGCCAATTAAAATGTGTAAATAAAGAGCATTTCCAGATTCCTGCATGAGTTTCCGAGTCTAATTAAAGGTCAGTATCAAAAAATTTATTTTACAACATTTTCGGACTAATATCCTAAAAAACTTTACTGTTGAGCAGCCATCTGTGAATAGCCAAGAACTATCAACCACAGAAGTAATCATCAATCGTCCAAAATGCGTTCGGTCAAGTTTAAGATTTAAGTGAGCTGTTCTTCTACTCAGAAGTAACAATTTATTCAAAATGCTTGTTACTGAGTGACTAATGAGTGAGATCCAAATGATTTATACAAAATTAAAAACGCAATCTGTCTGCAACATGATTCTCCGTTGTAATTTATCGCGTAATTTTACACTGTTCAACGTCCACCCGCTCGACTTTATGAGAAAATGAGCATCGGATAAGCGATTATTGCATAATTAATGTATATTGCAGTATATCACGGTAGTTACCACCGTTGAATTGCAACAAATTACGGAAAGAAATGCTCTCAGAACATTTTTCCCGAAGTAATATGTAATTCGTTCAACAAACGGTGCATGAGCTAAGAATCAAGTAAAATTCTGAGTAGCAAAACCTCTTCACTTATGGTTTATGGAAAAAGGAAATTATGCTGCCGGAGGTTAGATATTCAGCTTCGTCTTATTATACTTGTTGAGGTGAAGAGTTTCGGAAGTTATATATGTACACTGGAGGTGCATAGATGAATGATGTTATTTTGTTAGATGATTCTTAAGATGTTAATTCAATTAGAAATAAATGTGCGGCCTATAATTTAACGCAACCTTAAGTATTCAGTACTTTCCTTGCTCGCGGTTATACGCGGATTTTACAAAGATTTTAAAGAGCCTTCTGCACTTCGATGTGGGTGTTACTTTCTTTTTAACTTGCGTGAATAATTGCAAGACAAATTTAATTAAAAACGTTATAATTATTTAACAAAGTGCAGCTATCTGGTATTTAATGTAGAAAACAAAAACGTATAATTGAATGGATGGTATTAAGTTCTCTCCATGAAGATTAAACTTGTTTTTATAAAATGATTAATCAGATTTCAGAATTTTAATTCAACATAAAAAACTTCTTGTATTAATTTTTATTTCTCGATCTCTGGATTATAATATTATTCTGATCAATCTTAGTTCATCATTACACGAAAGAAAAAAATAACTACAATCAGTTGTAGATTTCTTTTTTGGTAGAGTGGTGAAAAAGTATAGCCACCAACTAAAAAATCAGCATTCGAAATTTTTATCTATAATGTAGAAATACTGAGAACTTCCAAATTGTGCAAGTATTATTCTATAATATCACAAGTAAAAGGCCATAGATGAAACAGGATTAGAAAACATTGGTTTTTAAAGCTAAAAAATTGAAAAATCTTGTTATATAGTAATACTTATACTACATATTTTAACTGCAAATTGTTAAATAGCTCAATAAATATTTCAATATGACCTGTACCCCGAAATTATTCAAAGCAAAATATTAAAATCCCGGAGGTCTCGATAATTAAAATAAATAGCTTGGGTAGGTTAGAGTTTTCTACTTTCCTGTGCGAAATTCAAAGCATGGTATTACTATTTCTGTTTGATATAACTTTATCTAATATCCTAGTAAAAAAATCTTTAAAAAATTCCAAGTTTCGGCGTGAGTTACAGGCTAGTTTTTAATTTTAAATTTCGAACAACCACAAGAAAGATTCCAAATTTTTGATAATGTTATCGATATCCGATTTTTTCTCTAATTTTTCGATATATTCTAACAGTGATAAGCCAAAATTATTCGTTAAAGTTAAAACTAAACTGCATGCATATTCACTGACTTAAACTTCTTTTTTTAATTATTGATTTTCTTATACCGTGCATCGAAAAAAATAACCTTAAGGAGGATCTCCATTACCACGACTTCTGTAACTGCAAAAAAATGCAGAAAACTAGAGCAAGATAGACCTATATAGATCTAAATAGGAATGACTGAATACAAGTTAAACGCTATCCCTTCCAGTTTAACAATTTTATAGCAATCATATCAAACCTTATGCTATGAATATAAGGTTCAAATTAGCATAGAAATAAAGCTATACAGCTGTATGTGTATGGTTGAACTACATGAAAAATGACAGCTACGCTATAATAGCACTTTGTATGTTTATGTGCTCACTATTCACTTACAGGGACAATTGTAGTAGAAATCGCTATAAAAAAGTTCAAGTCCGTCAACTGCAACCATAAAATCGCCATAAAAAAAGAGGGGAAATTATTTTTGCAGTTGCCGACAAATTTTTGCAGTTGATTCTTATCTCCCTTTCTCGCCAAGGTATCTTCACATAAATGTGTATCTATTTTTTTGCAATTGGGAAAAGTCATGGTAATGGAGGGCCAACTTTAAACGTAACGAAATGCAATTTTTCATCGTTAAAAAATGAATTTTTTATATAATGAAATGTATAACGTGACAATATTTTTTTTTCGTTTGTCATCCCTGAAAAATCGAAAGAAAAACCTTTTAAGCGGATACTTCACAAATCAAATTCACATGATTTGAATGTTACAATAATACAAGGATTAATGTCGGCTAGAAATTGTAGTAAAAATCACATAAATTCAATTTTTTTTGGTACACGAATTACTTAAAAATTAAAAATAAGACAGAGAAACATTGCTCAAAAGAATAGTTTTAAATATTTTTATAAAAATTTTAAATAATTAAAATTAGTTACAGCAAATCTAAACGTTTTCCCCAAATAAATAACGAAAAAGTTGCTTTGTTTCCTAACTTTCATATACAGCCAAAAGATGTAAATTTTCAATCAAAATAAACTTCTTCTGCGCCCGATTCACAATGGCAACAAAACTGATAAAACTATATGTAAAAAGTGATATTCGTTGAAAGCAAAAAGTAAATTTTTTTAGCCATAATCAATAAATATCATATGTGTTCTTCGACTAATTGTAGACTGCATAGATTCTGTTATTTGAGTAATTTATGAGCCACCCATGAAGATCGAATTCCATCTATTGATTCGGATGTGTTTATTAATCACTTCGGGATCTCCATTTCTTACGCATCTATCGGAAAGTTCGAAACCTTTTGATTTTATCTTGTGAGAATAATAAACCAATCACCTCAAGTATAGTTCTATCAAATTATTAAAATAAATCTATCGATCTACTCGTATGAATTGGTTTTTCGTCGGCGCTTATTAATCATAATTTGTAATTGTTAAGAATGTTGTGAGTCGCACAGCTTGATATGAAATTCCCCATCTGCCGTGCTAATGACGTAAAATTATATCTTAATTTGCATTGTTTACACCTTTTTTGGATTCTTACAGCTAGTGTCCCAGTTCTATAAAAGCATCATATTTCAAGGAAATAAAAGTAACGTTAGAACAAGTTTTTTGTTTATCTTTATGAATGAAGAATGTACTCAAATTAATTATGTACTCATATACAAAAATCGTAGTTAATTTATCACCTTTTTGTTGTTTTGACTATTATTGTAATTGGCTTGCGAATTTTTTTCTCGATTTTTCGATTTTTTTAAATGTGAATTTTTTGAGCGATATTATATATTTCAAATACATTTTAATTCTAAGACCTTATAAATACAGTAGAATCCCGATAATTCGTATCTCAAGGGACTAGCAAATTCATTCGAATTAGCGGGATATACGAATTATAGGGGTACGAATTATCGGGATTCTACTGTAATAATGAATAACTGGAACTGGAATCTGGAATGAGAAGTTAAATTTTCTGGCTTCATTTGCATAGTTGCAGGCGAGTTAAAAATGAGAAGCTTAGCAAAGATTCTCGCCAACATACTCATAGGCGTTTACGGAAATTTTTCGCGTACAAAGAACGTGGCGCCGTGGCTAAAAAGGGAACTTTCATTTCACAACTATTAAAAATTTAAAAATTTTAGAATAAAACCAAAAATTACGCGCTATTCAGGATTTTCAGCCCTAAAAAAATTGTTTTAAAAGTAAAAGATTAAAAAAATCGACTTTAGAAATTGAAAAAAACAAATCTTTTTCCCCTTCCAAACAATAGCGTATAAAAAATAGCTATATTTTAGGAATATTTTGAAAGATTTCTTGGTTTCTAGAACCCCAAAAAAGAAAATAGAAAAAGGAAAATACAGTAGAATCCCGATAATTCGTACCCCGATAATTCGTATATCCCGCTAATTCGTATGAATTTGCTGGTCCCTTGAAATACGAATTATCGGGATTCTACTGTATATCCCGCTAATCCGTATGAATTTTCTGGTCCCTTGAAATATGAATTATCGGGATTCTACTGTAATTAGAAAAAATCGACATGTTAAGAGTTTAAAAGTTATTTTATAAAATAAAAAAATGTTTTTAAAATGTTATGAATGAATTTTCTTAAAACTTTAGAAAAAAAAAACTTTGATAATCGCGAAAAAATCTTCTATTTGGTTAATCATCTTCCACAGATGGACAATTTCCTTCAACGGACACATTTCGTATGACCAAATTCGTATACAAGTTCGTTTATCAGAACATCAAAATTGAAAATGTTCTGATAAATGGCGCACCCCTATAATCGACAGAAATCGAAACTTATGAGAGCTTTCACTGTATTTTAAACTAGAATTTGTTTTTATTAAACGCATTGTAACAGTTAGAAAAGGATATCCATAGAAATGTTAAAATGTATAGTTCGGCAAAATATTTTCTATACAGGTATCCCTGTATTTAAGATGCCTCGAAATCAGACATTTCGAATTACGAAGCTCAGTGTTTTGTTTCCGGTCTCGATATAAGATTCTAAACTAAAAAACAAGAAAATAATTTTCCTAACTTTGAACTTTTATTCTATTTCAGATTTTCGAGCTATTCAGCTCTATCATTTTCACACGTTATATACATAAAACATAACCAAAGCTATAATTGCCAATCTGGCAATTATTGAAAACCCGTATGGTGATTCAAGTGAACGGCGAACAGTTGTATCAAAATTCCGCTTTGAAGTCAAACTTTTCAATAAGATTTTTTAAAATTTATTCCAATTGGATTTTGATGTATCGGAGTTTTATGTAGAATCATATCCTAAATAACTCTTGTTCTTGCACTTTTTTGATAAGATGCACCGTTTTTTGAGATATTCACAAAAAACGTTTTCATTCGCATGGGGGGTACCCCCCTAATGGTCCATTTTTGCCCATTAACGAACTTAGCCTCGAATTTTATGAAAAACGAATTTTATGAAAAGCGTAAAATTTCAAATCTCTAGCTCAATCCGTGCGCCCGCAATCCGCGCCACAGACAGACAGACGGACGGACGGACGGACGGACAGACGGACGGACGGACGGACATGCTAAATTCAACTTTTTTTATCATTCTAAACACACTGGTGTAATTCATTTTTTTGTGTGATAACGGGATCTTGGCGTTACAAACGGTAAGGCAAAGTTAATATACCCTTTGGTTTCACCATACGGGTATAAAAAGATTGATAATTACGAAATTTCACCCGCCCAACAATGTCGTAAAACCAGGGTTGTTGGTATTGTATTATAATTTAAAACTTTATTGAATTCTTTCTTTTTTTCAGAAACATAAAAAAGTTAGAATATTCAATTTGGGCATCGTTACAAACCCCATATGTGTGATATTAAAAAATCACATGGGGAATTACAAGTTGATTTTTTCGGCAATTTTTGAGAAAATCACAAAAAACGATACCATTTGTATGAGGGAGGGCGAAAGAATTCTCCGATTTTGGCCATTAACGAATTCGACCTTTTCAGGAAAAATGGGATTTGCCAAATTTCAAGTCTCTAGGTTAATGTGTCCACGTACAGACGTACATGTAAAAATCAAGTCGATTCCGATGTAATTAATTTTTTTGTCTGACTATTAGTTTTATGCGTCACAAATAATAGAACAAATGATGGGCTCATGATAAGGTTATATATTAATATTAACACATTGACTGCCATGGCTATCATTTTTGATAGTTAGTGAAAATTGGCACTATGATTCATGAGCGGCCAAGGCTATCATTTTCGATAGCTGGGTCTACAATCTACATGCATACATACATACATTCATACATACGTACATTCTACTCCCTTACATTTTTGCAAAATTGGTCTGGAAGTCAACGTGTTAAGAGCACAGCAAAAAGATGTTTAATTTTTACAACAATTTAATACGAAACTTTAATAAAGTCATAATTATCGGTAGATTTATGAACAACAAACAACTCGCAATCTAAAACTGTTTTGCATAATCTTTACTAAAAATAATTTACGCGATAAACCGCGAAAAAAGGTGTAAGAATTTATCGTCGGTAGAACAAGTTTTTGCGATAGTTATCTAAAGTTTTTGTAAATATTTTTGGTTGTTGTTTTCTTTCGAGGATCTTTTTTTTTAAATTTAAATTGGCATCAGTCAGTCGTGAGCCCATTAACCTGGATAAATTTAAAAAGTCCACCTTTCGTTCGTTTATACCCTGAAACCATTAAATAGAATCATCAATTTCTTTTAATAAATTAAAAAAAAAAGTTTTCAAAGTTGGCCGAGCAGGGATTTTTACTGTTAACAAGTATTTATGGCTATGAAACTGAAAACCGCCCATAAAAGATGATAAAAAGTAATCGGAAATGCTTAAAAGACGAAAAAAAACCTTAACTATCTGACAACATTGAAACATTGTAAAAGTATACAAGGGAAAAAATGCCAACGTCTAAAAATCCAATTGAAATATTAACGTAAATAATTGCCGGCATAACTGCCATAATATTTATATAATTAAAGCATAGCACGCCTCCAAATAGAATGTCTTTAAATATCAAAATGTTTTTCATTCACTTATTATGGTCTCAGTTTAGAGTATTATATTGAATTTCATTACCTGTGATTACAAATGGATTTCTCCGAAGATGTCTTATGTTGGAACAAAAAAGAATTATTCCGTTCTATGAACATGCTCAATACGCGCATGTCCCGGTAATTTTCTATCCGTTTTTTCACTGATTGTTTTTTTTTTGTTTGCAATTTTTATTTCGTTTCAGGCACATACTTCGGATCGGAACCTAAAACCTGGAGCTATCTTATCTACTTCAGTCCTATAGTTCAATATGCCTTGGCGTCGACCATTGATTTATGATTTTTTGAATGGAATGGTACGTTATAGCGGTCGCATAGTTTCCAATAATGACCAATAAAATTCTATGTTATTGGTGAAACAGGTCGATGATTAATTGCATCCGCGAAACTCGACGCGATTTATCTAATGCCCTGTCTTCAGGATCATTTGTTAGAATCGAGGGCCATTAGTTAAAGCATAATTACGGGAATGGACAAAATACTTTTCGATTTTTACAAAATGCACGTGTATTTATAGAATGTTTAAGATATATGAACATAAATTGGCGAAGACACAATGAAGTTAATGCATTAAATAGGTTGTTGAGGATATCGGAAACAGGTAAGCAGACGACATTATAGGAGTCCAATGTGATAAACTGGTCATACGCATGGAATAACATTGTCATCTCGTCAACTAACCAGAGAAGAAGAAGATTCAAGGTGCGTGAATTTAAAACATTAGCGAGACTGTCCAATAAAGAGCCCACAAGAAATTCTAAAAGACTTTTATGATCTTGGGTGTGAGGTCTAGTAAATTTAGGGATATACAGAGAGCAATCAATTTTTTTTTTGGGCAACATAAAATTGGTACTAAAAAGCTTAGGCTCAGCCATTGTATCATACAAAAAGGTGTTGAGTCCTTTTCTCTTCAAAATTCACAAAATAATTCGCAATTTAATCACATTAAAAATATCAACTGGTCTTTGACAATGCATTTGCACGTGATGACTCCGCCTTTTTTAAGACCGAGATCCTAACGCAAGGATCTCAGAATAGGCAGCTCAGAATAGGCGTCTTAAAGATTTTTTTTAATTCGGAGTTTTTCAATTTCTTATAAAAACCTTTTTTGAGTCGAGGGTTTTTTAAAATTTTTAATTTTGTTTTTTTTTACTGTTTAAAGATAAGAGTGAAATAATACTTTTAATATCCAATTAAATTATAAGTTTCTTTGCCAACAGTTTGTACTTTTATTATAGGTACTCTACATGATATGTCCTATAAGAGTATACTAGATTTAGTATTCCGTTTTTAACGGCTTAAACCAATCATCGAACACAAAAATGAACTGCACGTGATATGACAAAAGATTTTGATTTCCGCATGTCCGTCTGTCCGTCTGTTCGTCCGTCTGTCCGGCTGTTCGTCTGTCCGTCTGTCTGTCTGTCTGTCCGTCTGTCCGTCTGCCCGTCTGTCTGTCCGTCTGTCTGTCCGTCTGTCAGTCTGTCAGTCTGTCAGTCTGTCAGTCTGTCAGTCTGTCAGTCTGTCAGTCTGTCAGTCTGTCAGTCTGTCAGTCTGTCAGTCTGTCAGTCTGTCAGTCTGTCAGTCTGTCAGTCTGTCAGTCTGTCAGTCTGTCAGTCTGTCAGTCTGTCAGTCTGTCAGTCTGTCAGTCTGTCAGTCTGTCAGTCTGTCAGTCTGTCAGTCTGTCAGTCTGTCAGTCTGTCAGTCTGTCAGTCTGTCAGTCTGTCAGTCTGTCAGTCTGTCAGTCTGTCAGTCTGTCAGTCTGTCAGTCTGTCAGTCTGTCAGTCTGTCAGTCTGTCAGTCTGTCAGTCTGTCAGTCTGTCAGTCTGTCAGTCTGTCAGTCTGTCAGTCTGTCAGTCTGTCAGTCTGTCAGTCTGTCAGTCTGTCAGTCTGTCAGTCTGTCAGTCTGTCAGTCTGTCAGTCTGTCAGTCTGTCAGTCTGTCAGTCTGTCAGTCTGTCAGTCTGTCAGTCTGTCAGTCTGTCAGTCTGTCAGTCTGTCAGTCTGTCAGTCTGTCAGTCTGTCAGTCTGTCAGTCTGTCAGTCTGTCTGTCCGTCTGTCTGTCCGTCTGTCTGTCCGTCTGTCTGTCCGTCTGTCTGTCCGTCTATCTGTCCATCTCTCTGTCGGTCTGTTTGCTTGTCCGTTTTACGTATCTTAAATAACTCGAGAACGCGTTCATCTTTTTTCTAAATAAGTTCTACAAAAATCGTAGTTTTCAATCAACTTTTGGAAAAGTAACGGTAGCTATAACGGGCACCTCCAAAAAAAATTAAAAATACAGTTTTCGAAACTTTTTCAAAATCGATGAGCTTTTGGGAAAATATGAATATAACAAAATCTAAAGGATATAAAATTTTCTATATTTTTGGCTATAAGCTTTAACTACGTGGGGTCTTACATACCCCGATACTTGATTTTGAGATTTTCAAGGAATAATCATGAAGATTTAAAATAAAATCATTGAGGCATCTTTACAGGACTAAAATAAAAGGAAGTTCAGCTGCGTGGTTAGGGAAGAAGCTTTCGATTCTAGAAGCAAGGGGCCTGTGGGACCCAACTTCGACAGTTAAAGGTAAAATTTAATTAGAAAACCATTTGCTGTGTATAGTATGTATTAATTTTACCAATATACATTTTCATATTTCCTAATTATCTATTGAAAATCCCGGGTAATAGATTAACGATATCCAATTGGTTCATAACTGGCATTCATTCCTTATGGTTGGGTACATTTTTCTTACCAATCTTTGTTTGTGAATCAACTTCTGACGAGTTACTCAAGAATTTATTCTTAGTAGAAAGACGGGATTACCACTTAATTATTATTATTAAAACGAATACTTTAAATTTATCCCGCAAAAATCTTCAGTGCTGAGTCCAACCGTAGATTACACGACGTAGAAAATTGATTTTTGATGCTTCAATGACGACTTGGGATAACGTTGTGACGGCATTGGATAGATTTCCCACCCTATTAACATATTTCCTTTCATATCTAGAATTTAGTAATGAGCTCATACGTGTGGTATTCACATGCATTTGTTTACCGATAAGGCGACACGCAAATTCAAAATTAACTCTTAATCATCCTGCATTCAATTATCGCAGTATCGCCGACTTTATATTTAATGCTAATCATCATTTTCTACCTTCAGTTTGCATTTCGATTAGAAACTTTTAAATGATTTACCTGGAGCGTTAAATGTCCTCTGGCTATTACTATAATCAAACTATTAAGGAGGACAATTCAAAATTGCCTTAATCACAATTGGACTATGATAAAAAATACCAACAGTGAAATTGATTGGAAATTTACTTTAATTTTCCAATAATGATGTGATGACAGCTTAATTATATGCGCACGATTTTGAATCTAACTTGATATTCTAATTGTGTTGAGAGTAATATAGTATTAGGTAAAAATGAGCAGAACTTTAGGTAAAGTGTTAGAAAAATATGCCAACAAGTCGATTTCATTTCAGATTTTTTTTTTTGCTAAAATGCTGTTATATTTACTAAATTATTGAATCTTTTCTTAACCCTTTCGTGCTCCGTTTTGAATTATTGCATGAAATTTTTTTAAAAAGTTTTTTTTTCGGTTAAGAATATTTTAATAAACTTTGGTTGATTTTTCAAAGTCTGCACAGATCCGTTTTTCGTTAATGGGCAAAAATGGACCATTAGGGGGGGGGGGGGGGGGGGTACCCTACATACGAACGAAAACGGTTTTTGTGAATATCTCAAAAACGGTATATCTTATCAAAAAAGTTAAATTGGTAAACACATTTATTCCTGGGTGTATAGATTATTCTGTAAATCGGTTCTTATGGGTGTAAATGATTTTCTTAATTTGAAATTTATTTAGTATCACCTAATCGATGATTTATTTTACTTTTTTTGCGGGGAATTGAGTAAATTCTTAGATCTAGATTCTAAGAACTATTTTATTTGTCTTTTGCAATTTTCAAATTCAAGGAATCAATCGGTAAAAACTCTCATCAACACTTTGTCTATTTAGCTCCCTATTTGTACAGCTAAGATCTTTTCATCTCTTCAATTTCTTTAATCTAAGTTCGAGTTCCGCTTATGATTCTCAAATGGAATACTGACAGTATGTATGTAGTTTATTTTTCGAATTATAAATCGATTATTTTGTCCGAGTACGAGTATTTATCCATTGAGCAACAATAAATCTTAGAAAGTACAAGATCGATACTATTCTTGAATTCCAAGAAATGACGAAGTTTTCCCGTGTACCAAATTCCATAAAAGTTAAGTAAATTCATCGGCCAACCATACCCGGTTCCCAATCCCGATCCCGTGACATTGCCGTCCCCATCATCAAGTTCTATTCTTCTCGAATAAATTCTAACTGCATGTTGCCACTTGCTGTTCAACCGTAAGATACATCTATCTTTCTATACCTCTTATCTACATAATGGTGCAACATGCACAATAATATCAGAGCCATCCAACATAAATAGCAGTTGAGGATTATGCAGTGTGCAATGAATGCATCTATGGCCGAAGTTCAAGAAGATGAGATATGCGTCTCCAAAAGGTGTTTCGAGTTCAAGTTGTTCCAATGATGATTTTTTTTCTTGGTTTCTTTCATTTATTTGGCGTGACTATGCTCAAATAACAGTAAACTAGCTGAATTCATGATTCACAAATGTGTACACCAAGCGAGGATTATACACGACCAAAAAGAAAGCCCAATCGGGTTGTGCAAACCTACCATTTATGTGTGTTTGGAAGTCAGTCAGTGTGGACAATTTCCCCATCACGCAACTGGGAATTTCGTATTCGGAACAGAGAGACCTGTATTAAAACAACTTGAGAAAATTGGGTTTAAAATATATTTCAGATCTATATAGGAAAAGTCCGGAAGCTCTGAATATATATCAAAGTTCACAAAACACAAAAATGTTTGCATCACGAAGAAAAAAATTATGATTCCCCCAATCATAAAATGCAGCCAGCATAATTATGTTTGGGGGATTCTTTTTACAATTATGGTTGGCTGAAATTTCCCCTAGAGGAAATTTTTGCCATTACAATTATGTTTGCCGACACTATGATTCCAACCATATTATGCTTAAAGCTGAAAGGAGAAATCTTGATATTTTGATTACATTATGTTTAGCTGTACAACAATATTTTCAAATTCACCAGCCATATTATGTTTGGGGCAACCAAAATATGTTTGGATTCCCAAATTTTTTTTGTCGTTTCTCCAATCATAATATGTTTGGGGCGAACATAATATGGTTGGCGCTATAATAATTACGATTAATCTCAACAAATATTGCTTATATTAATCATAATTATGATTCCTGTAATAAAAATAATATGAATGGATATTTCCACATCCGAAAAATTCCTTCCAGCAGGTCAAGCACATGTCTGCTATCCCGCTGGAGGCCTGTTTCTAACAGGATTTATGGACTTGAGATTTTTCAACTAGACTTGAGTATTTATACTTCCAAGTAGCAAACTTCATGCGAATTATGTGTGAAGAAAAAAAAATTGAACATAATATGTTTCATTTAATAAAGATATGATCTGAGGGATCATATGTTTAATTCGGCCGCTTCCAGATTTCCCCTTTTATTGTGTTAATCAATCATAATTATGTTTAGACGCAAAATTTACAACAATATGTTGACATGCAAACACATTTTTATTCATCCCAATCAGATAGTGTTTAGATATTATTGTCCCCCCAATTACATTATAATTTCCCAAAATTTCCCTCGTCGGGGAACATAATTATGATTGAAAAATTAAACATAATACTAATTCGAATTCATCGTCTGATAACATTTTGATTCGTCTGATTATATTTTGATTAACCCAATAATTCTTATAGTACTCCCAATGACATTCAACCATAATTTTTTTCTCCGTGAGGTATATAAATATGGCGGAAACCAAATTGTAGTTTACGGTCCTCTAATAGTGCAATTTCGTGAAAACTTTTGAATATTTATTAGAGCTGTAACGAATAGTATATTCGGCCAAAAACTGAATACCGAATATTCGGGCCAATTTACAGACCGAATAACGAATATTCGGGCCAATTTACAGACCGAATACCGAATATTCGGTCAGTTCTGGATCTATATGTAATCAATCCATGATTAGTCCCATTTTTTCGAATTTGTCGCATTAACTCTAAACGGTAGGACGTATGCTTCAGAGGCACATCTCATTTTCAAACACGATATTTTTATAGATGTATTGTTGCTTTGCTATTGACATATTCTAATTTTACAATTGCCTGAAGAATCCCAAAAAGAAATTGCATTTTTCGTCCTTTTTCACATTCAGGGACCTGTTTTCTACACCAAACCGCGGGCAGCATTATTACTCAACCCCCTCCTATTGTCAATATATAACAACGCTTTTGACCGAGAGCAATCAGGTACTTGAATTGAAATAGTTTCGAGAGAAACAATGACCAATAAGCCTTAAAAATTTTCATAATAAAAATATTTCTAGAAAAACTTTTTGATGTCCAATTTAACACTTTTTTTAATAACATATATTTTCTACATACTATTTTTTATAATATATGTAGATTTTGAATAATATTTCTACATAGGTTCAGACTATTTTAGACATAAGTTTTATTTTTTTAGCATTGTAAATTAATTGTGCCACAACTTGGCTCTTACTGTATTTCACCCAAATCCACTACATCAGGTGAGACCGTAACCAGAGGTAAAACTGACTTCCAGATTATTATTACTGGTGCCATGGGCAAATGCACTTTGACGATTTGCATGAAAATGGCACGGATAGACAAACGAAGACTGCGGTTTTGCAGGCCACGATCTCTCTGGGTTCCCGACTTTGATTGCGCCTCTATCAGCAATCGCCATCCAATATGTGCATTGGGGGCAATCCACATAGCTTCTACAAGAAATCTGGGATAGCGACTCTGGTTCCAGCGAATCCCCGCAATAGAACTGGTTGCATCTAATCAGATTTCACGGCACTTTGCAGATTGCAAGCGCATGCCCACTATCTGATCTATTATCGAGGCGACGATCGAGGAGGATCGTTGAACTAATTACCAATTGTCTGATTGTCGTTGTTCATTAAGGACTCGTGTTCGAATCCCATGTTGCACGAATTTGCTAACAGACCATTTTATCGCGATGCTGATCTGATTCAGACTTGGAGCAAATTAACGTATTGATAGTTAAGATCGAGTGTTCTGGTGATTGGTGAACTGCGATGAACTTTACCTGGAGTTTGATTAGATTGCATTGGATATAGATATCAGGGCAGTAGTATCACGTCCTCGTGTTAATTAAACGGAAACATTATTGTTTTTGTTATGTTCTGGTTACCTTTACACATTTACACTTATCCATTGAATAAAGCGATGGTCTGCTCTGGTGGCTAATTTCAGACGAGAACATCTTTAGATGTAGGTTAATGAGTATACAGTTGTATTAATCGGAAGTGAAATCATAGAAATAGTTCGCATTTATCGTTGAAGAAATGAGAGAATGATGAATGCACTGGCATTAAGCGTAATGGTAGTTAATTACAGCCACCATAATTCATACGAGAATGAAATTATTTTCTTACGATTGCAGTCGCTATTTATTTATGGAGCTCTGAAGGTGAAATGAAAAGAATAACCTATTAACCTCATAGTAATTATATTGTCCTATTAATATGTAGAAATTGTCACATTTCACTACTACAAAAATTTCTAATCTACCCAGTGAAGATTGCTTTTCCTACTTCGAAAAAAAAAATTGAATTAAAAATTCAAATAATTAAAAAATGTAACTTTATGGACATAATGAATTGTCGTCACGTATCTGCAAAACAAAGATTTGTTCAGGTCTAGTAAAATTGTCCATTAACCCTTTGTGGACTTTTTTCATTGAAAATGGTTCCAGAAAACATTTTTAAAAAAAAGGACATGAACTAATTTTATGGAGGTATATATGCCTGTGGTTATATAGAAGTATATAGAATGTTGATACTATTGGATAAGCAAAAAATTATAAAGATTTAAAGTCTTACTTAAAAGTAATACTTAAAAGTATCAACGGTCAACAAAGGTTTAAATACGACGCGCTGATTTTTGCATACAACTGTCTGTTAAATACGCCGCACTGAAAAATTGAAAAAAAGACGCAAGTGTTAATTTTCGCGTGTTTTTTTTAATTTTTTTTTATAAAAGTCTACAGTTTTCACCGTTAAACCGTTAAAGCCATCTTCTAAATATCTGAAATTGGTTTTGAGCAGCGCCTTCGCCCCCAAATCTATTATAACATTTTTCAAATATTTTTAGAACAGAGATCAATAGAAATGGGATAGCTTTTGTCCTAATTTTGACTAGTATAAAGGTAGAAATAGATGCTGCGATGATCGGTACAATCGTCGGGCCGATTTGCGGTTGCATCCGATAATTGTATAGTGTATGCGCGCGAAATGACGGTTGGGCCGATATCGCACGGTCATACGTCGCTGAGCCAAAACCTGCGGTCGCATGCGGCAGATTATATCGTTTGTGGTCTGCCATGCGACCGTCGATACGATATTATTTCACAACTGTGCTGTGTTGTTCGAGTGATATTTGCTAGTATAAACTGATTATTCAATCAAAGTCGCAAGTAAATCGTAACGTGTGTGTGCTGTATACAACCGTCGGCCCGATATCGGTCCAACACAAGTCGGTACGACCATCGCAGCATCTATTTCTACCTTTAGAGTCATGTTTTCAAAATCTTTTTTTTTTAAATGCGGAAGTGTTTATTGTAATGAGCATTATATATATTTAGAAACAGGTGGTAGCGTCATGAGTCGTTTTCGGGGAGTTTAGTGGCTTTGTGATTTTTCCCCCTAAAAATTGATTACAATACGCAAGCTAGTGTGAATGGCGTAAATGCGCCTGGGGCACTTTAAACATTTTTTGTGGGTCTTTCAACAATTTAAGTGAAATGTAACAATTTAAAATCATTGTTTGAAAATACAAAAAAATATTGAAAGGTGCGGTTCAGAAATTTCGACACGTGCTTCTTTTTGACGTGTGGTTAAAAAAGTTGCAACATCTTCTAAGTTGCGCGACCTTTTTAAACGCACCAGGGCCAAATTAAACTAGCGCCGGCTAAGTAAAAGTTACTAATTTTAGTTTGTGTGTCAATATATTTTTATTTTCAAACCGAACACGTACTTCGCAACATTTAAAAATCAACTTGTCTTTTAAGATGATTTACAGGTCTTTAGTTTAAACGCATCTATTAGCAGTACTTTGAGTGTCATCATCGATGGTTAACGATATCTAGATAGTAATTTGCTAGTTAATTTAGTATTAGATATAAAATTAATATTTAATTGAAAGATTCAAAACTACTAAGGATTTTGTCTGTAATTAACTGCTATTGAAAGTTTTAATTTTGCAAAACGATTCATTCCATAAAACAGCATAATGGCCCTTTTGTATCTCCTCTTTAATGTTTGAAGGAGTGTCAGGAATTTTAATACGTGCACAGAAGCAATGCATACATCTTCATTATGGTCCCGCCTGGACAACTATTGGTAGTTAAATTCAAACAAACGAGATCTTTGCTTATTGTTTACAAATTACGCTGTTCACCTGGGACGTTGGATAATCTGTTTACCGTAAATATAATGGGGTACCTCCACTCCAACTTACCTCAGTTCGATCACAAAAACATGCCGCCAGCCACCCTTCATGTACTTTCGATGTGCTGTAAGGCGAATTTTTGCTAGGCAGTATTTCGTCCCATACAAATCTCAAAAGATAAGCTTACATCGAAAAAGAGGGAAAAAATTCCTTCCATCAAATACAATTCCTTTCTTCGGCAGAGTTTCTTTAATGTTTCCGTCTTGTGCGAAGTTATGGTGAGACATCTGAGCTGAGTGTAGGCTCCTTCCTCACCTGTAAATTCAAGGTAGATAAGCGGGTGGCGCGGTAGATGGATAGATACGCAATATCCAATATCATCAGATCGTGGCCATAAATGTGCAAACAAAACGGACAGAATAGCCATCATAGGACCCAGCTATTCATCATTCACTACTTCTTTGTCAGTACTTAGCGATGCCATTTTGCACTTTTTCACATTTTTTTCTGCTCGAATACCTTCGAATGACCATTATTACTTGTGCTAAATGTGTACAAACGAACATAACCCTCATATTACTGCGATGTTATTAATGATCAAATAAAATAGCTGCCATCTCTGTAAGCGAGTAGGGTGATGCATGATGGCTTGACCAAGTATATATTGGAATTTAAGATTATCTGTGGGTGGTTGTTGAATCATTAATAATAGTCCAGCTCTCGTTCTAAGCCATAAAAATCCGCTAAATTGCTGCCCAGTAGATAAAATGAGACACTGATAGTTGAGAACATTCAAACTACTATTGAAATTGAATTTATGCAAATACTTTTAATATTTAAAAAAAATGACTTGTAGTGTTAGAGGCAATAAATGCCATCATACCAAACTATTTTTCAAACGGACAACAAACCAAATAGCAGAACTTGAAAGAATTTTGTATTTCTTTACAGTTAAATTAATAATAAATGATTTTCGAACGTTCGAACATAATTGAAGACACTTTAAAGCAGGTCAAGAATTTTAACTACCAGCAAAAATTACGAAAACAAAAAACCTACTCGGTATTCAGATGATTTCGTAAAATTCTTTTTGTTTATTTCATTAATTTTCTAATCCTTGGGGGTTCTCACAATTTCTCCATTTCGCTGTTTGTTATTAATTCAATCACTTTGGTATTCATAAATCAGTAGCAATTAGCTAACGAGTTTTTTGTGTACCAAAAATTTAATTTCTTTACAAAATTTTCAATTTACCTTCAGGGGTTTTTTGTTGGATTTGAAATTAGCGCTTTTAACGGGTCAAAGTCAGCACATTACAAAAATATTTATCTTAATTAATTTTCATACTCGTAATAATCGGATAGGAATTTCGAAACGAGTTTTTTTTTCTAGTGTGTTAACTTTTTGATACAAAATTTACAGTAATTTTAACTGAACTTTATTGAACAGATTTCTATAGATATAATTGTATTGTATAGAACTACATTCAGGTCCGTGCGATGGTAAAGTGGCGCACGGGGCTAAACCTATGTTTGGCAACCCCTCCTTTCTAAAAAAAAATTAAGAAAAAGATTTTTTGTCTGGCTAAAAATTTTCAAAAGTTAAAGAAAACGAGAACCGTTAAGAAAAATGTAAAAACCGTTAAAATTTTACTTTCTTTGAATTTTGTTGTATACGTATTTTTTCAGAAAAGTGAACAGTTTTCAAGAAAGACAATAACCGGGCTTCTATGGGAAATCTCCCTTAGCTCCGATTTGGCTGATTTTTTTTTATGAAAGTAGCTTACTATGTAACGTGCACTTTTGCAAATTTTCCTTTTTAAAAAATTAATAAAAATTTTTCTTGGAAACCGTAAATCCGATTTTAACGAAATTTTGATATGTTATAAAGATGATTACTGTCCGTCAAACTTAATTTTATTATGGTCCTCCAACAATATCTAATAAGAAAAAAAAACTAATCAAAATTTTTTTTTTTACTATGTTACAGATTTTAGGCAGCCTAAATAAATAAATAATTTTTTTTTCGAAAAGTATCAATTTTTGAAAACGTAAAATTTGAAAAAAAAACAAGCAGATAGGAAACTACTTTCATAAACAAAAATCAGTCAAATCGGAGCTAAGGGAAATTTCCCATAGAAATCCGACTATAGCTTTTTTAAAAAACTCAATTTTTTCAAATATCTTGAGAGCCGTTAGAGATACGTAAAAATTTGGTTATATTCATTTTTTCCCAAAAGCCCATAGTTTTCGAGAAATTTTCCAAATATGTATTTAGAAAATGGGAGGTATTCGTTTTTCGTAAAACTCATTTACAAAAAATTTCAAGTCGCTAGCTTAATGCGTTCTCGAGTTATTTAAGATACGTAAAACGCTCAGACCAACAGACAGATGCACGGAGATCTTCATAATTTTGCCTGAAATATATTTCGTACTGAGAAGGTTTTTATCTACCCAAATTTTGAAAAAATTGCGAGCTGTTGTTACCAAAAAAAATATCTTGAATTTCTATTAATAAATTGAAAGCTACTTGTAATTTAATTCTGAAAGCATTTTGATAATTGGTTTGGCACTTATGTTAGCTTAAGTTCTTTGTAGAATCATAAAAACTTTTTATACTCCTTCGATGATTATCTCTTTAATGCTAAAACCTTAAGCGACATTTAACATATTTTCGGGGAATAACTTATGAGTTTAACACGTTAGCTGCCGCGTACCTGCCGGTGGTTCACATGTTTTTTTCCAAATATGAAGCCGCGAAGCTCGCTTGTCACATGATGCATTCATGATTCTGTATCAGCAAATTTTATACACAACGAACAATCACTGTGAAACGCTATTTACAGTTAGACACTTTAGTAATATTTTTTTTTATGTAGTGGCAGTCAACGTGTTAAAAAAAGGGGCTACTAATCTTACTAGGATAGTCTTTAGTACTATAACCGCCCTTTATTTAGGCTTTTTATTATAGTTATCGATTCGCATCAAAAATTGTTTCTTGTAATCAAATCGTAATAAATGAGCAAAAAAGCACCTAATCCTATCCTATAATATAATACGAGGAATGTCTGTCTGTCTGACTGCACAGCGATCTCGAAAACCCGCCTAACGATTTTCACGAAACTTGGGGATCAGGGATTTTCGGGGACAAGGAATCGATCTAGATAGGTCTCACCTCTGAGAAAATTCCCCTCGATACCCCTCGCCTGGTATCTTCGAATTGGGTGGTCCGATCTTAATGAAACTTTACAGTATTACTAAAGGGGCTAAGGAGGCTAAGGGCTTTCGGTTTTTCCACTACAAACCTGACTTTTCCCTCCCATCGATAACCCTCACCAGGTGTCTCAAAACAACGTTTCAAAAATCGGTGACAGCGATTACTCAATAACCACTCAACCGATTTCTATGAAATTTTGTTGTCGCGCGTTAGTTTTAGTTCTAGCTTTTTAGGTCGGGAATTTAAAAACTCTGGAAAAACCCTGTAAAGATAATGTGAATTTAGTTTTTCCCCAAAAATCAGCAAAAGTAGGATTTTGAGGTCGCCGAGCATGGCTCGATCTTCCTGGTACTGTAGTTAAAATATGCAAACAATCCCAAAAAATGTCGGAATATAACAAGCGCATATACACTCAGAAAAATGGAGGCTAACTCGACGACCTACATACGGCGTAATTGGCCTCGGGCAGGCGCGCGTTCGCCTGCATGTGGGCAAGTAAAACTGAGTTGATCTGTGGTCGGCGAAATTCTGAAATTAAGCCACCTGCAGGTGAAGTAGGGCATTGGGAGCTGCACGAGTTGACCTTAGATAGGTTAACTCTGACCGCTAGCTGGCTTACTGACACCTCTGTAAGGTCAGAGTTAACCTGACAAAAAGTTTACCTGGACATTTTTCTGAGTGTAATATGCATTTGAATTTAATCCGGTCTTAAATAATTATCTAACATAAGCAGAAAATATAAGGGAGTCCTTTTTCAAAATAGCAACCCAAATTGCGCGCAGGCAAAGTTAAAAAAACATTCCACAGTCGAAAATCTTAGGATTAAATGCGCTACAGGCAATTTTTTACTGTAGCGAGTAATTTCACAAAAAAAAAAACGCCGCAGGTGGAAATTTTTGGCTATCAAGGTCAAATATACTACAACTGAACAAAAAGCACAACTGAACATTGGTCCTTTTTCAAAAGTCTCAAATTGTAAAGAACCAAGTGGTCGCCTATATGCTAGAACACAGTCTAGTTGTCTAATTAGCTTGGTTAAGTGATTTACAAAACATGGAATGTGCCCGAGAACACCACTCCTTTCATTTCCCCTCCACCGGTATACGCAGAAACTCAGTCTCATGGAGGTTCTTCGTCCTTGCTGTTACGAACCAAAGAAGAACTGCAACATTTGAAGGGTTTCGTACAACTCATTACTTTACAATAGCACCCTCGTAGTACCTCACACGAATTATCGCTTTATTTTTTTTTACTTTGATGTTTCAGTTTACTTTTAGTTTCTTAAATTTCAACTATCTAGCTCAATTCGTTCCCGAGTAATAATTTTGAAAAATGAAGTCCAAAGAAAGTAACGTTTATAGATTAGATAAAAACTTCTTCTGAAGATAGAAAAAATTGAGTATTTATGAAATTTTACAGGCGAAGATGGTTTTCAATTTTCGGTCCCCTAAAAAAGTCTTTAAATTTTTAAACGATCGAAAAAGGAATATCAAATATTTTAAAATTCGCAGTTACGTCCTGTAAAAAGTTGATATTAATCCAATAAAACACAATTAAATTATTGTATATAATCTAATATATTTTATTAAACATATTTATATAAAGTTTGTACAATAACAAAAACAATTTACATATGACGAGTATATGATTTAATTACGCAATGTTTCGATTTATGAATGATTTTAAATTTAAAAAAAAACGACATAAATTGTTTTAAATTTTTCGATACTTGCGTTTGCTGTCAATTTCGTATGCAGCACTTCTATTATATTTATTCTAAAATTTTATTTCTAGATCTAAATTTTTTTTATAGAAATGTATAAAAAGTTATCAAAAAGCTTAAATTCTAATAAAATAAAAAATCGTATTCGTTATTAATACAAAGTAAAAAAAAATCCGTACGTAATTTTGCAATCAAATTTAAGTCTTTTTTTCTGCGTTTCAATTTTTTTGTGCGCTTTTAATAGTATAGTCTTTTCGTTAAGTCAGTTTCTATTAGTAAAACTCGTTTAAATCGAGCTGAAAAATAAACAACGATGAAATTCATCATACGATAATTTACTGATTCTACATCACTAACCACCAATCTCAATTTAATATTCGAATATGATTTAATTATGGTATCAATTTTTGATAATATGCTGATTTGTGATTTTTCTGGATGACGTAGAAACTTTGGGGTTTTCCATTGCCAGGAAAGTATTTGTTGAAGTTGTTTTTCTTCTGTTTTGCGGGTGCATAATACGTTGGGGATTTCTTCTTTTTAACGCTGTTTGTTTCGTCATTGACTTTTCCGTAGGCCTTTTCAATTGTTTCGTTTTCCCATGGTTTAGACCACGTTGGGGTGTTCTTTATGTCGATTAAATCCGACATTCGATCGTTGTGTCTTGAGAAGGAATCGGGATTACTTCCGGCTATGATTTTCTTTAGGACTGGAATATTCCAATGGTAGACTCGTCCAGGCTTACCATTTGAACGGAAGCTAAACGATACCTGAACAAAATGAATTTTTAGTCTATGTTTAATGATTGAGTATTTTATAAAGAACACGATGTAATAAGTGTTTTGATAGTGTGATTAGATGGTTATTTCATAACACAATGTGTTTAAGAACTTTTCAGACTAGAAATTCTTGAAATCATTTGGCTTGAAAAAATTTCAGAGAATTTGTAGCTGAATCTAAGAAAAAAATCACTGATGTGATGCACTGAAATTCCAAGTATCTGTAAGGGCGTTGAATCTTTGGAAGGAGGAAGCCAACACAGAGCATGAAATTTCGTTTAATGACACCTTTTGGGATTTACCTGTTTGCCATTATCATCCAGAGAGTTCTTTGGCTCCGCTGGCTTGGAATTCGTGTAGTAGTATGGATTTGGCGGTAGCTTTATGATGAACATGTGTGAATCATCGGGTCTCGCATGATGACGTGACTCCACCGCGAGACGCTTCCGGCTGTGGCTCGCAGGTATCTTCATCTTGGCCAGACCCAATTTGCTTAAAATCACAAGAAAAAACCAAAAAAAAAAAACAATGTTAAACCGAGCAAAGTACTAAAGTTCTACAAGAAAATCAAAGAAAAAGCGTGCAACAAGTGAGAAATTCTTAAACGCTAGCTAAAAGTGATACAGGCAAGAAGTAAGATGATATTGCTTTTATTGATGTTTATTTTCAAAGGTGGCTTTTTTTATTTTGTAACATCTTCATTATTGTACCTAAAGATGTGATCATCATGCGTGAAGTTGATACCTACCTTAATAGTTGTTTGTTTGTCAGATGCGACGGTTTTTTGTCTAATGATTTCGACTTTGTTTTCTCAATTCCGTGGATCTCATGTTGGACATGGTTAAGATCGTGCTCATGATGATGGTGGTGATCATCCCGATTATGGTGTAGATGGGATTTACTGGGCAATGGCTTAATTCGATGGATTCGGGAATCTTGTAGTGTTTTGTCAACGGGCGTACTATTCGTCACGGCACAAATTACCAAGAGTGATAGTAAGCTGGAAAAAGAAAGTTCATTACATTATTGACTTTTTTACGTTAACCATTTCAGATTGCCACTGTCTGCCTATACCGCGTTGGCACGCAACAATTTTAACGAAAAACCTCTTAGAATCGGTTCATTTTTACACGACAAGGTGAATTAAGAAATTGTAGGAGAAAAAATACTTGATCTTTAGATTGTTTTTTTCACATATATAATTTTTTGTTTGTTCTAAATGTTTTCTTTGTTTCGTGAAATTCTTTATCACGTTGCCATTTGCTGTGGTGAGTTTTCTTCTGACAATTTAAAAAGTATGAGATATTATCTAATTAACCGATTATTAACTTTCTCAATTTAGCGAAGAAAAATTATTATCTTGAGGCGTAAGAACCATGAACAAAAATGCTGCGAGGGCGGTTGGAACGTCACGCTGGGAATTGAAATCATAATTGCGAAAATAGCCGTAATCGGAGGAGAAATCAGATCAAATTTTTTGAAAATTGTTTAAAGACCTAATTTCTACGGTAAATACTTAATTTAAGCCGCAAGTTGTTTGGACTTTAAAATTAATATAAGAAACAAGCTCGCTATAATCCAATGCATCTCGAAGTGAGATTTTCTTTCGTAATTAATAAAAAAATATTTAATCGCGTTTTTTCAATAAGATTTTTTTTTGTACAGCTTTTAAAAATGTGTCTTGTGTGTAGCAAGTGGGCGAAATGTTCTTAGAAGTGGTAAATTCCCATATTTTTGAGGAAATAAAACAAAAAAAAATTGAAAAAAGTCTTAATTTAAAAAAAAATGTACTGAAAAGAAACAAATATTTTTTTGGGCGTTATGTATCAGAAGTAAAAGCGAGATAAATATTTATTTTTTATGCTTTTATATCTCGCTTTCATTTCTGATACACAGCGCCCAGAAAATTATTTTTTCCTTTTTAGTACAGTCTTCAAAAAAACAAATTTTTAAAAAATTATTATTTTTATTGAATGGACATTTGTTTTGTTTTGAGTTTATTGCCTTTTTATCAGTCGTGAAAGTTTTTCTGTTAAACCTGAATTAGGTCCAGTACAACTGTGGCACTGTGTTATCACCGTGAAGGTTCATGTTTGTTTCGGGCTCAGGGGAGTGACGAAGCCCTCGTCAGATTGAGTTGTGTCAACTCCTCCTGCTCACTATTACAGAAATTGTTTATTGGATGGATCATAGGAACTTACAAGAAAAAAAAACTTTCATGACTGATAAAAAGGCAATAAACTCAAAACAAAACAAATGTCTATTCAGTGGAATCACAGTCGAAAACCATTCGCATTTGCAATAGTAAATGCACAACAATATTATTTTTATGTTATTTTTTTTAGTTATTAAACATCTAAAATGACTTCTTCCTTTCGCCACGCTTTATACTTTTTACTCTTCCAATATATATCCTTACCATTGAGATATCCTTATGGATATTTTGACTTCAGAATCGAATTCATACACACCAAAAACTTCAAGAAAATTTAAGGAAAAAGATAATCAGGTTATGTTTACAGGGCCTTCCCTTATTCTTACAAGGACAAAGTAGTGACAATATTACATTGTGATCGGACTTTTCAAGTCAATTGGATGAGTGGAAGTGGACCAAAATTAGATTGCACGATTTCACCCTGACAGACAAACAGATATGAAGGCAGGGTAAATTAAAGCTTTTAAAAATCACAATTTTTTTCTTTAAAAGCGAGAGAAGAACCAGAAATAAAAACTTTCTTTTAATACAGTCCAAAATCCAGGCGTAAATGCTGAATAGTTCACCTTAAAGTTTGGTAAAAATCGGATCAGTCGTTTGCTAGTTATATGGAACAGAAAGGCGCACATTATTAGTAATAAATTGGTGACAATGTAAGTACATAACTATTCCGGTTTATTTAAAAAAAATGGAAAAAGATTAAATATCACATTTGTATATGCAAACATATTTTTTGAGTTCTTAAAAAGTCATTTAAAATCTAAAAATAATTTACTGTACCAAAAGTTCAATCAATCAAAATACAAAAACGATTAAATCAAACAAAATATGAATCATATTAAAAACATGTTCTACGTTTCATTAGTTTTAATGTAGAGAGTGCGAGCCAAACAAGTTCTTAAAGTGTTTATTAATGCTAATCACCTGTACTGCCGTACTCTCACTTCACCAATTTCATATTATTTTCAATGAATAACAACTTCAATGAAATTGTGATCAAATGGAATTATGTCGCGTGATCCTGTAGCGTTCCGGTTTTTCATCCCATCAAATTCTAATAAAATGCAATCAGTCGACATTTTTTTGATGTGAGAAGCAAAAAACGAAGAAATTCATGAACGGTTAAAGACCTCGTCGAATTGACCATTTCTTAGTTTGTGATTGTCCAATGCAAAGATTTGGTAAAATTGAAGTGTGTATCTGCTGGTAAAGTTCAGGTAAATAAAAACTACAGAAAGATCTAAGCTAAATGGCATTTCATATTATTTTCAATTGCTGACCATTTCAGATACATTTAACTAAGTACCACTTGAATTTAACAAGTTTTCAGTAGGCCAAACAACTTTCGGTATGCTAACATTCTCATATTGATGCTTCCTCCCACTTGTAGGCGGATTTTTCTAAACAAAAATTTCGTTTTACTAACTTATCTGATCGTTACATAAACCTGCCGGCCACTTCAATGAGCCCAATTGTTAACCGAAATCCCTTAAGATCTACAAAGTGTCCATTTGGGGCCGCCACACAACGTGGTGTGCCTAAAACCAATGCCAGAGCAAAGATTCTGACTGATGATGATGTGACCACAAGAACCACAAAATAAGTGATGATGGTTGCTCTTTTCGGTGATGTGATGACTTCTTGCAAGTGGCTTCATTCATTTGGAATTTCAAAGAGATTAGCGAAAACTTTCTGCGCGTTAAATTTAAGTGAAAAAAAAATTCATTGAACTGGGCGTAGAGTTCATTGGCGCCTTCAGCCCGGTTACGGGTGCTATGTGCCTTCATGTGATATTGAACCGAATCACTTGTTTACCTTTTCATACATCGCGAAATGATGGTGTAACCACACACATTAAATACTACCCGCTAATCTTCAAGAACGTGAAGTACCAGATTGAAAGACCAAGAATGACGGTTGCTATATAAAAGATGAAAAATGAATGGTGTGCCGATGGGTTCGAGTGTAGGTCCACTGCTGTTAATCTCAGATACCGGTCGTGCTAATAAATTTGTCATTAAATTCGGCACGCTTCTCCCCAAGTGCTCGGTAATGTCAGTCGGCGATCAAAATAAAAAGGAGCTAATGATCGGGGGAAGATGAATGAAAAACTATAATTGAAAAGTGACATCAAGCGTTGCATTGGGAAGGAAACATTGCGGTTGGTACTGGTTTTTGCAGAAACGGTAAGTTTGCACGGAACCAAAATTATACCAGCAGAAGCCCAAGAGGTATTGCCGTGAAGCAATTAAATTCGATTTTGGTTACAGTTGTTAAGGAAATATGATGCTGTATCATATTTTCTTAGTTGCTCGGATAGGTGGTGCGCCGCCAAAACAGACAGAGAAGATGGAAATGATTTGAAGGGATCCAGCTGAGTCTGGAGCCCCATATTTTTAGATTTCGATGAAGCATCACCTAGCCGCCAGCATAGTTGCGATTTGCAACGCTACGAACGGCCTTCTAGGGTCATTAAAGAAGATTAGCTTGGCGCTGCGTTGATCTGACCTTCTTTTCATTCCCCGGTGAGTATTTTAGCTGTTTTGCCAATATAATTTTGAACAAGCTTTAATGGATACGACAGTTAAATTTAGAACCAATCAATGATAGTTTAGTCGTCGCGTCGTGTGGCGCAAAATCTTCTTTTGCCATTTTTCTATTTCTATATTTTTCTACTTATTATCGAGATGCCTATTTAACATTCCACTCGAGCATCTTGCCTACCAAGTTGGATCGTGATGGATTCTTGAAAGAAATGTGAGAACTTTGAACGTTCAATGTTGTAATTAATGTGAAGCTATCGTAATTCTGAGCTCAGTGCTTATGTTGTACTAATTGTATGTGACATGTGGTGTGGTGGGATTCGGTGTCTAGAAGAAACTATAACATAAAAACTAGGGAAAATATTTTAAATGAGTTTGCGATGGGCATAACATTGCTTAGTTTACAATATTACGTCTCGTAAATTGATTTAAACTGGCTTTTTCGAGTTGATTAACAAGTTTACACTTTAAAAAATATCTGATGTGAACAGCACATGATTTTCTTATACAAAATTTATGTTCTTGCGTTTTATAGGAAAACATGAATTTTTGATTTTACAAAACCTGAAATATCTCGATAACGGTAAGAGATATATTGACTGTGAGACCTAAATTTATTAATTTAATCCGTTGCTAAAGTAGGTTCACAAACCGAAGTATTGTTTTTAAACTGAGGCTTTTTTCAGGCTGGAAGGAAGTGCACAAACGGAGTCGTTCATAAACCAAGGTTGTGTTGAACATAAAGGTGGCGCTCCACATGAGAGTAAATGCCGGCGAGAACTTCTAGATAGCAGCTACTCGCAAATGGACACGTCTTTGAGAGTCGCTCGCAGAAACTCACGAGCTAGATTCTGCGAGCTGTCAAAAGTTATTCTACTCTCTAGTCGACACGCACCCACTGAACTCTCGGAGAGTAGCTCGCTAGATACGAACGGCGTTTGAATTTCGTTAGTAGCTCTCGAGGACTCGCCAAAGCAAGATGTCAAAAAATCAAGATATTGGCAATGATTACCTAATATAGATAAGAAAGTTCTCCTAAAATGTTTGGTTTGAGAGAGGGACAACTAGCGACATGCCGGCGGTTTCAATTTCTGTGTGAATACTGAGTTAATTATGTGTGCGGCCTCATCTCATGTGTTGCCACATCTCAGTTGTAATGCGTAATTAGTTCTAATGCGCCTCGAAAAAACCATAAAAAAATCGCACAATGGCAATACACAAATTTGAATCTCAGCAGTCAGTTAGTTAAAAATCAAAACAAACCACCAATTTCGGTGGAAAATTTAGTTTTCGTGTTAATTTCGTTAATTTTTAGTGTATTTCGCGATTTAAATAATAAAAAAGTGTTATAATTTGCTTGAAAATTTTCGTGAGCTGTCAGGCCGCTGTCGGAAGCATGATGGTGTTAGTGCAAGGGTTGTGTAAATATAATACAAGTTTTTGACTGCTATAAGGATATGAAAATCTCGCTTGGTTTAGCCCTGTTTTTTCTTTAACTCCATATGACATGAAGGCAAAAAAGGGAAAGATGGTGTTGCTCGGTGACTTTTTTTTATCGCGCATCTCTTTTCTCTGCCGTAGGTAAACGGAAACTTCCGTTTACTTCCCATCTATATTAGGTAATCATTGATATTGGTCTTGAAAAGAGAAAAATCGCCGAAATTAATTGTCAAATGGACAACCTCCTGCGAGTAACTCTCCAGAGTTTTTGAGAGTTACTCGCGTATTTACTCTCATGTAACCACTGAGCACCAAAGAATGATCTCCAAAGTTTTGCATGCATAGAGACACTAACATAACTTTGATGCAATCATTCCTTGCAAGTTTTCCGATATACCCGACCTTTTTCGAAAAATTACAACTGTCAGGCGGCAATTGTAAATATTCTATATGAAAACAGCCAAATTTTTATTCAAAAAATACATTTGGTTAGGCGAGGGCGGAAGGAAGAATTGATTCAATAGGATTTTGGTATATCAAAAAGTTCTGTAAAACCATATTCTAAACATATTTTTTATTTATAAATTTTTCCATATACGACTCAGCGTTTTCGAGCAAATTGCACAAAATGTTTTATTTGTATAGGAAAGCGGGGGTTAGGAATGGTCCGATTTTTCCCATTCAAGAACTTAGCCAATAGTGGAACTGTAAAAAAATTCAATTTTCAAGTCTTTAGTTCAATCCTTTCGAAAGTTATGGTGTTCACTGACAGTCGGACGGACACGCTGAAATCAAAATCGTTTGCCATCCCTAACACCCTGGTGTAGTTCATTTTTGTGTCCGGCGATTGGCTCGATGCGTTACAAATGGTATACTAAATTTCATATACGAGTACTCTTATATTGACGCCTCCGTGCAAGACTATTGTATCTCTCCCAAGCTGTTTTTTTTGTAATTACGATAAAATGTTAATATTGCGAAGAATTTTAGTTATCATGATTTTTCTTGGCAATTTGGGTGTGTAGAAACGCGCTATCATGCGTGATTTCAGAAAATTTCAGCGGAAAAATGATTATTTCCGGTCTTTAGGGCCAACAAGGAGTAGAATCTAGTATAGTTAGAGGCCAGACTCAAAAATTGGGTTGACCTATCTAATAACGAAAAGATTTTTTTTACAGTTCTAGCTGAGCTTAGTTTTAACATAAAGAAACCTTCTCAAAGAGATTAGCGAAAACTAGCAGAGATTAATCACTTTGAGATTCAAATTTTTGGGCGAAACTGTAAAAGGATTAAATATTAAAAATTAAAAAAAAATTGGGAATGCGATTTTTTTAAAAATATATAAATATTTTTTTTATATTAGGTTTATTTATATTATCTTCCTATATTAGATTTTAAATGGATATTACTTTTTAATCCCCCAAAATCAGTTATACAATTCTATTTTTGAGAACATTTTAAGAATCGTGAATTGAATACAAGTTTTTATATATAGCTTATCCAATTGTGCAATTTAAAAAAAAAAGGAATATTTAAAAATATTTTGCCTACATGTTAATAAAAAAAGAATTAACAGCCATTCTGGCTCTAAGCGATTCCAGAAGTTTATAAAAACGCAAATTTAAGTTCTGTCCCTACGCGTGGCAAAATGTAAAGAAGAATAACAAAAAGGTGAAGAAATCGATTTTAATTAACTTTGTATGTTTGATTAAATTGCTCAAGACTTTTACTAATGCTCATTTTAGATTAATTTCAAACTAGTCTCGTGTTCTTTTCGCTCATGTTTCCTTTTTTTTTGCCCATCTGAATGTGTGGGCAAAGAATTTGTTCTTCTTACTTGTTTCTAATATTTTAATTTTCAAAATTGTTATTCGTGTTATAAAAATAGAAATTTAATGCGCAAATATAATTTGCTGTCACAACATTTTAAACATTTTAAAATAAAATCCGAAGTTTTTTTTTCTGTTTGACTGCGCTGCAGTTTTAATCTCGTTTTTAAACGATGACATTCATTTGAATTAGAATCGGATTAATTTATTTTTGAACATTAAACTGGTTTTATATTACAAAATTATTTTCATCGTAAGTGGTTTCTGTCCACATAAAAAGACATGGAATAAATGCGTTTCAGTTGAAAAACATTAGAGATCAAAATCAGACTAATTTTTTTATGCTAAAGAGGTGGACAAATGTATATCTTTCGATGGCGAAGATTTGAGTCCACCTTTCGACAAACTAAAATCCTTTGGGGTGTGATTATGTATTGTACCAATGGCTTTTATTTCACATAAAAATGTATAAATACTACGACTACATCAGACATGTTAATCGGACAGAAAGAAATTTGTCTTCAGGCTTATAGTCAAAGACGAACGAACACACGTTGAAGTTAATAACTTCCGTGTAAAATTCACAAATCGAACAAAAACGCATAAAAACCTAAAGAATACGCAAGTATTTTTTTAAATCCCATTTAAAACGTGTAAATCAGTGACAGAAGCTCAAAGTGGCAATTAATGCGAACAAAAACAATGTCGTACTGTATAACACTGAATATTATCGCTGAATGCTAAGTGGTCAATGTCTAGTCGACCGTTTTCACAATCGTCGCCAAATAAATTTCTGCGACGAATCGAACGGTCGATAATTCTAAGTAGTACCTATTTCAACTATAAAAGGGTTAAATGACTTCAAATACATTTTCTTAGAGTGTGAAAGAAAAAATCAGTCCGACCTACTGGATTTAAATAAAATTGATTGATGGATTAACAATACTTGAAAACCTTGACTATTGCTTCGCATACGAATAAGTTTCTTGGGAGTTTGAAAAGAAAAAAAAATTATATTAATAATCTGATATCATAAATTTTTATAATTTAATGTAAATCTTGCATTTTTCTTTACATTCTCCAATGCATTTATTCCTGTGGCTGGGAAAAAACTGAAACGTATAGAGGAGTAGTTTGCTTGCATTCTTAAATTGCGCATCACGATTGTAGGACCAGCGCGTACTAGCAATGGCAGTTGTGTAAATTAATAGCAAAAAATCAAGATTACGAATATGGAGATTTTAAATACAGTGAAACCCCGTGCTACGAAACAGTGAAATACAGTGAGAGCTGGGACCAGATTAATTTTGCTTTGAATGGAAAAAATTGTTTCGGTTGCAAACAATTCGGTTTATGTACGGATAAAGTTCAGACCTGTCATAACTAAACCAAAACCGACATTTTAATGGTTTTGGTTTAGCTGACATTTGAATTTTTAGATTTACGAAATTCTCATTCTTTTCTATTCCAGTTTTAGAGCCTAGCTATTTTTTAAGTTAATATATAGTTTCAAAAACATTTTTCCTTTCCCACCATCTAAAAAAAACTATATATAACAACCTGTCCGCGCACCAGTTTACAAGAGAATCAATCGCCCACTCCGATTCAACTTCCGACTCCTTATTTTTCTTTTTGCGTGAGCCACATACAAGAGGTTCTTATTCATTCTCTACACGGACAGGAAGGTAATTTCTTCGAAAGGGTTGCCAGGCTGGATTTTCCTGACAGGCCGTGTTACATATAAGATCAGGAAACACAAAAACCTTCCTTGTATAGGAACTCATAACCACTGAACCATTGAAGTTTCAATAAACCAAAATCCAAACTAAAAACTTCAAAATTTTGAAATTCAAAAAAGAAGTTCTTTTTTTCTTCTTGTATTTCTTTCAGCTCAGCTAATGTACTTTCAGAGCCAAATTTTTACTTTCTTCTTCTATAGAGGGAAAGTTTTGTATTCATGATGAAGACTGACTTGAGAATGGGGGCAGATACAAACTTTCTGATCAGTACGAAATCCGTTTCAGGCAAAATTATGAGGATGTCCGTGCATCTGTCTGTCGGTCTGTCCATTTTATGTATCTTAAATAACTCGAGAACGCGTTGACCTAGCGACTTGAAATTTTTTATAAAAAAGTTTTAGAAAAATCGTAGTTTCCTATTAACTTTTGGGAAAAGTAACGGTAGCTATAACGGGTACCTACCACACAATTTTGTTTTGAAAAAATACAGTTTTTTGAAAACTTTTTGAAACTTGTGCGCTTTTGGAAAAAAAGTGTATAACAAAATTTAAAGAATATAAAATTTTCTACATTTTTTGTTTTAACGGTTTTTTAAAATTTCTAACGGTTCTCAATATATGAAAAAAACTTCAGTTGTTTTTAAAAACCTCTTGAAAACTATGCACTTTTATGACAAAATGCATATTACCAAATTTATTGGAAATAAACTTTTCTAGATTTTTTTCTTTAACGGTTTTTATGTATCTGTAACGGTTTCTTGGTTTTTTGATAGTCTTTCGAAAACTATGGGCTCTTATGAAAAAATGCAGATTCAAAAGAAATAAAATTTCCTGCATTTTTTCCTTTAACGGTTTTAACGTATCTTTAAAGGTTCTCGAGAGATTTGAAAAAATACTTTTCACATATTTTTTCCGAAACTATAATATTGCAGGGTAAAGTTTTGTATTGATCACAACTGATTTTTTTATTTGCAGTAGTTTTCAAATAATGATCCTTTGAAATCGTGAAAGAATCGTAATTTTTTGATAAAATGCATTTTTAGCTGATTTATTAAACAAAAAAAATAATAACACTTCATTTCATTGGAGCATAACACTTAGAATGACCCATATTTCATCACCCAAAATTTATTCTTCTAAAATGTCCGAAGTATAAATTTCAAATCTTGATAGTGATGAATTTTACATTGCATACATTTTAATCTTTGTATTTGTATTTAATAAAAAATGAGGCATAGATGGTTTAATTTGTAGTAATTCACGAGTCAAGAAATTAGTTTTCCTTTCACTATTTATGTATTTGTTTTGATTTGCTAGCCAACAATTATCGCAGTTAGTCCTATTCCTTAGCCGATTAACACGCTTTGAGAAAACAATCGCATGTCCTCAAGAAAAAAAGACGTAGAATTATGTTTTTCTCTCTGTAGATAAATGGCTTGGTCTACTCTCTATATCTTCATGGATAATTTCAATTTTAGAAATGATCTATCATTCGACTTCCTCGCCTACTTAAAGTCAGTCTATTGAAGATTTCTATTTGAAATTATTCTCGTACTATTCCGAATCATTGGTACTCCAGAAATGTGTAGAAGAATCCACATGGATGAAAACATAGTATGTCGTAATGTGGTTGGGTTACCTTTCAAATACTTCAAGGTAACTGGAAGAGCTTCACTGAATCAGTAGAGAAGCAATTCGTCCACAATCCACCCATCCAACCAAACCAGCCACTTAACTTGATACGGAGATTGAAGACCGTAAAATTGCATTAAATTTAAAGTGATAAACACGGAAGTCTTTTTTACATAGTAAAAAGATTAAAAAAGAAAATTAAATTTTCCTCTTCTTTCTATGTACATATTTAAACATGGATACGAGTACGTATTTTCCATACCTGTGTGGACTTTCTTCTTTTTGTTTGTTATTTTCCATTTGAATTGTGTGGGGAAATGGCACGAAGATGATACTGGAAAATTGCCGGGTTATCTAGGCTCGGCTGACATGTCGAGGAGCATTCACATTCGTATCAGACAAGAACCGTAACCACAAATGACAGACCTAACTCTGGTTAACTTGAATCCGGGATAGATGCTGGAAATAATTGAAACAACTTATGGGAAAAAGGCAAAATCAACTTATGGGAATTTTCTTCATGACTATTGCATGCAACCTACAATTATTATCAAAAGGAGCTAATTGTCTGGATAGACAGAACCATTGATGTAATTATATTCTAAAACCGAGCAAAATTTGCCTTTTCATTCCAGTTCCAACCTCTCTTTATTATTCAAAAAAACTAAATATTTCATTTTCCAAAATGCTAAAGAATTAAGGTAGGAAAATTGTTAAGAACTTGAAAGAACTCGAATTTATCTTTTTCTATTCTTTCTTGGTTTTGCATACACAAGTAGATATTTAAATTTAATTTGTATAACAAAAGGTGGCGCAGGCCATTAATATTGGAAATTTATGGAAATCGTTTTACTTTCAAGATAATTTCTATGGAAACCGCATTGCTTTAGTTCTACATGACAGATAAAATAACCATCATGTTGGAAGAGTAACAGGAAACATCTAACTGTAACAGTTTTACTTTTCTTTTGTTCTTACCAAATATTTATTCAGAATTCCAGTTTCTTACATAATTTCGAGATGGTGTTGCTTACATAAATATAGATAGACAAAAATGTCGAAATAATCCCCAAAATAACATGATGGTAATAATTTGTTGTCATTCTGTTTTGTTCCGTATTCATTAGAGGCCATTTAACTTAATCCATACAAAATTCATTAGACCGTATTGATTTCTAAGAGCAGCTCCATCTATAGCTGGCTGCATTAAGAACACAAGAAGATTTAGAAAAGAAGGTAAACTCTATTTAATCCTATTAATTATTTATGTTTGACTACAAATACTGTTCTGTAATTAACGAAAAAATATTAACTATAGTACCTACGGAAAGTATCAAAATGTGGTTGCGGTCTTAAGTGGTAAAGTGTAGTTAAAGTTACTTATTGTTAGTACGACTTTAACTGTAGGCAAGTTGTAAGTACCATAAAGTATAGCATCTTTAATCTATGACATAAAAATAATTATAATCGAATAGCAGGATATTTTAATAATGCAAACCTTCAAAGGAATTTATTTGAAATCGCTTTCAAACAAATTTCTTTGATAAAAAAGATTTGTCAACCCTCTTGTAAAAAAATTTAAATTTAAAAAACGAAGTAATAATTTTTTTCACGTACTAGAGGCCGTTTAGTGGTTCAGTTTTATTTGGCCTTCGGCCTTGCACTGAAACTAAATCAAAATATTTTCCAAGCTTCAGTAGATGACAGGGAAAAATTTTACACCCAAGCCATGGATTAGAATTGAGTAAGTAACAAATATTTGTGAGGAACAGCATTTCTGATCCAAATCAGTATCCCGTAAGAGATCCTGGAGATAGCAGGAAAGGGGATTCACAAGGAGGTGGATAATTTTAGTGGACAGAAATTTTCTTTGGAGCCGGCAACAGACTACACGCAGAGAAACAAAAATAAAAGTCTAACTATTTTATAATGGGAATCGGGAATACAACTAAAATAGTTCATTTAAATTCCAAAAATAGTCAATTTAACCACAAAGTAGTAAATGTTACTACTAAGTAGTTAAATCTGTATATAAAAACGTTTGTCCTGACTTATTGATTGATTGACTGACTGCCTGACTTATCAGCGCCTAGCCCAAACCTCTGAAGCTACAAACTTAAAATTTTCACCGTATGTTCCTCGCATGACGTAAACGCTCAACAATGTGGGGTTTTTCGAAATTCCGCCCCTAATTGGGTAAGGGGCGGCTAATAGGGGTTGGGTATTTAAAAAAAATTGATTTTTACCATAAGCCTGCCCGATAGTTGACTGAAAAATGTCAGCCGGGGGTCTTCGGGATCGCTGATCACAAATCTTGCGTTAGAATTCCGAGATTCAAAAGGGTAAAACTTGTTTTTTCAAACGTTTTTTTTTTGTTTTTTTGTTTTTTAGTGCAAAGAAACGACGGGTACGTAAGCTAATTTATTATAAAAATAGTCAATTTTGACTATTTTTTTTGTAATTGAAATTACTTATTTTAGTTGTAGTCCCGATTTCCCATTATAAATTATTTAGATCTACTATGTTTTCTCTGCGTGTAATGCCTAGTTTCCTCCCAGATTTTTTTAGTATAATTTTTTTTATGAATTTTAGGTGTTAAGCCCAATTCAGACTAACGATTGCGATTACGATTGATGCTTCATGAGATCAAAGCTTTCAACCATAGGGACATGAAAGCTTTGTTCTCATTGGTCGAGGAACCTCAAATCGCAATCGTTAATCTGAACTGGGTTTTACAACTTGTAAAGAAGAGTTTTTTTTTAGTGAGTCATTCCACAATGAACAAAAAGGCATTTTGTGAATCGGCTCGAAAGTGCTTCTAAATATTTTTATGTTGGGTCCACACTCTCGCAGAATACAAGCGAATCAAAGACCTGGTTGCCAGATTGGGTGTTTTTTTAAAGCTTATGTAGTGTGCTTTCGTATCTGTTTGCCTGTTCGTTTGCCTATCTGTTAGGGTCAAATCTTGTAATCTAATTTTGACCTACTTTTACTCATCCGATTGATTTGGAATTTTGCACAATACGTAATTCCGATCACAATACACTATTTTTATTACTTCGTCCTTGTAAGGATAATGGAAAGTCCATTATTCTTTTCCCCAAAATTTCCGGAAAAAATCTCACCTGGGGGTCTTCGGGGTTGCTGAATTCGATTCAGACGTTAAGAAGTCTGTGGGGCAACGGAAGGTTCTGTAAAATCATGATTATTCTTTTCCTCGAATTTTCGGGAAAAAATCTCTTCTGTGGGTTTTTTGGGATCTATAGGTGCCGTGTATCAGGAATAAAAGCGAGATAAAATCGTAAAAAAATAACAAAATATTTATCTCGCTTTTATTTCTGGTACACAGCATCCGATAAATAATTTTTTCCTTTTTAGCACACTTTTTTTTACATAAAATTACATTTTTTAACATGTTTTAAAATTAATTTTTTGTAAATTGAATTCCATTATCCGTCTTAAAATTCCGATTTACTACCGTCGATATAAAATATGCAAAATATAATTTATTTACATCGTAAACCGGAATTTTAAGCCGTATAAATGGAAAACACTTTTTTTATTCATCAAATATGTCAAATGCAAATCCACTTAGTGCCGTTTGCACCAACAAAACTTAGCAACTTATGTACAACTTAAAAAATTTAAGTCGAAGAATTTCTACGGTTTAAGTAGACTAACCACAACTTAATTTTTTAAGAATAATACGCGCAAACGGGCCTTAGACTTGGAGTTTATGCAACTATGAAAAATAATATGAATCACGTTCATAAATTTCCATTCCAGAATTAATCGAAAATATTTTGCATATCGGACAAAATCTGGAAAAACTTATGAAACATAAATTTTTTTAATAAAAACATTTTACAGTTAAATCAGGAAATTTTCTCATAAAAACACACACTTTACGTGATCTTGGCATATGAAAATTACCGTCACCCACAATATGCCACTTACCCATTTGCATAATGCTCCGCTAATTAGTTTCCTTCCCCACGATTAAACATTTTTGAATAAATTATATCGGCAGCAGCGTGTACACTTGATATCAAAAACTCTCGAATAAAAATTCGAGATTCTTGAAAACTACAAAAGACCACTTAGTTTAGTAAACAAGAACAACATGAAATATGATTCATAGCCAAACACTTGACCGTTTAAGATTTCTATCTATGAGGAGGACGTAAAAGCGGACAAGTAGATTCTTTATCAGGAATGAAATCATTTCCACCCACCCACACTACCGGAATAAAATTTCCTTAGGACATGGAACTGATTTTCTGTATATGCTTTGCCAACAATAGTATGGAACGAGTGTCGGCACCGTGCGCCCAAAAGGATCCAAATAAAAACAAGGAAATCACTTTCTGGTCGTTCAAATATAATGCGACTGGTGCTATCGATCGTTTGTTTGCAACGAACGAGGCCGCACACGTACAAAATCGATACAAAAATGTGTGGAAGGAGTAGAAAAAGCGCGGGGACCTCTTGTTGTACTTGCATCCCATACTACACATGTTATGGGCTAAATCCGCATCTATGTGTTTACAGGATAAACGGAAAAACTTCAATTCCCAAAGGGGTTTCATATGTTTCCTTGATACGCGAACATCCAAACAAACATCGCTATGTTGTCGTCATCAAAAGACGGGCCAATATATGTAGGTCTAATCTCTCGAACCCTTGAAGGTTTCCATTTGGATTAACAAAAATAAAGAGGAGTTCAGCCCCCTCGCGTGAATTCCATCAATGGCCAGAATTAAGGAAGAACATAATCTTATAGGCAGAAAAAGGATATGTGCAAGGAAGCGATAAAGGTATAAAGGTAAAAGGTAAACGACAACCAGCCGTCTAAATAGCAAATTCATATTCCGTTCACTTACCTCAGAGAATGTATCCTCATGAAGCGACTCATTTCTATTTCTGTGAATGCGACCGGGAGTCAAAGGGTCTCCTGGCACTTCTTAAGTAGATAATTGCTCAACCGAAATACAAAGGAATCGGTAAACAGTAGACAGAATTATGCACTTGATAAAACCAGCTCTTTAACCCTTCAATTATCTCAAGTTACACTTGTCATGTGACGATAAAGAAGATTCGCGCTTATGCTGATTTCGAGATTAAAAAACACGAGAAAACACTGTCAACATTGAGATGTAATCAAATTGTATACTCGTAGTGTACAAGAACTGCAAGTAACTGATTGAAAGATGTTAAAAGCAAAACAACGAAAAAAATAGTGTCGGACGAAGAGTGTAACCTTGTGGTACACGGCGCAGCAGATGCGTTCGAACGAGATAAGATCTTGACATCGACTAACTCAACCGGCGAACTCGACTATCGACAGTCCACTTTTCGAATGTCACTAATTCTGACGGTGGTGCTGCTGCTGCTGATCCCAACGACTTCTGCAATCGCCTGTCAACGCGACTCTACTGCTGCTCAACTGGATGGACTTTTGTGGCCTCGAAATCTCTCCTCCACCTTGGACTTGGAATAGCATAATTCTATGCCGGCTGCTGCTGCTGGCCAGAGATGGATGGTTCTACCTATTCGCAGTTTCTCCTGCACTTCTCTTTGTGTGCTTCGTCCACATCCAAGTGAAACGAGCCAAACCAAACCAGACATAGGCCAAACATAACAGTAAAAGCACATAACATGTGAGTGGAAAGCACCAGATATGAGATATCTTTGTGGCCTATACTGCTACTTCTGCAAACGTGCTTCACTGCCACGCTTGGTATGGTCGTATGGTGGTAGGCTAAAGGCCGTGTGGCTGAAAACTCCCAAACCACCAAATACGTTATCATGATACAGACAGCGGGACATGGAAAAACTATACCTGGGAAGGTGAATCTAACAGAGACGAACTGTCGGAGGGATATGGGGAGTTGGAAAAAGCATGTGAAAAACCGGAGGAGGCCGACGGTTGCGATTGCCACCGATGCGAAATCCATGTGGGGGACCAGAAGCAATCCAACGCGCAGTTCTGTGCACTTCCCTAACCCCTTTGGGTCCAGAACGCTCCTTCTCGAATTCCCTTCTTTCCGCAACCCCCCTGATTCGCCCAATATCCATTCGTTTCGTTACGATGCACACTAGACTTCCACACCTGAATTGCACATGGGGAACGGCGAATTGCCGCGTCGTGCCGGCCGGGACTGTCTGATGAGGGGCGACCATTAGAACTTTCTGCACGTGACTGAACTTTGCCCCCTCAGGGTTAAGGTTAGGGGACTCATCGTGCAAAATAGAAGGTTAGAGTTGGCAAATTCCCCTCATAGCACCCATAGTCATATGTCCCTGCACAAAGACGAAACATTAGAGTTATAGGCGTTTGCGGACCGTAACCATTTGCGAGTTATGCACTCACTCAGCATAATTTGTGTATTTTCCAGATTGGCTTTCTACTACCGGCGATTTATTCTCTTGCGCTTCAAGTGCTAAAATTCGTGTCTAGATGTCACAGTAAATAAATTTTTTAAATTACAAACAAACAAAAATACAATCAACTGGATTTGTGGCCACCATTACCATTATTTTGCCCCTTGGACCTATGTTTTGGCTATTTTTGTGTCAAATACCTAAATATTTAAAATAAAATATGTGCTTAAAGGTACCGTATATCGACTGTCGTTTTTAAATTTTTTATAATTTATCTCGTGTTTACGTTTAATTTCTTTGGGTAACCTGAATTCAAGATTCATAGGCCATTGAGATTTCATTGCTGTCGGCGAAACACGTAGAACCATCTAAGATTAGATATACTTGGGTCACGTACAGAAATATAGATATTAGTATTTAGATTTTAAGAACATAAACCTCATTTTGGAGAAGTTTGCTTTTCTCCACTTCCATAAGTATGTGACATCAAAATAAACAGAAAACAAAGATTTTTAATGTTTAAATTGTAATTTATATCTTAATAAATCGAGTAATTTAAGATTTAATAAAATAAATATTTCTAAAACAGCCTTATAGAACGGGAATTAGTCTTTTCTATGTCACGGTTTAATTTTTGAAGTAATGCGTCTTTCTGGTTCTCAATTTGGAGGCGATTCGAAAAACGTCTTTCAAAACGATGAGAAAAGTAATAATAAAAACTTTAAAAAAATATCAGTTGTGATCAACACAAAACTTTCCTCTGCATGATTTAGTTTCGCAAAAAATGTCTAAAAAATAATATTTTTTCAAATATCTCGAGAACCGTTAAAGAGACGTAAAAACCGTTAACGGAAAAAATGCAGAAAATTTTATTATCTTTGAATTTAGTTAAAATAATTTTTCTCAAAAGTCAAATATCTTGAGAACCGCTAAAGATACGTAAAAGCTGTTAAAGCCTTTAATTTTGTTATATTCATTTTTCCTCAAAAGCGCATACAACTGTATTTTTTCAAAAAAATAATGTATGGGAGGTACTCGTTATAGCTAACGTCAGTTTTCTGAAAGTTGACAGAAAACTATGATTTTCGCAAAATTTGCTTACAAAAAATTTCAAATCGCTAGATCAACGCGATCTGGAGTTTATTATCATATGTAAAACGATAGACCGACATAGATAGATGCACGGACAAACTCACAGTTTTTCCAGAAACGGATTTCGTACTGATCAGATAGTTTCCATATGCCGGAGTCGGTCTCCGTCATCAATACAATACTTTCTTTCTTTCTATAGCAGAGGAAAATAAAAATCAAATACGGGAAACTCATTGAACACTTTAACAAAAAAATTATCTAATGTTTAAAAGTTCAGCATACAATTTTCGAAAAACCGTTTTTAATAAAAATGGAAAAAATCTGTCTTAGAACACGTCTTGGAATGGCTAGAAAGGATCAGGAAAGTTCCAGTTGACAGAGGTAGCCGCCAAATCCCCTTCAAAATGGAATATTGATTAAATTCTCCACTTGGAACCTAATGTATGGAAAAATTAGGTAAATTTTTTGCTCGAAGATAACAACAACCAGTGGTTTTTAATATCAGTTTTTATTTTCGCAGAAACTGCAATAAGTATTTTACTGAAAGTTTTGTGTAAAATCAAATTGAAAGATCATAAAATTTCGAGTTTTCAATTTCAGACACTCACAATATTGTTCAGTTTATTTTCAAAACGACAGAAAGTTTTGAAAATTTTCAGTGAATTATATAATGAGATTATATAAAAGGTTGAAGTTTACGTGGGAAATGAGCATGTGATCACAATTTAATTAGCCAACCATTTATTATTCGAATTAAAGTGTTATTATTATATTTTTGTTAGAAATAAAAGTAAGTACTCTCGATATGTATCCTTTTGTGTTTCCTTATTCATTTCCAACTAAAATTCAAGCGCTATAATCCGCATATATTTCTAAACAGTTTATTTTTAGGTTTAAGTTTAAAGAGCTTTTTCGCTTCGTTTAAGTTTATACTATATGTATTACTGTATTGAGAAATTTATCTTTTCAAATTTTAATGAAATTCCAACGATGGTAGCCAGTCCATAGTTTGTAATATCAAGAGACTGGTCATATAGAATATTTTCAGACACTAGTGAATAGAGGAGAACACCATTGGCAAAGTTCCAAGAAAAATTTCCTATCAAAAAATGAGATAAATTCTTTTCCATCTTATACAGGATACTACAACATTCTGTACAATTTCCCGAGACGGCGCGGCAACAACAGAAAAAAGGAAATTGATTGCACATCAATATATTAAATTTAATCTGCACACATTTTATTTCTTGGATGGTATATGGTCATCTTTGGTAAAATTTTATGCATTCTGAATATTGAAATAGAAATGTTGTGACAAACGGGAAAACTTTTCATATAACTTCATAATATTGTGAATAGAGTCTGAATATTTTCAAGATTTGTTTATTCCTTTGATTTATGCATAAAGCAATAAAAATATGCTCAATAGTTTGTTTAAAAATCCTTATTTCAAAGGATGTGAAAAAAATGTTGTTCTATTCCCCATATTATGTTATACCACACAACTTCCATTTCATAGAAATCATTTTCTAGCTTTAATACTTTGCCTAAAAATGTTTCGCTTCAAAAATTCTATCTTACCCTTTAAATAGGTCTTTAAACATTTAATTTTTTACATATTTTTTGCGAAGGGAAGGGCGTTATTTACACTACTGTATTCACCTCATATATTTTTAAATTTTATGGCACGATAGCTGTTACATGCTTGCATAATAGAAAAATCGAATTTGAGATTCTACCAAAAACAAAAAAAAACTTGGATCGTGAAGTTTTCAGTTTTCTAAAGAATCCTGATACTTTGACAATTTATTTTACCTTAAAGAATACTTTAATGACAGCACGGTGCAGTTAAAGAAGAGACTTCAGATTTATTTGTATTCGTTATTTGGAATCCATTACTGTGATTATCCCAGCCACCGGATAAAAAGTTGTCCAGCAACAAATGAACATTCAATAAAAAGGTTGTTAGAAATGTGACACGAAGCGCGTGATATATGTCATTTATAGCCCTTTGTCAAGCAGAAATTGCCTTTCAATTTTAATTCCGTCATTCTATCCAATAAATAATCGACAAAGTTAAAGACAGCAAGGTGGTTTTTCTTACCCCAAAGCCATCAACTCAACTACCATTCTATCAACGAGCAACTAAACAAGAATCACCACGGAGCTAATGTTGATGGTGATCATTTTCAATTTTCATGATCGGCCAATCTGGTGACCGCTGTGATAAATGTTAGATAAAGAAGACCAAAAGGCTATTATGAAATGAAGAGGATCACATTTCCTCAAACGTGTCTTGCATTATTCATTAAATTCCATTTATTACTTAGGAAGTTGACTTCCATGTAAGGAAAATGTCTTAAATATCCAGTGAAACCTTCTTTGAAGGCCGTTTCAATTTCAATGTTAAAGAAATTGAAAATCATGCTGATGGGTTTTTACAATTTTGCTTCAATAGAGAAATGTTAGGAGTTTCTATCTAAAGATGGAGATGACAGTTAAATACTCGTTGATTGTTTTTAGTGTAAAAAACAGGTATGGTAATTATCGTTTACAATATACCTACGCAAAAAAAAAAAATATAGATAATTGCTGGCGACATATTTCGAAAACTGGTTTTTTCCAAAATTTCAAATATTGTAAAATATTTCTTATATATTTCAATGTGCTTTTTAGGTGCGAATTTTTTAAAAAAGGATCTTTCGGTATTTCGAAACTAGGATCTTACACGGTAAAAAAAATTTAAGTATCTAAATGAATAAATTTTTGTTAATCAAGATCTTTTAAACTAAAGTGGCACATTTTTACCGACGGCACATTTTTACCGACAAAACATGTAAAAATTTGATAAATATTTGGTGTGAATTTGATAAAAATTGTTGGTGTTATTTTGATATTTTACACCAAATATGTATTTGAAAAAAAAACATGCTTGTTGAAATAAATTCGGTGTAAAAGATTTTGATAAACAAAAATTCATTCATATGAATTCTTAAATTTCTTACCGTGTACTTCAAAAAACATTTTTTTCGTACCACTGTAATATCAACTCTTTCTTCATCGCTCTAAAAGATAGTTTTTCCTTAATGATTAATTGTAAATACTTTGAAAATGCTTTTTAAATCACATTTTTCAAATTTTCAAATATTCAAGTCTAAAGACCCGTTTACACTTATGATTTTTTTTTTAATTTCATTCAGCATTTATTCCGCGAATTTTATTTATCTATCGCAGAATAAATTCACTTAGTAAAAGTTGTAAAAGTCTGAATTTATTCGGGCATATGAAAAAAAAACGTCTGTCAGGAATAAATTCCAAGATTTTGTGTTGTACTATAAACGGTTTTGAAACGTGAATTGAGTATCGCAGAATAAAATTCGTGGAATATAGTGTCAGGTATAAATGGCGCCTAATATAAGATTTTCACTTTGAATAGGCGTTTTTTATATCAAAGATTTTTTTTTACAATTTTAAAACACAAGATTTTTGTATATCGATTTTTTTAAATACGATTTTCACAAACTATTGCACCTATATCGACTTAAATTGTTTACTGTAAATTACAAAAAAGGTCCTTTATCGCGTAAAGTAGCAAAAATTTAACAGGTTCTGTACTATGGTTAATTATAAAAAGTCTGTCGGTCTTTGGTAAAATCGGTTTTTTTATTCATCCTATTTCACATTATAATTTATAATAAAATTCCGTAAAATATTTGAGTTCGGATAATTTGGACGGAAGATGTCATGATAACCATAAAAAACTGTTTTTCTGGTTATATATTTGAGCAAATACTTTTCGGAAAAAATGGGAATTTGACTAAAGCACAATAAAAATTTGTTTAGCTGAAACCATAGAGTATTTTAGTTTATCAAATCTTTTAAGCAATTAAGAATTTTAAGCGAATAAACAAATTTTTTTTCAAAAACCAGATTTTTTGAAAACACCAACAATAACCTTGGAAACTATAGAAAGTGTTAATCAATTTTTTCCAAATGTTATTATAAAAATGTGAGTAAAAACACTCGACAAAAATATCTGATATCCAACAGTTTATTTGACGTTTATTTGATAAATTTTTTTTTTTTGCAAAATGATTTAATATTTTTTTATAGGCTTTTATTGTTAGTTTTTTATAATTTTAGGATGCACTGAAATGAATCCATTTCAAACATTAAACATCTGTGACTGTTGTCGGCATCATTTAAAATTCAATAACCTTTAACCATTATCGGCTGGTGGTTCTATGTGGCTGAACTCAACTCGGCCTTAGTTAGAAATAGATACTAATCCTAATGCATTTCTATTATGTTCGCATTGAATTCGCAATTGCACTTGAACTTGATCACGATCTATAACTGTTGCTGGAAATTCGTGTATCACGACCTTTCATTCAATTTGTAGGAAATTTACGGTTTTACGAACCAAAAATCACATAAAAAGGTGCCAATATGCATTATATTGTGATGTTTGCAATGTATTCGACCCCAACTAGTGCTATAAAGGCAAAAGACCCGTGGACTTTCATCTCGTGGCTCATTCGCTTGTATCTTGAATTAGAAATATTTCTGGGTAATTGCATTTTAAGTGCGGAATTGTTCATTGCTTTTTGAGCATCAATTGCATTTGCCACATAATCCGACGAACTTTATGTCGGCTGTTGTTTAACTTGCGTATATGGGAGTTAGAATTCGTAATTAGTTGCAACAATATAATTGAATTGCTCGAAGGTGTGCTTTGCTACGCATCGCACCGCAAAAGAAATCTTTGTTTACATTTTGAATTTTAATTTTCACATTAAATCAAAGATACATTAGGGATGGACGTGAAAGGCTGAAAGATTCCGGTAGCAATTTAACAACTAGAAATGGCTGAACCGAAGCCCAAGAATGGAAATTAGAAATTGGGAATTCATCAAGATGTTGTACTAATTAACAAATCTGCAGTTAGCTTGACTGCATAGCGAGGTAATAAAATTTTAAAATTTACCGAAACAAAACCTTCCTTTTGCATTTTTTAAATACATGTATTTTATTAATAAAATTGTAATAAATATACAATAGCAACATAAATAAAATATAATTACATAAATTATTCATTATATTTATTAGAAGAAAATGGGATAATAGACCAATAATGTTAACTCAATAAAGCGAGGTAAAAGAACTTCTTCTCAAGGTAAAAAAATAGCTCAAAATAATTTAAGACATGAGAAAGCTAGAAGATATTGGATCTGAAACATAAAATTTAAAATATAAGACGATATTCACATTGGAAAATTTCATTGCGCTACCTTAATAATAATCTAAGCATAAAAACAATAAAGATTTTGAAACTTTTTAATAATTACACTCAGAATAAAAAAATGATGTACTACGTTTTATTTATTAATCACAGTACCGAATCAACACAAAATAAATATTAATTAAGTAAATCTAATCGAACTCCATGTCAATAGAATTGTAATAACATTAATAAATAATAATATTGAACAATTTTTTTAGCTTTTTGAGTTTCAGGAAAAATCATTTTTTAATACTATTCTTTTCCCCGATCTTCTAATGAGAAAACATTTTATCCCAAAAAAACACAGTTGAAATTTTTAATTATTTTCTTTAATTTTCATCAATTTGGTACTAAAATTAACGATTTTTAAAAACGTCGGATTAATGCGTAAGATATGAAAAAGTAAAGCAATTGAATTTTGATGGGTGATAAAGATATATAAAATCACTAGCTTGCATACCCGTCGTTGCCGGGTTAAGTCTTTTCAAATTTTTTTTTTTGATGGTCTATGTTGGAGCTAAACTTCAGGCCAATCGGCTCGGTAGTTTCCCCGCGAAAGGGTAACATAGAAGAAGAGCTAAGTTTCGAGATCACTTTACCCCCTCCCCTTACTCCCCCCACCCCTCGAGGTACTTTTCCGTATGCCTATGTTCGAACCAGAACTACCACAGACACTCATGCCAAATTTCAAGTCAATCGGTTGAGCCGTTTTTGCGTGAAAGAGGAACAGACAGACAGACAGACACCAACTCATTTTTATATATTAGTATGATAATCTAAAGAATTTTCCTTAACTTTTTATGTGTCGCACGTTTTCAAGAGAATGAAAAAAATCTTTCTGTTTGTATGAAGAAGGGGGCGAAGAAGGGGGCGAAGAAGGGGCGAAGAAGGTATTCAAACGGAATAATTTATAGCTTATTTTCAAACTAAATATATTAAAAATTTTACTGCAAACTTTTATAACATTCCTTCTGAACGTTTTTGAGTTTAGTGGTAATTTGACAATTCGTTTTGGAATGACGCAAAACATATTACACAAATAAACAAAGCGACACCTAATTCTTGTTTTTTTCTTTCTTTCAAAAGTTTGTAAAGATTTTTCTGGAAACAGTGGATCAATTTACACTATAATAATTAGAGATATTCAGTTCTAGCAAAAGAGTACGAAATTTTACATCTTCAACTTGCGTCATACACATAATAACAAATAAAGAGTAATTAAAGTTAGTATTGCTATAATTACTGTAAGTTAGTTGATTATTTATTGTTAAATATTGAATCGTTCGAAGAAAATAGCAAAAAACGAAATTGCGAAATTTAAAAAGACGCCATTTTGGTTACTTCCTGTTAATGGATCTCCCCTAAAAGTTGATGAGATCATCCCATTCGAAACATCCTTGCAAAATTTTATTGCTCTAGCTCTATTAGTTATTGATAAAACTTGTACAAAAATTAACAGTGACAGAGAGCAAGACATTCTTGTGATAATGAAGCGCTTGGGAAATGTTTTCGAAATTTCTCCGAGAAATTTTTCTCAAAAATATTTTCCATTTGTGCGGAAGAGGGGGAAGGGGTGGTTCAATTTTTCCCATTTTCAGAAGTAGTTTATCTTTTAATAAAAGCATGCTCCGAACTAAATTTCAACTTTCTACATTAGTTAGTTCTCGAGTTTTTGTATAAAATAATCCAACAATATACCCACTTATTGAAGATTGATTATGTAAGAAAGATATCATCCGATCGTTATGTGACTGTTTTCTGTTTAAAATAAGTAAATAAAATGTGCAGTAGGAGTTATTTAGTTGTGAAACATTTATTTGCTAGCTTAACTAACATTTATTACAATTTTTTTCAATCTTACACTAAAATTCTTTTAAAATATTTTTGTGATGAAAATCGTTAGGATCTTCAGATTCCCTAAATTATTTTACAATAGTTAAAATCATTTATTTAAAGATTCATACTAAAATAAAATTAAGCGATATTTTAAAGAATACATAAATACTACGACAGTAAATTATCTGTTGAATATCGTGATGAATTAATAGAAGGAAGTTTTGAAACTCACCCTCTTACTGAGAGTGATTTGATATTCCCTAGGATTTCTTCCACGAGTAGTACATCTCCATGGGCTTATTGACCTTAAAACGGAGACCCTTTTTTTAATTTATAAAGAATTGAGGCATTTCTTAATAATTTACCTTCCAAAATCGCTCATTGACTTGTTGCAATGTCTGATTACCATTCAAAACTACCAGTTGTGATGGCTGTGGAGCAATGTAGATACAAAAATTGACCAAACGATGAGCCTCTGGTAGTTCAGTGTCCAAATCGAGAGTGAGTCGCATTGCCAAATACTTACTGAGGTGATCAACTAAAATGGAAGATTTTTATAGATTCGAAAGTAAATTTCAAAGGTTTTAAAATTCCTACCCGTGGCATTTGCTGTGGTTTTAATATACCGCACAGAGTTCTCCTTCAACGCCTTCATCAACTGATTATCGCCAGCCATTTCTGTGGGATGCGGTTTGAAGACCAGTTCAATTTCATCATTTATGCCCAGCTCAGAGTTTCCTTCGCCCTCTGTGTCGATATTTGAGTCCCCTTCAGTTCGGCAATCCATCTCACTATTGCTCTCGGACTCCTCAGACCTTTCCGAAGTAAAAACGGACATGGCCCGCTTCGGTTTGCTGCCGCTACTCATGTTTGACGGAACGGGAGATGGGGTGCTTCGCACTGAAGGAGGATTCGAAGCCTGCCTGCTTTCTGAGACTCCTGCGCTGTTCTCACGAGTACTGCTGGACTCATTGCCATTATTATTCACAGTTGCACTTGAGCTGGCGTTGCTGTGGTTGGAGTTGTGGTTGTCGATCTCGTTTCCCTTCCGATATCTTTGGGGGCGATTCTGAGACTGCAGTTTGATGCCTTCGTTAATGGAATTGACCAGCGCTTGCTGCGACTGTGTCTGATTGAATTTGGCCAGAACTCGTTCCTAAAAAAAAGAAATTTTGGGCGAGAGTCTCACCACAAAGTCTACTATCAAACCTGAATGGCCTCGTACTCCTCTCGACTGGGGTATATCTTGGAAATCAGCAGATCGAAGTTGGGGTCGGGTCGCAAGGACCTTTTGGACACTAGTTTCTTCCGGCAAGTGGGACATTCTTTATTTCCCGAGCGCAGAGCAGTAATAATACAATCAGAACAGAAGCGGTGCAGACACTCCTTCGTTGTCATCGTCTTCTTCAACATATCCAGACAAATGGGGCACATTAGCTCGCTGTGCAGACTCCGTGGGGAAACCGCGATCTCTGTGTTATCCGTGATCACTTCCTGGGGCTTCCGCTGCAGCTCGTACAGGGATAAATCCCAAGTTTTGTTTTGTGGTGCCTCCAAAGTCATTTTCTTTTCACTCAACACGAAAACAAAACCTCCGTTAGATGGCAGCACTGTCCAAAGTGTTGCCACATCTAAACAATGTGGGTTGAGTTCCGAAATTCATTTAGCCAAATAAACCGTTGCAAATCAAAGTTTTTAATTATTCTATTACCGTTTGCTCACTTCCATTTTGGAAAATTTATAATTCAGAGTTGGAAAAAGTAACGTAACGAAATGACGAAACGATAACTTTCTCTAATATTCAATATCTTTCTCTAGGGATATTCACTTCACCTCGCAAAACTGTCGCAAACTGAGTTTTGGACTCAGTTTGCGACATTTGCGAAAGTTTCGCAAAGTGCAGTGAATACCTCTTCTTTTCGCAACAATTAATTAATGCCATAGAAACTAATAAAATTCGCTTCTACAGTTTTATTTTAATTCTAAATTAAAATAAAACACAGAAATTATTTTAGTGGATATTTATTTTGTACTATTCGAAAGAATATTTATTGGTTTTGGCAGCAATCCCTATCGGAAGTTCTGACAGTATAAAAAAACGACAAAGTCTGGCAGAATAATTTAAATTTGAAACTTGCAGTCCGTTGAAAATTAATATTCTTTGAATCGCTGCAAGATTTGTGTTTTGACGAAAGACAATTCTATCCCTATGGAGTTTATTTTACATATATAAAAATGCACCTGTTTTGATTAAAAAAAAGTATCTTTATGATTAAAAGCCACCATGCACTTTACAATCTCAATTTTAATTATACAAAAAATCCTCTATATTTAAACAACGAAATTGAAAGAATCTCATACTCTTGAAATACAATAAGTTTGATTCAAATGTTTCAAAAATTACTTATGTAGCAGTACTTGCTTTCACATTATTTTTCAATCGGTTCTCCTTTATTTGCTTACGCCATTCTAACCATTTAGCTACGTCCACATTCTCAGGATTACCGCGTTCTTCCAATTGCTGGTAGTACGCCTCTCTCAAAATTTTAAATGCTTGAACACTCCGATAAGGAAGTTGTGTAACCGGATCAAAGTAACGTGCCGATAATCTAAGAAAAATAAGTTTACATTAGTTAGAAATCATATACCTACTTAAACATTAATTAAAATATACCTTGTAATAGCACAAACGTAGCTTTTCTTTTCTTTAACCGCTTTCGATTTAAATATAGATTTTAGAACTTCATCGTCGATGTCATTTTCTATGCTAATAAATGTTCTTTCGCATTTCCGTTTTACTTCGCTTCTAAAAATTAAAAAAAAGTTGAAATAGAATTTAAAAAAACATTTGGAAAAGCGAAATTTGGATTTACTTATTATCTAGGCTACTTCCATGGCTCGTTATGTCCTTTTCTAGAACCGGCATCGTAACTGAATGGTAGCGAATAATTGGACCAGGAAATTGGCGTTTTGTTGGTCGAGTCTTCTTTTTTTCTAGCTCCAATTTTTGGAATTTTTCTAATACAAAATAAAAAAAAGACATTTTTTTTGGAGGGTTAAACAGATATGTTTATAATATACAAAAACCCCAAAAATTTTGAAGAAATACAAAACTATAATACTTACCTAACGACTTTATATTTTCCTCTTCAGTGATTGCAGCTTCTTCCAGCAATTCTTCTTGCGTTGGAATATATTCCTCAACTTTTAGTACCTTTTTCTTCTTTTTCCTAGCCTCATTCAATTCCTTGATTCGAATTCTTGTGGCCGCTGATTTCTCTGCCGTAGAAGCCCGTATTGATTTTCTACCGGAGTCAATAACTGTAAATTTAGGCCTTGTTTTACGCTTTATTTTCTTCTCTTTCGGTGATTGTGCTTTTGTTGGCTTCTTTCGAGCAGGTTCCTGGAAATTTATCCAAATTAAATTTTAATTTAAATGCAAGAGACATTTCAGACATTAATGCTATCGAGAATCATTTGTTAGCAAGGTTTTTATATCACCAAGCTGAATTTCGTAAAATATTACCTTGTAGGCCTTTGTCACAACTTTTCGACGCTTCTTTGGGGCCTCATCTTCATTGTCCGAGACCGGTTCATCATTTTCGTCTATACTGAAATCTGAATCAACTACATCTTCCTCCTCGTCTCTTTGACTGAAATGTTAAATATTAGTACTTAAATCAACGAAATATTAGCGAAAAAATAAAATTTCTTCACATGTATTCTCTGTCGTCCTCCGTTTCTTGAAATCCACCATATGAAGTTTTGTAGAATTCGTCCTCCTCCTCCTCGTCTAGAAGTTTCGCTATACGATTTCCAGCTGTGGAACGTTTTTCTCTTTTTGATGCCATTCCTTTGTTTTGATGCCACGAGATTAAAAGCCGAAGAAATTAAGATTTTGTGAGCCAAATGTTTTGTAAACAAATTTTTCAGTGACAGTTCTTCGACTGCTTGACGTTTATTCGTCGGAGCATGTAAACAAATCTCTATTTCTTGAGAATACGGTCTATTTTAGTTCGGCGTCTTCAAGTAACCTATGGTAACACTGAATTTTTTTCACGAAAAAAAAATTAGCCATGCCAATTTTGCAGCAGCTGACTAGAATATTAACTAAAGCAAATTTGTTTGAATAAAATTCTATAAATGGTGTTATCTGATTTGTTTTGTAAAAATAGTAATATTATTCGTTAAGTGCAGTTATTTGAATCATAGCTTTCCTAATTGCGGCCATGAGTTTCAAAAAATCCAATGTTAATAAAACTTCGAGGCGCGTTTTCTTCTGATATTCGCGCAAATTTCTTCGTTTCGTTAACTAAAATACCTCAATCAATATCCTTTCGTTAGTTCTATTATAAAATAATATTTATAAGCTACAGTTCCAATCAACATTACCAAAAAACATCACAGGAATTTAGTGTTTAATAATTTTCCCACGAACCATCAACCTCGCTTTAACTATGCAATTAGCGCCCATTTAGCAACTCATCCAAAATTCATGAAAGATTGTAAGTAATATAAAATTATTAAGTAAATATTGAGTCGTGTTAAAAATATCTTTATTCACAGATTTTTTGACTGCAATCTTTTGATTGACTGAAGAAGTGCAACGAAGTTTCGGTGCTCAAAATAGCTTAGGCTCAGGGATTTCATACGATGGCATCATCAAGTCACCACTATGTAAGTAAAATAAACCCCTAAAGGCTTCTATTATTATCATTATCTGTTTGCTATTTGATCTATTATAAATTGTAGGGTATGGAGCCTAATTTTTTGTTTTTATTACTATAGCAATTAATAAAAGCTATTGGTATTAAAAATTTAATGCCTCAAAGTAAAATCTAGCATGCGTAAACGATATTAATATTATCATTAAATCTTGCCTTAATTAGATTCAGAGTATGCCTAAAAATCCAAAACCCCTTAAAACATTAAAAATACAATTGGAAAACAAAAAAATACTTCCCAAAATCAAGTTTCGAAAGCACGTTTTTCTGTGACAAATTTGTTTTTTGTATAGATTTACCGTACTCAGAAATATTCAGACATTGTATTTAGTAAATTAATAACCTTTTTAATACTTTTAATCAAAACTCGAAAAATTCGCACATAAATCGAATTTATCATTAAGAAAGAATCGCTAAAAAAAACTTCTAGACGAATTTGATTTGTAAAATGATGAATTGGGTCTGAAAAATACCCAGTCTGATGTATAAAAGGTTGTATTTGGCTCTATTAGCTGCTTTTTTTCTCTGTACTACCCGTGCTTGGTGGTCATAATATAACGAATTCACCCTACTTTAAATGGAATTATTTTTTATTTCTTCACTAGCAAAACCATGAGTAAATTTATTTTCAGTCACCTGATTGATCTACGAATATTCAAAGAAATCCATTGTGCGATGGATACAAAAGAAAAGATTAGACATATTATCTAATCTTTTTACCTGCACAATGACTTGTGCAATTAACAAATGTATGAAGAATTGGAAAATGGTCAGGCTAAACTTAACTCATTACTTGGTTGTACAAAGAATATTGAGGTATTTTTTTTTATTGCCGAAAGGAAAAGAACTTTTTTAAATTTTGGACATTTCTAATGTAACCCCCAAGCGTAATATGGAAAAACTAGTTAGAGTTGCATAGCGCAATTTTTGCCGTATAGCGCAATTTTTAAATACAACCAAACAAATATGGAAATTTTCTTTTCCGCAAAAAACTTATATTTGCACTACCGTCTATATGTGTTTCGCGCAATGAACCAATGCAATGTCACAACTCTATATATTTTTTAAAACGGTTCAAATCATTGCAAAAATTGTTATATTTATAAATCTCTGGAAAATGATCTTTGCTCTAGTTTATTATTTTTCTGGCGGAACGATTGAAAATATTTCAAACGCCTACATATCGGCTTTAGAAACTTGCCCGTATGTTAAAAAAAAGAAATACGCCGTGAATCATGCGCAAATCATAAACCTCCTTGTGTGTTATGTCGCAATCGGATTAAATTGAACCTTTTATTGTCATTATTATTTATTATGTAATATACACTAAAAAATATTATTCAAGAGGCTTTTAAGATTCTCTATGAAAAACAAATATCAGATTTTTTTGGTTTTTACTTTGATTTACCACGATATCATCAAGTTTCGAGAAATTAGAAAACGTTTCCAGCAATAAATCTCCAAAAAAGTCTTTATTAAACGAATCGTGGGCAATTATTTGAGTTAAAGTTTAAACCTATTATTAACAAAAATCAGTAGCAAAAAGGCATCATTAAAATTTCGTTATCGTTTGCAATAAAAAAGACTTTTTATTTAATTGCCTTAAATTCAGAAAAAAAATCAGTTCGCTTATAATTATTAGAATGTCATAGAATCACGAATCTGAAAATTATTCATAATGAATATGTCTCGAAGAACGCGTAGAAATACACAGAGAGTGGTAGCTGAAGTTCGGGCACGGTTTAAAAGTAATTCGATCTTAATTAATGGAGCACGAATTGTAAGATTTATGGAGATTTATTGAAAATCGCATTGGGTTTAATTCAATCAATCAAGCGGTGACTCTTTGGTGTTTTTGTTAAATATTTTAATTTTCTCAATTCAGATTATCTGTTTAAGTTTTAAGTCGTATAAAATGACAGAAATTTTTGAAATCGAATACGAAATACTGGAAGTAAATTAAATTTGTGTATTTTTTCAAAACCTTATTAAAGTTTTATCAAAATTCGTTTAATTATTCTTGTTCAATTTATAAATTATGTTTTATCAAACTTACGTTAAGTTTCATTTAGTTTATTTTAAAATCAGTTTTTGTCCTTGCTAAAGTATGACGAAAAACTGATCTGCAAAAAATATTACGCAATTTAAAATTATATCCACAAAAAGACATTAATTGAATTAAATTTTTCCACTCATTCCAGAATACTCGAGGATCAGCATCGGCTAGACGATTAATAAAATGCTTCTGCAACTGCACGAATTTTACCGAAGATGATATTCAACGAATCTATAGACTAAGTGCATTGGCAACTTTAGAAAATGAGAAAGCTTGCAAATTGCTAGAATCCTTTCTGGAAAAGGAAATGGCAGCTTGTGGCGGTGACGATTCCATGGCGTTGACAAATTTAAAACTTTTCCAATGCGCGGACAAGCTGCTGAATAAAACCACCGATATCGATGAGGACGACATCGAAGCAATTTCGGAGCTTGGTTTGCCTTACGACAAAGAACGTCGATTAATCCGAGCCATGCGGGATCGAAATCGGCGAGAAGTCGATCATGTGCTAAACCAAATAAAAGAAGAATGTAAAAATGAAATAGAACTGTGTCAAGAGTTCAAACGATATAAACAGGCTGTTTTGAGGAAACTCCAACAATCGCATACTTAATACACAATGATATTGCTTTAGGTTTAAGAGGACAAAAACAAAGCAACAAAACACCCAAAGTGTACCAAGTACTTATTGTTAGTGCTTTAATTTATTTTTATTAGTTTTTAGTTTGTTTTATTTTTTAAAAAAAAACTAAGCCAGCATTTATTATATTCACATAAATATAAGTTTACACCGATATGGAAATGTGTTTGTTTTTCATTTAACGAGTTTTTCTTTTAGAGCGACCAAACTAAAAAATGGATTGAAACAAAAAAAAAATCACTTTGGAGTTGTCCTAAAATACGCCATGCTGATTTTTGCCCCTTTCAAACCTACTTCCTGCTTGTCGCAAAACACTCGGAGCTTAGGAAAAGACCGTTTAATGCCGAAATAGAGTTCTGGGTAGTGGGTCAGGACAACATATTACAGGAAATGTTATTGTAGTTTATTTAAATGTTGGAGGGAATACTTTAGGTGGAAGATTGTTCCAAAGTTTGATTGTTCGTGGAATAAAGCAACTCGTAGCCCAGCGTTTTCCAAACTGGGAGGCGTGGACTAGTCTAAGGGGAGGCGCGAATATTAGCCAGTATTGACAAAAAAAAGTGCACGTGTAGCTAATACAATACGTAACATATAGGTACATATTAACTATTATGCTGCTGATGCTACCCTTACCCCGTAGCAAACATAACGGTTCAAATATTTTTAAGGGAGCCGTGGTAAAATAAAGTTTGGAAACCATTGTCGTAGCCTTTATAATACATTCTGATAAACGTTCGTGCGTAAACCTGCTCGAGAGGGTCGCGGAACAATCACCTCTAATAGATAGATAATCCTATTCTTGAATACGGCGTTAGGAGCGAAAATCTAACGCGCTCGATTCGATTCGCTACGCAATTGGTATTCTGGAATACGCCGGGAGCTTCGCGTTTGGTACATAAAGTATCGCATGGTAACGCGCTGTCAAACATCAGCTGATTCGATTGTTTGTTCTTAATTTTGGATAAAAGTGAAGTGTTTGCAGTGATTTGTTTCAGTAGCCATGGATTTTATGCTGATGTATCATTTATTAAGGCAAGAGGAGTTGAATTCGTTATGCCAACAAAGAAATTTTCTAATACACTTCAGATTTGATGAGCTGAACCGATGAAGCGTAAGTACATACAAATACTGGGAATCTCATAGATTTTTATTTGCAATTTTGTAGATTCAAAAAAGATTTCCGGTTCCGGTCGAATATATTGAATTTCCTCCCACCATGAATTCATCTCTATCGGCGACTTCCTCGTATATCCCTTGGCAATGTCCAGATTGTTTTTCATTTTTGAAATTAAAAATGCAAACTAGTCTGTGTTTGTAGTCTTTTTCTTTGCACTCCTATTTTAAGAAATCACTGTTAAAATCTTTGATTTAAACATATAATAGATTTACCTTACATTTTTGTAAACACTCAATTCAAACGTTAATGAGACGCGAGAAATTTGAAGTGAGTGATTTAACCTCAAAAAAGTGCTCCCGGCGTATTCAAGAATAACAAAAATCGAATGCGTGGCAATGCGTTAAGCTCGATCCAGACTACACGATGTACGGGGTACGAGGTTGGCACGTACCCCGAACATCGAGTGTTTGGATGGGAAATTTGCACATGGTTTCACCTAGTGAGTAAAATCAGAAGCTGTTTGATTATCCTCGTACGTGGTAACCGCGTACACGAATGAGCAAAACCCTGTGCAGTGTGGATGCAGTTCCATGTACGAGGAAACCAAAAACCTCGTATCTCGTACCCCGTACATCGTGTAGTCTGGATCGAGCTTTATTCCAAATCGAACGTTGATAGATACTGCGTATTCAAGAATACCGATTGCTCACGATCGAACACTAATCGAGCAAATAAACGTATCGCCGTATTCAAAAATAGACGTGAATATACCGTGAAGAAAAAATATTTATAAAATAACAAATTTATAAAATAAAGGGAATACACTAACAAACCAACGATAGAGACTGTTATCAACTAATTTCCATTAAGTCGGATCGCACGTTTTTGAATACGGTGCAGAACAGTTTTGGGAGTTCCAGTCAGCTTCAGTACGTGTGGTACTCTAGTTTTGATCGAAGGATCGCTTTAACCCTTTCAGACCTGATGTCCCACCAGTGGGACAATTTCTCAAACTAGTTTTTACCGCCAGAAATAATTCAGGTCTGAAAGGGTTAAATAATACATCGCTGGTGTTGAATACAACGGAAAAGTTTTCTAACAATTTTAAAAATATTCAAAAAATTAATTAAAACACTCCAAAAATTTCGCTAGTGATGATTTTATTTTAAACGTTACATAAATCCATTTATATATATTTAAATTTCATTAATAATTTGATTAAGAATTGACTAATCACATAAAACTTGTATAATATTTTTTTTATAGAACAACATATATTTGTATTTGGCGTTCATTTGTCCGAAGAACATTTGGCCACAAAAAGAAGACAATTTTATTTCTCATTAGGATTTAAATTTTTCTTATCTATATAAATTCATGATTTCATTTGACTTTGGTTACTTAAGCAATTATCACTAAATCCAGACATAACATTTTTTTTGGATTTTAGCATAAACATTTGGCTATTTACTTACCATTAACAGTTCTCTGACATCCGACACTAGTCAACAAACTTTGTCTAACAATCAATTAATGTTGTAAAAAACATCAAACAGCTAACATCAAATATAAGTTCATGTTTTGGTTGTTAATAGTCATCATAGAAATATAAAAAAAAATTCTTCCTAGCAATAATTCAACGTTCTTTATAGCCTATCATTCATTCAATTAGATAAAATTGATTTACTCCATCATAACAAAAAAAAACTTATTTCAATCAATATTTCTCTCTAAAAATTCAATTAACTAATTGTATTTTCTCTGATCAATATTACTGTTGGAATGCCTTCAAATAAGCGTATCTTCATCCTGGGCTTCAAACAACATCAACAACGAGTGTTGTGATGATGATCGACCCAAAGTAACACCACCCAAAGATCCATCAGGTGATAGTAAACCTGTTTGAAGACTGTTGTTGTCACGATATCCCGATGTTGATGAAGTCTGTGAAACTGAATCCCAGGATATTTCACTAACAGGTTTCGGACGATCCAGGGAATGTTCAACAGGATGTGCGGTTACTTGCTAAGGAGGAAAAAATAGATGTTTGATCAAGTATAAACAAATGAGATCAAGATGAATATTTAATTAAATATAAATTCTTCAAAAGTAGATACTAAAGTTTTTGGGAGGAAATTGTGTTATGAAATTAAAAAAAAAAAAACTGGAAGAAAATTCGCAAAACAGTTTGGAAGAAAATATTAAACAAAAGCTTTTGTTAGCTAGATTATTAGCTTTACAGAAGCTTTTGTTTATAACTTTGTAAATAATATTATAATGAGCTTGATTTTTTTTTATAAAAATATTATAATATGCTTAAAGTTGTAATACTCCCATTGCATTCGAAGCTTTTACTGTATGATGCATTTCTTAATATATTTCCCTACGGTACGTTTTTAAAGGACCAACATTTTGCTTGAAACTCTCAAGAAATTTCCTTAGACTGCCGAATACTTCAAGACCCTTTTTAGGGGGGACCGATTTTCGAAAAACCCTGTAATTCGAGCTGCTCTTCCACTACCGCTGTATAGAATCAATTGTACTCGTAAATTAAACTCACCTCTCCATGGTTCTGACGACCCCTCTTCAAACGGAACGTCTTTCTGCTCGACGCCTTGGACCGCTGCAGTCGCGGCTTCTGATGCTCCCCAGAACTCTCGTCGGCTGGACTTTCAGGGGACAAGGGTGTAGTGGAGGTCTCCCCAGATGAATGCCGAAACTCCACAGATGAGACGAACCTCAATCTCGGTGGTTGCGCTTTGTATGGCGCGTGATGTAAGGAGTGCGAGTGCGGGAGATGCGGCAAAGATCCGGTTCCTCCTCCACTACCACCCGCCATTGACGATCCAGCGATTAAAGTCGAGGAGCCACTTGTGTGAACCCCACCACCCTGCCCTGGGGTTGATCCTTCCGCACTGTGACTATCGCTGGTTCCATGTTCCCGGTTGGTGCCCGTTGATCCGCTGGATAAGGACTCCCGCGGTGGATGCAAAGTCTGTTGAGATAATGTATCACTTGGCGTACAAATTCCACCTGATCCACTACGTGAATCAACTGGCTGTACCGCAGACATGTGCGAGTGACTCTGCTGTCCAGGTGTTGCACCGGTGAATAGGGATATCAAGGAAGGACGTTGTTGGTGCTTGTGGCCATCGGTCGGCTGCTGCTGAGCCTGAGACGCATCTCGACGATTTGGTTCTGTAACATCATGATCTTTTTTTTTAAAGAATAGTGTTTTATAAACGGAAAACGTGTAAGGGGAAAACCTTTACCATATCTCTTCTCCTCGAGTTCGTCCCTCAAGTCTCTCAGTTCTCGTGCCAACTCAAGGAGAAGTGCGCCCTTAGATTTGATACCTCCTGGTGGTTGGTTGCCACGCAACCTTTCGCGGATCAGGAATTGCATGTGACGTTCGTGATCACCGATCGGTGGTTGGCAGATCTAAAAAAAATACTCGCATTTAAAATGAAGAGTTTAAGATAGAGAAAAAATCCTGCTTTATGTAAGATAAACGGCATAAGGACGATGTAAAGTGGGGTTCTATGCGTCACGACAAACTCCAGGAAACTCCACAATTCGGGAGCGGCCTCATTACGTCTTCCTAGATCCCGCATAACACGAACAATCCTAGGCCATTCATTGGAAAGTCGTGTCTCGAAGCAGATGCAAAGGATTCGTAGAGCTTAAAATCATAACGAGCACACATTTTAAGTTACTACTCCTCCTGGCTACGAAATTATAAATGGTTACCCAAAAATGCTGCCTGATAGAGAGATCCCGATATCCTGGCTGGTCGCTTAGCATCACGACTCCCCGTAAAAGTCAAAGATCCTGCTCGTAAATCTCCCCCAGTTCGATTGATCTGAGAAACAACTTGACCCGTCCTTCCAGCCGGTGGACTCATGGCATTCAGGACGGCTGTTACCAAGTAAACAATATCAGTTTGCTTCAGCTCTCCTGTATCTGAGACTCCGCGTCCCGAGCAGACTTTCAAGCAAAGTGGCATCAGAAGGTGCATCAGGATACCTTCTGCCTTTTCTTGCGACGAGAACTCGGCCCCTCCACCACAAAGTTGTTCCAATGTGAAGCAATCCACAGGACTCACAACCTGAAGGGCAACCAATCGAATCACAGTCGAACAGAAGAATGCTGGAGGACTTTGCGACATCAAAGCAGCACCCGCGCTTGAAACTCCTTCTGGCGCGGCCCCAGGTTCATTGACTATCAAGTTCTGGACAGTATTTAGCAGAGTTTTAATGTGTTGCCAGTGAAGAACATAAGGATGCCGGACAATACTTTCGTGAATGCCCTTCAGTAGTCCGGCAGCAGCTTCCCAATCTGTGTTTCTGCGGATCGACGGCTTCTTGGAGATTTTCAGAAATACTTTGTCCAATCGCCTCAATATGGTGACCATGGCATTCCGAAGGGCATCATTCGACCATTCGGCGCGTGGCAAAATACACTGCATGTACCGTTGCAGGCCTCGACAGGCCATCGAATCTGGATCGTAGGGAGAGACTTTCAGTAAGGAGTGTGCGATGTCCGCTAGTCTAATGTGACACTTTAGATCAAGGAGTTCTACTGGTTTGGAGTCAGCACCTTGCTTTTTGGAGAGTTCTTGTAGCCGGGTGGCTGCTCGATTCAAAAATTCACCAACCAAGGACAGTAAGACATCGCGTGGTCTTCTATATTCGGTGCGCACCATTTCCGAGTCTTCAGCTGAGTCGAGCATGCTTTTGCCTCGAGCATCACTGACGTATTTTGAATGAGATTCATCCTCGAAGTCCAAGCCTGGTGAACATGGCGGACCTCGACTGCAATTCCTCTGACTTGATCCCTTGTGTTCTGGGCTATTTCGATAAGGTCCATTGTAGCTTTTCGCTAAGCCTTCGCAATTGTGGACCATCGTTCTAACTGCTACAGCCAGCTGTAAAATGATATCACGCTCAGATTTCCCTTCCAAAGGAATGTAGCTTGGCGATTGGATTTGTTGCATATAGCAAGGAAGGATGGCTTCAAGAATTATCTGGGAAATGAGAAACTGATAAATTGCTGTAAATGAGTTGATTTAATTCAGGTTCTCTACCAGCATTTGATATCCTCGAGTGCTTTCAGCGGAATACGAAACCACCATGACACAAAGTGTGATACAATCAAGAACGGTCACCATTTCATCCTCATCATGGTAGCAAAAGTCGATTGCCTTCAATGGTTTCGGTTCTTTGACGAGCTCCGCAATATTCAGCGGATCAGGTGAAGGATCTTCCAGACTTAGAAGCAAATTGAACAAACAACTCGATTGAACCTGAATTTTTTAAAAGTAATAGAAAAACCATTCCAATTTGAAAAAAAAATATTTAGCTTACCTTATGAGCTTCACCATAGGTGCCTTCTTCATCGGTATCCAAAATGGCTGATACCGAACCGAACATTTGCAAAATGAATGGTTTTCGATTGAGTAGATAGAATTGCTTAACTGCATATTCAATGGTTGTTGTAATCAATTTATTCGTTTGATGCAATGAATAAACTTGCAAAAGTGTTGGCATTATCATAAAGTAGCTAAGAGTAAGATAATTTTTGTCCCGTTAAAATATTGGAATTAAAACAATTGATTTAACGTACCCATTAGTTGAGAAAATATTTTTAAAATTGAACGCGGCATTAATGAAAGTTGCCATAACGTATCTCATAATGCAACAGTCTTCCGAATGAAGGATAGCAGCTCCCGATAAAACGTTCAAAAACAATTGAATATCAGCGGAGTAGGCAAAATTTCCAGCCATTGCTTCGAACATTCTTGCTATCAATCGGACCCACATGAATTTGTGCAGGACGTCCAAACCAAGCAATTCCTTTTGAAGATTAAAATTTATTAAATCTACGAAACAAAAATTTTCAGAAAAAAAACCTTTCCTAGTTCACCTCCCTTATGTAAATCTAAATCAGCCTCAAGAGCCTTCCGTGGAAATGAAGGCAATTTCATTAATTCCTCATGTAAAAATACAACTCGCTGAACAACCATGTCGACATTCTTCAAAATAGCCCATGTTAAATGAACCTTTCCAATTTCAACAAATTTTTTAATAAGTTCCTGCTTTTGCAGTGCAATGAAAGCTGTTTCTGGCTTCATGTCCATTAATCGTAATTGTGGGTACTGCGAACGTTTGAAAAAGTATGAATCCCTTACATACCAATTAGGGTTCAATATTTTCTCTAAAATTTTAACGTTTTGAAAATAAATTAAAAAGAAACATTGAAATCAATTAATTACGTGTTTTATAATCAACCAAAAAGTGTTCATGATGAAGTTTTTCTTCGATTCCGAAAAAGTCCAACGATTCGCGAAGTAATTGACAAAATTGTGTGTCTTCTTGAACTGGAAACTGCGATGGGATGCCACCCTCATCTTAAATGCACATAAAATATTGACATACATCGAAATCCGTATGTTAAACGCTTTTTTACCTTCGGGACCGTGGACAATAATTTTCTTGGCTGATGGAACGTTTGCTGTAAGTAGAATGGAGGCGTCGCATTGTTCCTTTCGAAGGATTTGCTTTAAATCCTTGAACATTATTCCATGAACGCTGTGTACAACCATCCAAAGAATTGAAAGAGCTGAACCAACCAACTAGAACAAAGTCATAAATATGATTTTTCGATTTTTTATTATTAATAGACATTGAGCTTTTAAAATTTAAAATGGAATTTCTTTACAAAAACGCGTCAAAATACTGCATTGGAAACAAAAACTATAACTACATATTCGCGCTTTTGGGATCCTTTTTTTATTTACAACTAAATAAATATTACAAAATGTTGTACCTGTTGACTGCATTCATGCGATGACCTTACATAAAACATAACATATCCAATTATATAGTTATATAGCGCGAATGCGGCTTGCTGTGGAAGACGTGGAACAAATCTTATCAAGTGTCTGAGAAGCTTAAACATCTGATCTTGGCGATCGCGAGTCAGTCTCTCCAGAACATATCGCAAAAACAGGGCGGAATCTTCCACTAGGCATATCCAAATTACCTATAAGGAAGTTTAGCAATCTCGAATAAAATATTTCCGAGTAACGGATAAAAACCCACTTGATATGCCACTTCGTAGACAGCACATCCATCTGAACTAACGGCAGCGTCATCCAAACAAGCCACTATTTGCATAACGGACGAGCACAGAACGGAGGGGAAGAGGGAATGTGCAGCGTGCAAATGGGGAGCTATGCGAGCGCCCTCAACTTCTTCCTCATTCTCATGGTCCTCGCCGGGAGCGTGATCTAATCCTGGCTCGTGTGATGCCTGTTGATTAATTGGGATCATAGTCAGGAGGAAACTCTGACGTTCTGCCCGTTGTTTGTCCTCCTGCTGTTGAATGGCGTGACGGATCGCTTCCGTTTGCTGCTTCTTCCGGGTTTTGGTTGCAGTTACAAGCGATCGCTTTTGAAAGAAAAATAATTATGTAAATGCAAATTACGTTAGCAACGTAAAAAATAGGTACTACTCACATGTCTCTCTTGATTTAAGGTGACCTCAACATCCTTGGTTTTTTGCCTTGGACTCCATGGCGGATCCACGACCGGAAGACTTTCAATGCCTATTTTAGGGGAAGGCAAGGTGAATTCAATACCTGGTGGTGGAACCTTGAAAGACATGTGGGCTCCTTCTTCCATTCTCGGCCAAACTTGGAAACGGCATTTCCATAAAACTTGGTACCTAGGATTTTAGTTATTATTATGCGAAAAGCAAATGATTGACGGTAGAAGTAAGGTACCTAAAGTGTGATAAATTTATTTATTGCGAAAAATTTCTATTGAATTTTATTGCAATTTCGAACACCCAAAAAGTCATGGCAAAAAATCAAATTTAAATAAAAATACATTTCGGGAATCTGTTTGAAAAATACGATAACTTTGAAAGAGTTTGAGCTAAATATTTGAAATTTCTCCGTAGCAATTAAGGTCAGGTTCTTGAATAGGCTTAATCGTATCACACCGTCCCTCTTAAAGGAGAATAGTTTTTACCTCTTAACACATTTCGTGCCACGTCATACATATGTGTAAGTGAAGATGAATAAAAACTAAAAAAGTAGAAAATTTCACTTCTGGATAATGTTGCATGGAAATGTAGTGGCATATTATTAACCAGTAGCCTCTGGCAAATGTATGTGTATAGTTGGTTTTCGGAAATAGCTGTGAAAGTACTGAAAGAAATAAAAATAAGGTTTTGAAGATCCACTTTGACAAAAATCAGCTTGGCACGGAATGTGTTAAAGGAGAACAGTTTTTACCATTTTCTTGAAAACGGTGCAAAAGTTTTATTAAGACAAAAAAAGTTCAGAATGCAATTTTTCATAAGTCTTCCAGACATCAAAACCGATTTGATTGTATCAAAATTTTGTTTCAAGATTTCATATGAGATCTTTCGAATGCCCTATAGCAATTAGATATTTTATTTTAAAAAAAGCGCCGCATCAGAAGAATGACGTGCCTTTACAAAGTACAATAAAAACATGTGAAAAGTTTCATTTAAGCCCATTGTGTAGCTAAATTTATAAAAATTGGCAGACATGAAGTTTTTTTCACCACGAGTAAACCAATCCGGCCTTATACAAAAGTGTACCTTAGAATGGCGCCAATTCGAACGTTTGGATCCCTGTGCTTTAAAGCACGTTGCATAATATCACTTGCAAAATTTGGCGCTTTTACTGAACCTAAGATAAATAAAGCGGATGATGTTGCCGCAGTTTCCTAAACAAATATTTTTTTTTCAATTTTAGTTGCTGCTTTATAGAATATCTTAAACAAACTATACTTGATTAGCGTCCAGAAGAAGTTCCCATGCAGGTGGTATCGCTTCAGTTACCATTTCCTCTGTCAAAATTGCAGCTCCTTTAACTAGTATTGCTAGCGGGAAGTGGAAGAGGTCCCGAACGTGATTTTTAACGTACTTTAGAATCGGTGGTACTTCCTTCTTTTTACTTTCGGCTTCCTTATTAAGTGCCTTCGAAATTTTCTCTGCGATTTCCGGTTCAGTGTCATCGTGAATTATCCTTTTTCCACAGAATAATTTGTTTAAAAGAGGTATAATTTATTATCATATAAAATACAACGTTTTTTGAATCAAGGCTCAACGTATCAACAGTTAAAATTACCACAATGTCTGATTTAAAATTTCAATAAAACTTGATCACTCACCTGTCCTTTTTGCTGATGCTATCTTTTCGTCTGGACGGCGAAGTTTGAGTTGAACTCTGTTCGGAAACTTTTCTTGTGGCCCGCGAACGTTCTCTTGGTTTGCTGGACCGTGCACTTTCCGCCATTACGTCGTCTGCATCCGCAACGAAACCGAATTCCTCACCGTAAATCTGCGTAAAAGAGTAAAAAGAAGTGTGTCTTGGTTTTGTCTTTCCAATTCTCTTATTTCTGTTTCTTATCTATTTTTAACTTAAACGCGAACGTGCCGAAAGCGTGTTTATAAATAAAATAAAAAAAGCCGCCCCGGTTGTGAGAGGAGGATTGATGGCTGCCTCCTGTGAGGATTGAACTCACGACCTCTGGTTTACGAGACCAGCGCTCTACCACTGAGCTAAGGAGGCGGGCGGGCAGTGAGTGGCAGTGATACGCGACCTTGAATCATCGGGTGTTTGAAACCCTATAAATGTTTCGCTTTTGAAATTTGGCGGGAAAATCGTTTCCATAACAGTTGTGATCGATTGGAATTTCGATGAGACAGGAATTTCGACGGCAAACATTTCGTTTTAAATTAAAAAATATGAACAAATAAAAACCTAATAAAAAATTAAAATAACTGTCCTGGTCCCGGATTTCGCAACTGTTAATCTAAAGTGTACACAATATTACGTATCCTATAATATAATACGAGAAATGTCTGCACAACGATTTCGAAAACCTGCCTAACGATTTTCACGAAACTTGGGGGTTAAGGATTTTCGGGGACAAGGAATCGAACTAGATAGGTCTCACCTCTGAGAAAATTCCACTCGATACCCCTCGCCTGGTATCTTCGAATTGGGTAGTCAGGGCCGTACCGACTGGGGGGGGATGGGGGGGGAGGCTCCCCCCCCAATAAGTCTTCAGTTGGGAATTTGACCCTTAGGAGTTGGGAAATCTCACTTCTTGAAGATGTGAGATTTCCCAAGTTGGGAAATCTCTTTTGTCGATTTTCCAAAATCCCAACTTGTCTTTTTCTACCTCAAATTTTCTATTAGTAAACAAAGGCGTGTTTTATGACTTGTTTGTGTTTCCACATGCCATTCTGCTTTGGCGACAGCTTCACAGCGAGTTGGGAGAGAATGGATAAAAGGCTTTGAAAGAGTAGAGTAGACACTCGACCATGGGGGGAGTATAATGTTCTCATCAGTTTATGGCACAGAACTATATAACATAGTATGGTGACACAAAGCTCTGCTGAAAAATGGTCCCAAAAGTATTTCCCTCTTTATCATACTTAAACGCATCCACTGAACTGTATAATATCGCGAAATTCAAATTTCGTCCGCCGCGAAATTCAAATTTCACAAGTTTGAGACTAACTTTATGCGCCAACACCATTCCGAAAGTCTATTTTCCTTTGACAGCTCACGGTTTAAACGAAAGAACTATATTTATAGTCATACGGTTATCTCGCTCTTACTTAACTCGTTTTGATTCATTGAACTGTATTGAAATGGGACCATTTGAGACAGCAAATCGAGCGATCTAGTATATTCGTGCTGAAACAGTGAGTTTTGAAAATATAGTGTAATTGTTGTACCATCGGTGTTCGGATTTTTTAAACAAATGAATAGGTAAGAACTGTTTCAAGTAATATGTATTTAATTTCTTATAAGTTTTTGTGAACACTGGATTCGGATAAAATCTGAATACAAAAGAAAGTGCCAAAAATAAGCGATATAAAGTCAAATGTACTTCTTGTGGTCACAAGTCGCATAAGATTATTAGTGTTTACCCTTTATTTAATTGTGAAAAATAAAAAAAATTTATTTTCTTCTACGGAGTGCAATAAAGTATTGTATTCATGAAAAATTTCGACCTCTTAATTTTGCCTAAAAAAAAATTCCCGATCACTCCTGAGTCGATTGGAGTCATATTAAAAAAATGTCGTTCTGTCTGTCAGTCTGTCAGTTTGTCTGTCAGTCTGTGTACAAGATTTCTCAAAAACTAATAAAGCTAGAGCCATGAAATTTTATAGGCATGTTGGGTCCTGAAATGGGACGATCCTATCAACTTTTGGTGGAAATCCGTTAACCGGAAGTATCCAAAATGGCGGTTTTTCAAAAATCGCAATTTCGTTTTTCTCGATTTACTCCCAAACTACGCGTTTTTTAGTGGCCTTAAGTACGACGAAACTTTTAGAAAATAAAATTTCCCACACTTTTGTCTTTAGATATAACTCGATATCTCAACCTGTTATCGAGATAAAACGTTATTTCCAAAAAAAAAAAACAGTTTTTGCGATTATCTTGAAAACTAATGGGGTTTTGCTGACTGAATGTATGAAGTGAAATAATGAGAATGACATTCTGCACAATTTTGTTTCTTACCGTTATTGAGATATTTAGATTAAAATATAAAAAAATATGTTTTTGCAAATTACTGGCAAACTAACGTTTTTGATATTTTTGAATAAACCAAGAATTTATTGGGATGTCGTCTTAGGTTGACAACGCGACAGGGCTCTAGCGTAAATTGCGCAGGATCGTAGATTTTGTAGAAGTAAGTTTTGTGTTGACCACAACTGATATTTCATTATATCAGTTGTTTCTTGTCAGAGATTCTGGGCAAGGAAAAGGAATTTTTATTATGTACATCCCAGTTGGGAAAAATTAGATGTTCGAGTTGGGAAAATTGAGACGTCTCCCCCCCCAATCCAGAACCTTCGATACGGCCCTGTGGGTAGTCCGATCTTAATGCAACTTTACAGTATTACTAAGCGGACTAAGGGCTTTCGATTTTTCCACTACAAACCTGACTTTTCCTTCCCCTCGATACCCCTCGCTTGGTGTCTTCGAATTACGTGAATGTATCTTAAGCTCGGTTTAGACGAGACAAGTAACTTGCGGCAAGTAGACGTAAATACACGCGATTTGACCTAGTGTGCGACGCTCGCATATGTGTGAGAATACTTGCCGCTCTCTCGAAAATAATAGAAAGCCATTCTATTTTTGTGGCAAGTAAAAACCAATACAAGAACATGGAACCGTGTACACAAGAGGTGGTTTTATGTGTGTGTGTTTCGGTTCATTTTATATTTGCTGCTTTGCCAGAAAACGTCGTAACATTTTAAGGAAAAAACGACACGGGTATAACAAACTCGTCGGCAACAAACAGTTTTAGGTCGAAATTCGCAAATTTTTCCACAAAAAAGAGTCGTGATATTTTTTTTCAGAAAATTTTAGGTTATGTTTTCCTTCGGCTGTCATTCTACTTGAAATGATTTACTTGAAACGTGTAAACTAAGCAAACTACTTGCCTCTCTTTACTTGCCGCAAGTTACTTGCTGTGTATAAACCCTGCTTTAATGAAAATTCGCAATATTGCTAGCGAGTAAGGTTTTTCGATATGCATTCTAAAAATATCCCTTTTTAGATATCTATCAACAGCGATAAATAGTAATTACAAAACAATCAAGTTCCCGGAACCTAATGATACGAATCATGTTGAAATTACAATCGGATTCAATTCTTCAGAGACAGAGGCAGAAGGAGGATTTTGAGATCGCCGAGCATGGCTCGGTATTCCTGGTACTTTTGTAGTTGCGGAATCCGAGCCTTGCGAGTAAAATTTGCAACTTTTATGAAGACCTTAAACTGTAAATTATATTTTGTCTAGTTTTTGCTTAATACAGCGTTTTCTAAAAGTTTTAATAGAATCCATCGATATTTATAGTTCAAGTTTAGTCGAACAATATGAGGCGGGTTTAATTTACAAAAAAAAAATACAAAAAGTCGAATTTTGATCTAAGATACATTATAAAATTGTAATATGCTCACCTTCCTAACAGCTTTAACGAGCCTAGATGATGCCCGCATGTGTCTCTGATAGCAGTACGGATGGCAATATCCTTTATGAGGACAGTAGTAATTAAACGAATTCATAACTTCAATTACGGCTTTCAGCCATGGCATATTTTTTGCAGTGTCGTCGGTTTCATTGGAATCGGTTGGGGATTCTGGTGGCTGATCATCACTATCCAAAATTTGTTCTCTAATATTTATCCTTTAACATTTTCAAATGTTACAATTGATTGTTATACCTTAAAATCCCTGGTGATTCTTCACCCCCACTGACGATGCCCGGTTCCGAGGTGTCACTTCGGTCAGAAAGTGACGAGACCTTCCGTCGCGACTGGATCGAATCTGTACGTTTAACTGAAATGTTACAAGATAATCAATTTTATTTGAATCTCAATTGAAACTTTTGTACAGTCAGCTTCAATGTCCTTTCCGTCTTTTGTCCCACGTCGCAGTTTTAGTGATCTGCGCTTAAAAGATCCACCGCTTGGAGCCCCAGCAGTTCCACGCCTTAGCAAAAATGGTCTTACAGCCGCAACGGGACGACGTTGAGTTGCTAAAACGACATTACCGTTAGTTTTTACTTACAATTTAAGATCAATGGCAGGGATTTTTCTTTCAGGATAGTTTTTACCAGCGGCTAGTTCTTCTCCTTGCATTGTTACTGTGGTGTTGCTACTATTTTCGGACTCATTATCCGGCTCATGAAGCACAAACGAGATTTTTCGTTCAGTTTGTGGGCCTGTTCGGGAAAAAAAAAACAGTTTCAGGGTTAAAATTGTAATTTAAGAGACAAACCTCCTTCACCTCCCGCTATTGATTGAAGACTTTGCGCCGATGTTTGAGAATGTCCCATAGAGCTTAGCGCCATAGACCAACGCCGATTCGCCTCTCTGGACGTTATTAATTTTTTTAGTTTAATTCTACTGAACAAAAAATCATAACGGAAAACGACCATTTTTACCTGTAAACTTTTTCCCATGGAGCTGGCTTTTCTTTGTGCAAGAGTTTTGATGTTTTCGGCAAAGTTTGATAGGTTTCTCGCAAAAAGGATGTAATTTCGTGAAGTAAAACGCATGCAATCAATTTTAGAGCATGAGGACAGTCATTTCCGTGAGGATTCACGCATGCTTTAAAGGCCAATTTTCAAAATTTATAAATAATTTTTTAGTATAATAAATCAAAATACAAAACTAAGTGAAATGGAAAGCAGAAACCTACCTTCGTCTAGAAAATCTTCTTCTTCGTCTTGGCTCAAAAGTTCACGTTGTTTTTCAGAATCACTGAGATTTGTATTTACTTGGTCGAAGGATAATTTTTCTGCAGTCAAAATATCTTCCAGCCGAGCTCCGAGGATTTCAGCCCACTAAAGTTGGATTTAATATATTTTTTTTAAATTTCGTTTTTTTAGATACAAACAATACTGTATACATTATTTAAAATTTTCTAAGCGTTAATAACTTTAAATGTGTTGATGTGTTGATGAAAAACAGCAAAAAGGAACAACCAGAAGACAACCAGTGTTGTCACAAAACGTATTTTACGTAATAGTTTACTTGTAAAAAATTAATAGTTTACTTGTAAAAAATTAATAGTTTACGGGCACCAAATTAACAGTAAAGAATGTAAACAATGTTTTTTTTTGTTTTTTCTAGTAACTGCAATATTCAAATTGTAATTTTGAAACAACCAAATAAAATCATAAGACAAAAAAAATTTTCTTTCATCAAAATTTTTTTTTAATTTTATAAATACGATCAAATTGGAATTAGAACAGGTTTTAGAATGTCATTAGACCGTTTCGCACAAACCCTAAATTATTTAAGTCCCAGAATTTTTATGGTTGACTTAATTTTTGAAGAATATTTGGCGCAAACAGGCCTAATATGGGTTTATTATGCTGCACAGCAGAGTATTTAACTGGAAATCGTATAGAACTGTCCATTATAATCGAAGTCCTACGTATTTTTAAAATAATAATTGTTCAATTATGAAATCTTTCGGAGTTGGTCAAAAAATAAATTTTCTATTGTATAACCTTGAAAATGATCATAAACATGATAGAAACGTCGGTTTAATAAATAACCAGAGGGGAAAAAGTTGAAATGGTTTTATTTCAAAGAAAGACCGAAAAGCTTAAAAACCAACCAAAAAGAATAACTTTTTATGTATTAACTAATCGCTTGGTGTAACAATATTAATTTTGGCCAAATATTTAAATTAAGCAAAATGGAGCCCATCAGCTTAGCAATCCGCTTATTTTTGACAGTGTCTGACATTTATTTATACAAAAAGTGTCGAAAAGCATTGTTTTGGTTTAAAGTGTTATACTAACTTTGGGAGAAGTCAAAAAATATGAGCGAAAATGTGAGTGTTTTCTATTTTACTACAATTGCGGAAAATTGCATTCTTGAATTGGGGTAAAAGTTTATCAAGCTTAGTTAGTACTTTCGGTGAATACCCCTATGTATTTTAACATATTTCTGGTAGTTAGAAGACTGGAGAATTTCGATCGGAAGATTTTGGGGTCGTTAATCGCGAATCTGATGTTTGAATTTCAAAAGCCGAAACCGAAAGTCGTGACTGGATTTTCTATAAAGTTATTTCTGATTTTTTTGGTGCTTTTGAAAGTTATGCAAAGAATAATCTTAACTCGACAACGATGGGTTTGCAAGGTTGTAAACCAGGCTTGTCCAACCGGCGGCCCGTGGGCCGCCTGCGGTACCGGACGTGTTTGATTGTGATCCAACAAAAACTGATATATTTTTTCAAACTTGCGCCCGCAATCCGCGCCACAGACAGACATTAATTAAGTTTAAATTACTTAAAATTGTTAACTAAGTTTGTATATATGTTCTACGTTTTTTTACTAATCAGCTATCTTTAGGATTAGTATATTTTATTTGTGGCCCAATATAACTCGTCTTCTCCCAATGTGACCCAGGAAAGCTAAAAGGTTGGGGACACCCCTGTTGTAAATAATATAGTAGTTCCCGCTAAATCGAAAAAAATGTTACAAAGCGTAGAGCGGAAAATAACCTCAGTTATTAAAATATTACTAAAATATACAAATTCATCGTTTTTACGTGCTTTACACATCAATAATAATGAAAATGTCACATAGTAAACATAACAAAAGCTATAATTGCCAATCTGGCAATCATTGGAGACCCGTATGGTGATATTCGTATCAAAATTCGAACAGTTGTACCAAAATTCCACTTTGAAGTCAAACTTTCCAAAAAGAATTTTTAAAATTTATTTCAATCGGATTTTGATGTATGGGAGTTTTATGTAGAATCATATCCTAAATAACTTTTGTTCTTGCACTTTTTTGATAAGATGCACAGTTTTTGAGATATTCACAAAAACCGTTTTCGTTCGTATGGGGGGTACCCCCCCTAATGGTCCATTTTTGCCCATTAACGAACTTAGCCTCGCATTTTACGAAAAACGGATCTGCGCAAAATTTCAAGTCTCTAGCTCAATCCGTGCACCCGCAATCCGCGCCACAGACAGACGGACAGACGGACGGACGGACGGACAGACGGACGGACGGACAGACGGACGGACATGGAAAATTCAACTTTTTTCATCATTCTAAACACACTGGTGTAATTCATTTTTTTGTGCGATGACGGGATCTTGGCGTTACAAACGGTAAGGCAAAGTTAATATACCCTTTGGTTTCACCATACGGGTATAAAAAGGAACAAAAACCATCATAACTCTTCCGAAGTGATGTGAACCAGAAATGAATCACTTTTTAACTTGAGTGATGTTGCCCACCACTAATCATACTAATATATAAAAATTAGTTGGTGTCTGTCTGTTCCTCTTTCACGCAAAAACGGCTGAACCGATTGACTTGAAATTTGGCATGAGTGTCTGTGGTAGTTGTGGTTCCAACATAGCCATACGGAAAAGTAGCGCGAGGGGTGGGGGGGGGGGGGGGGGTAAGGGGAGGGGGTAAAGTGATTTCGAAACTTAGTTTTTGCGCTATGTTACGCTTTCGCGGCGAAACTACTGAACCGATTGGCCTAAAATTTGGCATAGATGTTCGTCGGAGATCCAGCCCCAACATAGACCCGTTAAATCAAATCAAATCGTTTAAAAACGGAATTTAATTTTTTTTAAATCGCGTTAAATCAAATCCGCGTAAAAAAAGTTCGTGCAAAAAGAAGGTTATGTGTACGACTTTGTAGATATTGAAATTTTGGTGGCACATTGCGCCCTCGAACATGAATGCGGAGAGAATCTAAAACGGACTACAAGACGAGGTGGCCGAGTGGTCTAAGGCGTTGGACTGCTAATCCAATGTGCTATTGCACGCGTGGGTTCGAATCCCATCCTCGTCGATTCGTTTTTTTCCGATTTTTTAAATATTTTACTATTTTTAGCATTTTTTGTCTTATTAAAATTAGAACGAAACGAAAAAAGTTTAATTAGGAATCTAAGAAAACAAATTTCTTATTTGACCAAGGTTTACGTGAATTTTTAACTTTGTCAGGTTTCAAATGTTCAGTTTCTTCTTCTAACAGTAAACATTCGGATAATACTATTTTATCGCAACTTAGGCGTGAGAAGAAATATACATAGATGAAATTTAAAAACATTTTTCGAAAAAAGCTTCTATTTTAAAAAAAATGTATTAAAAAGAAAAATTTTATATTTTGGGTGCTGTTTATGACATACTGAAAAGCGGGGATAATAAATAAGATTAAATCTCACCTGGAAGAACATTTTTCCGGCTGCTCGCTGTAAAATGTGCGTACGTCGAGTTCCAGATGCCAACGGCGCTCTAATATTAGGACCTGATGGACGAAAAGACGCTAAATTCTGCTTCATCCAGCTGGGCCACAGTCCCCTATTGCAGAGATGTACGAAATTCGCACATTCTAATAAGAGGGTAGCTCTGGCAACTAAAGGTGCTTGCGGCTAAACAGGAGCAGATACAAAATACAATTAAAGTTTTCTACATACCTTCATTACATCTGTAAAAAATACTACACTATACTGGAGTAGGTACTACTTAAATTAATTTACCGACAAGAAAAACTTTTTTTTTATGAAAACATCTCTTATTAACACTGGAACTAATTTTTTATACTAAAATACAGAAAAGAAAAAAAAATGAAAAAATTATATTTTTCAAATATCTCGAGAACCGTTAAATATACGTTAAAATAGTTAAAAGAAAAAAATGTTGGAAATTTCATTTTATTTGAATTTGGTTCTATGATTTTTTTCTCAAAAGCGCATTGTCCGCCAATTTTTCATTTTTTAAAAATATGTTGAGAATTATTGGAAATACTTAAAAACCGTATTTAAACCAATAAGTAAAAATTCACGTTTTTCCAATCCTGAAATTTATGTCCCTATCATTCGACCATTATGATGTTGACCATTTACGGTAGAGTTACTTATTTGTCTCAAGTTTTTTAATATTTAGTGTTAATCAATTACTTATCCACATCCCTTATTCTCTGCCTCAACGCTCAATTTAAAGTATAAAATATTTTTTAGTGTACTTTAAAGTATCTAGTATTTTCTTAAAAAAGGACAGTGAAATTTTGAACATATAAAAACATATTTAATAAAAGATTTATGGAAAAGTTTATTCCTATAAATGTTTTTTTTTGTTACAGAAATGTTCTGAATGGCTTTGGCCTTTACCAATGAGTTGTAACTAAATTAGTAACAACTTTTGGTGTGTACGAAACGGGCTAATTGCATGCTAATTTCGGTTCAAATTCTAATTTTTATTGGAAAGTTTCCAGTTCGCTGTAATAAATGAATGAAAATGCACTAGAATTAGCATGCAATTAGACCGTTTCGCACATGCCTTAAGTTGTTACTAAGTTAGTAATAGCTCATTGGTCAGGGCCTTTGTCACCAGATAATCTATCCATATAACTGCCTTGAGTCATCTCACCCATCGAGCCTCTTTAGCTCAGTGGCAGAGCACTTCAAGATATAACTGTCTTGAGTCGCCTCACCTATCGAGCCTCTTTAGCTCAGCGGCAGAGCGCTGGTCTTGTAAACCAGCGGTCGTGAGTTCAATCCTCACAGGAGGCAGCGGATTTTTTTTTATATTATTTATCTTTTTTACACATTTTTTTAAATTATCTAATTTATTATTTTAAAAAATCAAAGTTGTTGAATAAATGATTTATATTTAATTTGGGTAGAACTAATGTGTCTTGTACAACTTCATGGAAACTTGTAGAAAAGTGAAAATCGTTTATTGCGACATACCGGCAACAAGTCCGTATTTCAGATATATACTTTTCATTTTAGCAGCTGCGAAAATTACATTGCAATCTAATTGAAAAAGGGTTCAAAGTAAAAAATTGTTTCTCTTGAAAGGGTCTTTAGGCATTCGTGGATTATAATTGATCTCATTTATTGTATTTTTTTTGGCAGATTTCGGAATAAAATTGTTCAATTATTGTAAATTGCTAAGATTTCAAAAAAGTTAACGGGTCTTATGTTTTAGTGAATTAAAAATTAAATTCAAAAAAATGTGTTGCATGGAGGCGTCGATTTGCATTATCGTCTTGGACAATACTTTAAGAAAATCACTTCAAAAGATTGAGAACTTCGACTTACCGAGGTTCGACTTAATATTAAATATATTTAAAGGCTTTTTGAAAAAGTCGGACTTCTTGGCACTTACAAAAAGTACAAAAATAGTAAAATAAGCACTTTATGTTGTTAAAAACGAATACGGTGTAAAATTTATTAATTTAGAGTCATGTGCATCAAGTACTGTTTATAACTTAATAATGAGAGGCATGTTTTAGGATATACGTCAACTCAATGTTCCCTTTATTTTTTACCTCCTCGTTAAAGCAATTTCGATGCGATTTTCGTCATTGGATAGGTTGTTTTCAACTGCTAATATCAACCCCTCCCCTTGACTGTGGATCCCTTTCTCGCCATTTTTTGAATCGTTAAAACAATTTGGATTGGATTTTCGCTATTGGATAGATCGTGTAACAAGCAAAGTTTTTACCAACAAACATCAACCCCGCCTCTGCCTGTAAAAAAATTTCCAATACACACGGTTTTCAGAAGTAACAAATCGAAGTTGGTTCTTTTGGAGTATTTTTTAACAACTAGAATCCAGGGTGGCACGTACACAACTTCAATTTTTTATAAAAGGTCTTAAAAACAATATTGCAGGCACCCTGTCGTACGACGGGCCTTAATTCTAGTGATAAATAATTTATGAAATGCCAGATTTCTCACAATAATAAAATGGTTACAAGAAGACTCTAGTTTAGTTAAATTCTAAATTTAGGATTTAGATGTTATTAAAAGAGCTTTAGTACGGAAATATGAGTTTTGTTACCAATAACATTTTTTATCGTAATAATACGCCAGTGATGAAATATAATGTCGGATTAATACACTAAGAGCTGTTTGCACTAATGAAACTTTGCAACTTATGTTCTACTTAAATTATTAAGTCGAAGTACTTGGGCTTAAGTAGGTTAACTACAAGTTAATTTTTTAAGAATACTACAAACGGGCCTAAAGCCCACCCCAGACTAACGATTACGATTATTTTTTCGACCAATGAGATCAAAGCTTTCATTTTCCTATCGTTGAAAGCTTTGATCTCATTGGTCGAGAAGCGTAATCGCAATCGTTAGTCTGAATTGGGCTTAAGTCAGTTGTGTTTCGACGGCCTTTACCAGACCACCGTCACAAATGTGTGACGTATGATAATACCGATTGGCATAACTACAAATTTTGGGTTTAAAAAACGACCTTATTTTCTCTTACCAAATCCAGCACAGCAGCCACAAGTTGTGGGTCAGGAAATGATCCTGGAGTGCATGTTTCCAATAAAAATGCGAATCTCAGCATCCCCTCCCGTACCGGTTCTATGGGAATTAGACGCCTTTCTTTCAGGACAACAACTTCTGATTCCTTCGGTCCTTCACCTAAATCTGACGAACTCCTTCGGCTAAGATCTTTAGAAAACATTGAAAATGTTAATTTCTTTAAGTTCGAGAAAAAACTAGCTGCAACGCTCACTTCCTGCAGTTTCTTCAGTGCCACCGACTTTCTTCTTGCCCTTTCCCAACCCAAAACGATTCAACCTTCGCTCGACCCGTCGCCGTGCTCTTTGCAAAGATCGTCCAATTCCTTCTCCCGCTCGACGTCCTTGAATCTTCAGCGACCCATGCCGGATGAAAGTTGATGCCAGTTCGGAGCCAAGGTTTCCAGATTCCAAATCAACAGAGCAACGGTCCTTGGAAGTTCCACCTCGGAACCAACGGACGATGCCACTTAACCGGCCAACGGAATTTCGCTCTGAGCTCGATGTGGAATCGGAAAGTAAAGCTCTTTCACTATGTCGGGGGGTAAGGGTAGGACGAATTGCAGTCGCTTTCCGACGTAGATTACCAAGGGGACTTTGACTAATTCGGCAATGCTCCTCCAAAGTTTCCGTTTCCAGGAGACTCTGGAAGAATGGAAGGGTCTATGACTTCACTAACCGTGCTCTTTGGTTTCTAATCCGGTTCATCGTTAAACTCGGCAATTGTAGGGGTTTCCAAAAACCGCACTTTCCGATTGCCAAGTTCACAACGAACCGGATCTCTGCATGAGTCAATTACCACTGCACACGTGGATGAGGTGCTTCGTTTTTTGAAGAAGAGCTTCCTTTGACTTCGGTTGTCCTCTTGCTGGCTGTTTTGGATGTCGCCTTGCGGAATGTGCCTAAATAACCTGTTTTAAAAAAAGTCTCGGGAGGAGTTTTTACCAAATCTTACCGGATAACTCGAGTGGTTTGCATGTTTGGGGCTTTCTTGTGCGGTCTCGGAGTCACTGCGAGGATTCCACTTAGCGCGACTCGCCTAAATGGCCCTCCATGCGCCCCTTTCACGTAAGTAACAAGCTGTCTGATGTCACAATACAATGCGATATTTTCCTGCGCCCGAAGCTCCTTGAAAGACTCCACGAATCGAGTAACAAGTGCTTTGAAGACAGCCGTTATAACTTGACTTTCGGCACCCCCGCTCAGACCTCCACTGAAATTTGTCGCGTAGCCACCTTGTCCGCCTGATGACACGCCGCCAATATCGGGAGTTAGATTTTTTAATCCGGTCGGACGCTTATGGTCTAGATACAGTATTTGAGGAAATAAAAAAAAAGAAAATAGCATGCAAGCCACTACTTTAAAGCTCATGATTTATCTAAATTCTAATAACTATTCTACGTTATGTTATGGTTTCAGATTTTATGATTTAATTTTTCTGTTAATCAGATATTTACTATTTTTCAGACTGGTTGTTGGTCAAATATGGAATTTTGATGGCTAATTCTAAATGTGTGTAATGAATGCCTATAAGCGGTACATGCAAAAAGTATGGTCCCAAAATATACGCATGTTGACTGCTTTGATTGCAAATTGTAAGAAAATTGCTGGGAACAGTTTTTACTCACTTAATGGTGATAATAAGGAACTAGGATCAACACAAAATCCAACAAATGCATGAAAAAATTCAATTATTTCGTGTAATGGTGTCGTCTTCACCATATTACGAAGATAGGTCTTAGTTTGCGAGGAAACTTGCCGGAGCATTCGTGATAAAATCTTCTGACACTGAATGCGAAGGAATTCGGCTGGGGGTCCACGGATACCTGAAAATTTTTGAAAATATTTTCGATTAGATTATAATTTTATCATTGCAATTATTTTACTGTAATTTTTGGATTTAAAATGTTAAGGCTATTTGAGAAAAAAACATAAGAAAAACTACAATTGCCAGGGATTAATCCTCAAATGCTCTATATGATGCCAGACTAAATGTTTATCCGATTGGATCTTGATGTATCGAATAGTTATGTATAATCATATTCTAATTACATTTCATCTTTATATTTTTTTCGATACGACGCACAGTTTTCGAGAAAACAGGAAAAAAGTATTTCATTTGTATGGGAGAGGGGGGAAGCAGTGGTCCGATTGGATTTTGATATATGGATGAGTTATGTAAAATCCTATTCTAAGTACATTATACATTTATACATTTTTCAATATGACTCACCGTTTTCGAGAAAATTGTAAAAAACGGTTTCGTTGGTATGAAGGAGGGGGGAATGAATGGTCCAATTTTCCCCGTTAAAGAATCTAGCCTAGCCATTTACGAGAAACGTAACTATACAAAATTTCAAGTCTGTAGCTCAATCTATTCGAAAGTTATGGTGTTCACGGACCGATGGACTGACCGACATGCGGAAATCAAAAGCTTTTGTTATCCCAACACCCTGGTGTAGTTCATTTTGTTGTCCGAAGATTGATTCGATACGTTATAAACGGTATACTAAATCTAATATATCTCCCATACAAATGGAATACCTTTTTCCTGTTTTCTGGAAAACTGTGCATCGTATCGATAAAATATTAAAGATGAAATGTGATTAGAATATAACACAACCGTACATCAAAATCCAATTGGACCACTCCTTTCGCCCTCTCCTATACAAATGTGTTTTTTTTTAAATAAACATTTTGTCTGTCCTTGGCAATTGAAGCTTTTATTGTGTTTTCAAAAATATTTCACGAAACACCTATAAAGAAGCATAATTTTTTGGTCAATTAATTACCATCATTACATCCATGTGGACATCCCAAGTGTAGTAAAGCTCTCTTAATGATTCCCATTGAAATTTCGTGTGCATGTTCTCCTAGCTTCATAACACCTAAATCCAAAAGCAATTCACAAATATTTAAGCCGGCTTCCAACACGCGTAGTGAACAAACATTGGAGTCCCTTTTAAATACTGTAAACACCGACAAAAGGACAATTTCATAGTCAATGCCACCATCTCTGGTTATGTAAAAGGATGACCCAGGGGCTTCTGATTCATCCGCACCGCTATAATCGATATGAGAGTCTGTATGAGATCGCAGCATATGACTTCGAAATCCGCCACCAATGCTTCCGGCATTGCTCAAAACATCCAGCTGAGAATCAATTGAACCCTGGAATAGTTTTTGTGCAATATTTATGGAATTGAATAACAAAAAATAAAGAAGATTTTTAAAATATACAGACAGTAATTATCACAGTGGTTAAATCTTCAAAACCACATTTTAAAGTGTGGATTAACCACCGCCTTTTACTGCATTTCCACTTAAGGAATTGAAAATTTACCTGTCGTTTCATAAAATCAGGTGATGGTGTTGGTGTATGCTCAGTAACCGTTATTATGGGATTCCTTGTAAAGAATGTCGTCCTTGGACCAGTCGATTGTGAAGGTCGAATAACTTTCTGTGGCTCGACGTACCTGTAAAATCTTAAATGTGTTTGACGAACGTCAAATTAGATGCGTGGGGTGCTTCTAAATGGAGATGATAAACATTTGCACTTTTTCAATTAAAAAAAAGTTACAATACAATAACGCACATAGAGTATTGGCAAAAATAAATTAATTATAACAAAGATGAACTTTTGAACAAAAATGTAGCATTTACAATATAGCGTTGTAAAATACTTAAGAAAATATCAGTGATAGTGTATGATGGTGGATAGAAGTAGACTTGTTTGGTTTTGATGAAGAATTTAGTAGTAAGAAACTTACCCGCTATCTAGAAGACAGCTGGCAAAAGGAGGAAAATCTTTTATTGTTTTTCTTAGATTACATTTAAGAATAAAATAATTAGAACGTTTTGTGTGTATAACAAAAAATCGAGAGAAATTTTAGATTTTGTGTAGGAATAATCGTCAGAGAAAGAGAAAAATTCCCTTTTTTCAATAATCATATCTTTACCAATTGTTTTCTAATGTTTGCAAATAAAATGGTTTTTGAGAAATTTAGACAACGTACATAAATATTTGCAAATTTTACAATATTTTCCAGACTGAAAAACTTTGCAATACTTAAGTTATTACTTAGATGGCAAGTTTATATTCATGCGACTCGAGAACGCGGGCAGATAGAAACTTTCTGATCAGTACGAAATCCGTTTCAGGCCAAATTATGAGGATGTCCGTGCATCTGTCTGTTAGTCTGTCGGTCTGTTGGTCTGTCGATCTGTCGGTCTAAAACCATTTTATTTGCAGTTCGTTTTCATAAATTATGTACACTACGTTCTTCTCTTACTCACCTTAAACTAGGCATACTTTTCCCTTTAGTCAAATTACTTGGTGGCTCTCTGGAAATCATAGACGCTGATCGTGAAAGCTGCTTCTCTCCAGTGTCCAAACTCCTGTGATAGTCCTAAAAAGTTCTCTTAGTGCATGATCGCCAAATTCAAATTGATCAAAGTTACTGCATGCGAAAGGGATTTCCCATTTCCACCCGAGTCCAGTCCGACCCTCTCCAAAGTTCGATCAGATTTCGAAAACATCTTTGTCTCTACGAAAGCTCGGAGATCTGCCATTTTGACCCGTTTTTTCTTCTCGCTGCCGCGTCGTCCACCCGTTGAGGTAGTATCATCTAATTTTCCAGGCATTGTATGAAAGGGGGACTCTTGAGAAGAATGCATAAAATATTTTTTTTGCGTTCGGAATTTTTCAATTCCGTTTACGCTTACCGTTAAGTAGAGCCGTTATCGAGGGTTCAGGAATTTCGATGTAGTCCTTTGCCGTTGAACTACCACTAGGACTATCACGACTGTTGTTGCTATTCGGTCCTTGATATAAAGATATCTCGATCTGGGGAATGGGGAGGGAGTTGGATCGTTTTCTTGGTTGTTGAGGTGGTGCAGCTGCTTCTTCGCCAATTTCATGGAGTCTGCAGGTGATTGAAACATTTGGTAAGAGAGTTATTTTTGTTGAGAATTACGGGAATACCTATTGTATAAGTAGTGTAGGCTCCAGTAGACCCCTTCTTCCTGCCAATGTGATATAAACAGACAACGCAGAACGGAAACGTCCAGAAAAGTCGCGGCTGCAACGTCATATTTCGTCAATGGAGGACTTTTGACTCCTGCGTCCACGGAATCCTTGTCAGTTGATGAGCTAGTTTTAGTTGCAGTTCCGGTTTTTGTATCCCTTTCATGAAATCTCTCATGATCGAAATCAAATCTTGTCGAATGCTGCCTCTCAAGTTTTTCTCGGGAATGAACCGATTGTTTGCTCCCGCGGCGACTCTGAGATTGTTGCAATAAACTCGCGTCGGCCTATTTTGCATGATTAAAATATAATTAAAGGTATTCTAAATAAAATTAATCTTCTTTCTTTCTTACTGTATAGAACGATGGATCCATTAAAAATGGACCCGATGGTAAGCGAAATATTACAACTCTTTCCTCTTCAATGCTGGATGCTTCCTCAGGGATCGTTTCTGGAAAAGCAAAATCCTTTGGCGATGATACCCAAGAACCCTGAGGGGAAATGTGTTCAATTTTATGTATTTATTAATTTTTTAAAATTAGAAGTTTGAGACCTCTTCGTCATGTTTGGTAGTTTCAGAGAATGAAATACTTTGTGGCGACTCAGCATTTGGGGACATAACATCTGGTCCAGATGGTTTTCCTGGAAACAGTGTGTATTTTAAAAGTTTGAAAATAGTGCATTGCAACAAAAAAATTTTTTTTTTCTTGATATTTTAAAAAGAAAACGAACAATTCCTTACACAGGTTGAACTATAAAAGACTTATATTTTATATGTCGGGTGTTCCAATTGCGTGTACCGATATTGAATGTGAATGGGGCTTAAACGTCTAATGATTTTTGACACCTGTTTTCAGGTTTGAAAAGTTCAGTTTTTAACAATTTCAAACATGGAAAGATTAATCGTTAAAGTTGTTGAAGCCTATTACGAAAAAGGGCGTTCAAACAAAAATGCCACACAGCCACATGCCACACAGCCAATGCAGCAATGGCTTTATGGAATGAGAAGTTTCCAGGTCTTGGCCACCATGATTGTGCGATTTGACGTCTTCCTTTGGAGTTATCCCAAGAATAAGGTCTATGCCAACAACAATTCAATAGCTGAACGATGAGATAATAAGGCATATTCCTGGGATCGAGGAGCTATTATGCAGAAATGTCATCAAAAATTTTGATGATTTTTTGACAAATCGGATAAAAAATTGTTTATGATGGTAACTAGTGATAAAATAAAAAAAAGTGCAAAAAAGAATTTCTCTCCAGCGGGGAATCGAACCCCGGTCGTCCGCGTGACAGGCGGAAATACTAACCACTATACTACTGAAGACTTCGAATTTGCTGCTTTAGAATCACAATACTTGGCTACCACAGTTAAGAATATGAGATAACGCTCCTTGAAAGAAGTAAAAATTCAATCTAATTGTGCGTTCAATTCACTTTCGGCAAATTCTGTATGCTTTTTACGTCGTGTTCGATAATTATTTCAATTGAGCGAACAGAGCGAGCAGATCATTTTTGCTCGAGTCGAAAGTCGAGATAATTTTGGGACAGTTCGAGTTGTAACTTTAAATTTTAAAACTAATCAAAGACATTTGTTGCGTTTATAAATACAGTAGACGCACTAATTTATATGAACTAATATGAACTAATTAAAACACCTTGGGTTAATATAAGTGGGATTTTCATATAAACAGGGTTTAAGTTTACAGGAGCAGAATTGAACTCGATCAGGAAAGGAGCATAGCTGGAAAAGGGGACGCTTTGCTGTTGGAGAATATAGATTTCGTTTTTTTGTATCGCTTTTTACAGAATTTGCCGAAAGTGAATTGAACGCACAATTAGATTGGATTCTTACTTCTTTCAAGGAGCGTTATCTCATATTCTTAACTGTGGTAGCCAAGTATTGTGATTCTAAAGCAGCAAATCCGAAGTCTTCAGTAGTATAGTGGTTAGTATTTCCGCCTGTCACGCGGACGACCGGGGTTCGATTCCCCGCTGGAGAGAAATTCTTTTTTGCACTTTTTTTAGTTTTAACACTTATTTTATTTTAACACCCGTTTTTATTTTACACTTATTTTACAATCTTTGTGACTTTGGTACCAATTTAAGCCATAACTTGAATATATTTCAGATAGTGAAGTGAACGTACAATTAGATTGGATTCTCACTTTAAAAAGCGTCAGATAGTGAAAGCGATTTGTAAGACCAACTTAATGTGGTGTGAGAGCCACACCAGGGTAGACAATTTTTTTAAAGTAGGTTTTACGAATTTCAAAAAAAAGTGGATTCGCCTATTCTTTTAATTAGGGAATTTATCAATCGAATACCCGACCAACAATTTATTTTGCTTAACTGTTTCATTGTGCCTAGCATTTTTTATATGGATTTGGCTAGAACCACGCCTAAGCCTTTGCTTCAAAGTTCTTCACGTTATCAAATCCGTATTGTTCAAAACGAACTTCCGAAAAAAGGGAAAACAAAAAAAAAACCATTTATTCAAATTTTGGTGCTATTTTATTTGAAAGTTGAAACGGCGCAACTTCTATTCTTTCTGTTTTGTTTAAATGTTTTTTACTTTTTTTTGTTGTTTTTTAAAATTTATTTCTTTTTTAAAAGGTTTTATTTAGCTTGCCTTCGCATCTGCTTGTCTGTCTGTCAGGGTCAAATCTTCCAATCCAATTATTACTCACTTCCACTCATCCGATTGACTTGAAAGTCCGATTACAATATAATATTTTCCCTACTTCGCCTTTGTAAGAATAAGGGAGGTCTTGTAAGGATAACGTGATTATCCTTTTCCTCAAATTTTCCGGAAAAATAAATCTTATCTGGGGATTTTTGGGATCGCTGAATTTGATTCTGGAGTTAAAAAGGCCGAAAAAATATCTCAAAGGCATCAAGGATTCGAAGATCAAAAAGTATAAACAATCGTGGCGAAAGCCAGACATTATTTTAGATTTTTAGTCTAATCAAATACGAAATGACTAAAAAGGATAAAAAAAATTAAAAAAATGCTTTTATTTAAAAAAAATGCAAGTTCATGAACGGACAGTTGCTTCCCCCCTCCCACACCGATTCAAATGGAAAATTTTCTATTAGGGGTGTGTTAATATAGAATATTTCACGATTGACCTTTTTCAACATATTTGTCAATATCCCTTTGGTTATCACCTAGAGTGGCTTTAAATTTTGTACCTATTTTGTACCTAGGGTTTTTAGTAATTTGACATAATTTTTATTTATCTGGCGATCCCTTCAATTTTTTTTTACTGGAATTGAAACGCAGGTAACTCTAAACTTTTTCAATAAAATAGCGCATGAAAGTGTTTTAAAATTTTAAAATTTCACAATTTGATGTAAAAGTTTCATGTTCTAAAGCCCCTCTTTCCATCACATATGAAGAGTGCGAAGCCTTGCAATTCATTTTAACAAGAAAATAAAAATTCTGTCTTCCACATGACTATATTACCTTACCTAGAAGTTTGTGATTGAAAACATGCCCAAAAGAAAAACTAACGACTTCTGAACAACTATACTGCATGGAGTCGCAGTTTAGAAATGCTCTGCGAGGGAGATGTCTAAAAATAAACACTATTAAGCTCTGATGTTACTGGGCGCGGAAATGATTCATCAGTTGTTGTTAGATAAGTTTAGTTGGCTTTCAATTCAACTAATTAAGTTCAGAACGTTATCAATCATTATCACATTTATATTATGCTGGCAGTTAGTCGCTGGAAATGTTTGATACAAAGCAGTTTTTATGTTATAAATACCGAAACATAGTGGAATTTTCGTTATAAGTATAATATCCTATCAGAACTTTTGTTTGCTAGTAAGCAATTTGCATCTTTTATATGTAACTACAGTGGAACCTCGATAAATCGAAATTGTCGGAGACAGTCGAAACTTTGAGATACCGAGGTTCCACTTATCGAGGTTATTGTCGGAAAACTTCGAATGATGAATAGTGATCCCTGTATTTTTAAATCGCAAAAAAATGTATGAAATTTTTCGCGATAAGAGTCTCACAAAAGCAAAATTTTTTTCGGGAAAAAGTACATTCAGGGATTTTGGGGGCCGCTGATCACGAAACTGTTGTTTAAAATTCCATATTTTAGTCCCATGGACCTGTAAGGTAATGCATATATCCTTTTTCAATATTTGTTTCTAAATTTCAAATTAAAAATTTTCGCATCAGGCCTTTAAAAGGTCGCAGAGTCAATTTTTTCAACAAAAAAATTGAAGACAGGATGTTCGTGTTATCCTTACAGGTCCTTGGCATCAAAATATCGAAATTGTTATATCAGATTCGTGATTAGCGGATCCTTAATCACCATAATATAATTTTTCTCGAAATTCTAAATACAGGAGGTGTGCCTGAGAGGCATACGACGTGCTTTTACGTGGTAAAAATATCTCGTGCCTTTCAGGGTTAATCGGCTGTTTCAAGTGTTGTCGTTTGTATTTACTTAAAGGACTGTGCTCACTAATGGGTCTTAATTTCTAATCTAACTTATCATATCTTTGATGGTTTCACCGAAACAGAATATGTACGAAAGAAAGAAGTAACTTTTTGTTGCAATTTCGTTTCAAACTCCAAAATTTTTTAACCGCGTTCAAGTAAACCCGAGTAGAAAGAGACTAGAATTGCTTCGAAAACGGTTTGTTTAAAGAATTCATAAAAACTAAAATTAACTTACTTCCAGGTAAAACATCTGTTGAGCTTCTGGGACTGGATGGGCTGAGCAAGTGTCGTGCTTTAGGTTTAACAGGTGCCACGAAACAAGGCGCACCTGGAGCTCGATATTCCCACATTCCTTGCCACAACTTGATTCCATTTTCCAAACGGAAATTTTGGAAATCCGATTCCTTTAGGTGATGTATAATTGGTGCGAAAAGATAAATAAATAACTAAAAAAAAATAATTTTAAAAAAACATAAATCTTTTTAGTTTTTCTAAGATTTTTACCGTTATTGTTGGCACAGAGAATAAATACTGATTTAGATTTTTGCCGTCGTCGCCTAGATTTTCTTCCTCCTCTTCATCCGCACATTCTTCAGACGCATAAAGCAAGATCCACTGCATAGTGTACAGTAGTTTTATCTCGGCAGCTCCGAGATTTTGGAGATCCTTTACTCTGTTTCGGTGTAAAAGTTATTGTAAATTGTATGTTTATAATTTTTCCATTATTGGGAAAACCCAAAAAACAAATTATTCAGGGTATTCACAGTCGTCTTTTAAATTGCGGGTAAATTTACCGCTCGGTAATTCAGTCAAATTTAACAGATTTTTACCGAGACGGTAACTTGGTTCATGTAAAAATGAATTACCGGATTCGGTAATTGTAGACATGCCTTGAGTCGTGTTTTCCGGCCCGGTTATTCGGTATCAAGAATCAACCGCGGGTGGCGCTAGTAATGTTTGTAGTTGTCAAATTTTCTCGCTGGTTATCTCATCGGACTGCAATTTTTTTCAATTTTGATAGCCGTTGCCACAATAGAAATTGAAAACAATACATCAAAATTCGCAGTTCATGATTTGGTCACGTATCAAATAAAAGCGCTGTTCTCAAATCTGTGCTGTGGGATGTTCACAGCAGAATATTTTCAGTCTTTTAATATTACCGAAAATACCGAATACAAAAAATTAAGAGGATTGTGAATACCCTGAGTAATTTTTTAAATAAAATCGGTCAATTTTTGTAATTTGAGATACAATAACAAAAGTATATTATGTATTATTAATCCGAAACATTTTGTTTAGGTTACGCAAAAGTTTAGCCAAGTTAGAAAATGCATTTGGCAGTTATTTTTTTTTACCTATTATGTAAAAGTGCCCCCGCGCAATGCATTACATGCGGTAATGCAGCTTGCAGCAATCTCCATCTTTGAATTGAACCCAATCCTTGCGTTAATGATGGCGATAGTCCAAATTGAATGTTTTGCACCAAAACTTTCTCGAAGGACTTTTGTTAAAAGAATAATTACAATCATTATTTATTATAAATAGTATGACAATAACCTACCTTACAGGCCTCTTTGAGTTCCTAAATTAAATTTTAATTATAGATTATTCATAAGTTCAAAATTACAGAAAAAATAAAAAAATAGAAAAACGCAACAAGAAAACATTCCAACTATTTATTAAAAAATACTAGGGATAGTATTTATTTACATAAGAATTTTTTGCAGTTTAGTTTTATATATTGGTTATAACTAGTTTTAAATTTTGTTTCGAAATTATTTTGTTTTTATATTTAGAACTTACGTGATGTCCGGGGGCATGTTGACAAAACTATTTCGCATGAACATTGTTTTAATTGGATGACGAAGATTTATACATGTGTGGTGTAAGCAAAAGACAAATACAAACATTTTCACATATATATGAGACAATTATTTAAAAAAATCATTTAATTATCGGCTAATCGTTTAATTTTTTACATAAAACTTTTTTTTTTTAGAAATTGTAGTAAAAATTACTTTTTGTTTATAAAGAATTTTCTCTTTTTGAGCATTTTGAAAATAAATAGGTGATATTTACAATAATGTTTTTCATTTTCTTATTTACAAAATATTTGATACCTATACTATTCATTGGTTTTGTGCATTTGTGTGCATTGAAAGAATTTTCGATTCTCTAAATTTCTAATACTAAATGTTAGTAAAATAAACGTTTCTACATATGTGGCTAATTATTCTAAGGCTGGATACATTATTGTATGCTGGTCAGATTACAATATAGTCTTATTTAAACTTTCATGCCTGATTTTTTCCCTGCAGCCAGAAATTTTCTTTTGTCGGTTGCTGTTCTTTAGTCCTAGAGAGACATCATGCAAAAGTGGAGATTTTCACTTTTGCATAAAAAACTGTAAAAAAAGTTGCTTATAAGCAACATTGGGCATCAAAGGTTAAAATGATAATAATTTTATATCGATGCATATTGGGTGAGGTTTAAAATTATACCGAACTATCAATTTAAAGACTTAAAGATTTGTTTCAAAGAAAAATTGATATTTAAACCCTTTCTCACATATTTGGTACCTGTTTTTATAAAAAAATTCTGGATAATACTACTGGTTTTTTAGTTTTCAAAATTTGAAATTTTTTTTAGCAATAAATGGAATTTCATAGCTAGGAAAATTTTTTTATCGTTTTTAACAAAGTTTAGTCTGACAAAAAAAATAAATATAAAACCCAGTTAGGATAGAAAACAAGTGCGTTATTGCTATAGCAAAGGATTTGTTTGAAACTTTTAATAGATAAGGAAAAAAAATTGTTTTTAATCACCGTAGTTTCAGACATATATGGGAGAAAAGAGGATTTTCGCGAAATTGTCTTATTGAGAGTTAAGGTGATGGCCCAATAGAAGATTTGCTTGCTTCGCTTGCTTTAAGCGCTTTTGTATTGGGCCAGCTCTCATAAGGAAACACGGAGTTCAATGCAGCTGTCAAAGCGAGTAAAGCACGCAAAGCAAGCAATGCTTCTATTGGGCCATCACCTTTAGGAAATTAGTGAAGTCTTTGACTACTGTCTTCTTCTCCATTAAAAGTTTCAAACAAATCCTTTGCAGTATTAATAACGCACTGGTTTTCTACTTGTTTGTTACTCTAGTGAGGGTTATTTTTTTAAAAACTGTATTGTAATCGATTTTTAATTTTTTTTTAGTTCGAACTTTCTAGTTCGGAATTTTCGAAAGGATGATCATTTTTTTGTTTTATTAACTTTTTCTAATTTCTTTTTTTATTTTTTAATTTTTTTAAGAATTGAGTTTTAATTTCTTTTGAAGTATGTTGTAGATATTTGTAAGTTTTTAATGAGACCTTTTATTTGAGAATCATCATGCTAGGTCTTATATTAGAGTGATTTAGACAAATGCGCGTCCAAGGTCCGCCATTTTGATTTGACATCCATCACAATAGATCTTATGAAAAAATCATTTCGTAATTTCTGTATTCCGTTATGTTACGATAAGGTTTTGCATACCTGCAACAAAACTCAATTCCAATTTATCGCATAGGTAAAAGAAATCTCATATTTTTTTTTTGAATTTTAGAATTGTTAATTCTTTTCTTTATCTTCTCTTGAGAAATCACAGATTCTTTCCTACACTAAAGGACAAGTCTTAAAAGCATATTCCGAAAATGATAAGAATTTAAAATTCAAGCAAATTATTATGGACAACACAAAAAGTTTCAAAATTTTCCACTTAACATTTCTTTTATCAAATTCAGATTTATTCAAACATACAGAGGTTTTTTAAAGAGTCAAAATGCGAAAATTTTCAGCGCAAATTTTTCACAAAGATTTCAATTGTGATTCAAATTATGAAAAACATTATTCACAGGTAATGATAAAATTTATTATCGAATTTTGCAAACCATGATAAAAGAAGATACAACTGTATTTTAACCTTGAATGATAAAAAAACACGATATATTTTATTTTAGACACGTATAAGACGGAATGTATTCAAGATGAAAAAAAACATAAAGGCGCAGTATGTACAGCTAGTAGTATATACAAAATGCTCTCGTGTCATTTTATCTATTGTGACATTTTCAAATATGGTTTCTTTCGACATTAAGATTGATTTTTAATATTGTGGAATTGACAAAAAAAATGAAATAAATTCAATCCGGATCCAAAAGGCTAATATCATAAATCATACCATACAGCTGGCCTCATGGAGCTTTCCTAATTTTGGTCTTATAAAAGGTGCGATTTGTCTCCAAAGGAATGTCTGAACTGGAACTGGCAGACCCAAGTCCTGAAGACCATCGTCTAACGGTCCAGCGTCGAAATTTTCATTTGTTGTTGTTGCGGCAGCCATATTGATTGTTGTTTAAAATGTGATCTTGCGGAATTCACATTAGGCTAGAAATTTTTTATAACTTTAGACAATTTTTTTACGGTCTATATACTTATTATTTAAAAAATAAATATATGAGACATTTTTTCTATAAAAGCTTGGTAACTGTACAAATGCACCAGATTTTATTAATAATATTTTTTAAAAGGTTTAAAAGGTTCGAAAAATTTTGATTTAAAAGGTTCGAAAAACTTTGATTTAAAAGGTTCGATTCTGCACTAGTACCATACGCTGAAACATTTGAATTGAATGTTTTTTTTTAGCAAGGAACGTTTTCGCTTCACCTTGCAAAGTAATTTATTTAAGGGGGCGTGAAGACGAATTTTAAGATCTAAAGGAGCTTGGAATACGAAAAATGTAAAAAAACAGATACATCTATCATTTTGCACCAATAGTAACTTAATATCACTGATAAACATGTATAGTTCCACAAACAAATTATTGTACCCTCCGATTCAGGGCGAATTTAAAAGTAAGAAAAGGATTTTAGTAAATTGTTTTAAACAGCAATTAAGTAGATTTAACAAGTTTCTCAGCTATTGAGCAATTTCCGATTGTTTTGGTTCTTTGAACTCTGAATACATTTCAAACCCCTTTTCCCTAATTTGAACATTTTCCTCAATGAAAACCAGTGATAAACAAACAATTTTCACTTTCATTTTCCCATATGCTTTGACGGAATCTTGATCTGGACGCAGACTCCGAAATCGAATATGATGTTTCTGAGAGTCGTCCATCTTGGATGAAAGGACATCATTATATAACAAGTGAAAAATTATATTTTCGTCATATATTCATTAATTTTCCTACTTCATACATAAATTTCCAAACCACTCGAAATGTCCAACCACTTGTGAATATATCGTTATCATAGCTATCACATTAATTTCAACGCTTATCGCTTTAGCACAATCGGATAATTCCCAGAAGGGAGTCACACCCAAGTTTGTTTTTCACAAAGAGCCAACTCAAATAAACACTTTTCCGCTTTTCATCGTTTTCCAAGCCATTATAATTTATTTCTCTAAACAAATTGCCACCGAGAGGAGCAAAAGCTTATGTTTTGACGGTATCCTCGCCACTTTATGACCGATCCGCTGCCGAATATTAAACACGATAGAAATTCCTTACTAATTGACAAATATACCGTTTGCAGCCACCAATTATTATTATTACCTTTTGATTTGTGAAAATATTTGCTTGTAGGATTCACACAAAAACTAACAGCTTTGAATTGGCACGCGAACCAGCGGAGGTTTTTAGGGCATGGCTTACACCTGACGACGAACAATGGCGACTGAGGAAAATTGCACCCTTAAATGTAGTTCGATGGCAATGATGATGTTCCGTTAGGTTGATGGGTCCGCTGTTTGCAAAAGGGCATACGGGGGTGGTATTCATGACCGATTCGAGCAAATCGCTGGTCCTGTAATCGTGCGTGCGTTGGGGAGTCCTGGGGGGTGAAATCGATCCATTTTAAGATGAAATTCCCACGTGCCGCTGGCGACCTGTTTGACGTTCGGAATCGTTGGTAAATAAACTCATATGTTCTGCACGTGGTATTATCCAAAGGATGCTGACAAATCCTCGAAGCCATGGTAACGGCGCTGATGCCATGGTAACGGTCCCTTGGGAATGGTTACGTGACTGGACACTAGTTGATTGTTTTGAAAGTTGTACATAAGAGGGAAATATGATATTTTGAAAGTGTGTCGTTAAGTAAATAATAACGAGAGCAGCTGAAATTTTATCAGCACGTGACACTCAGCTGGGTAAGCACGTGGTTTTACAAATATTTGTTTTGATTCGAAATATTTGGAAAGTTCATCGACTTTAAAAACACCATTAATATTTCATATTCAATCAGAAATTTAATAGCATTATACTTCTACGCTTTCAAGAAAAGATTTGTAAAATTGATTGTAAATTTCACTTTTTCTAAGCAATTCGAAAAACTATAATTTTATTTTGTAAGAAAAAAAATATACATTTGGAAAAACAAGCTGTTGCGTAAATTTCGAAACTAATTTTTCTTTTTATAGAAAAAGCCCCTTTTCGATTAGTTTTTTTTAAATACATTTCCACCAGAACCATATTTAACGAAGTTTTTGAATATAAAAGAATTTTTCTAAACACGTTTTTCATATAAAGGCAATTTTTGCTCTTTAAAATAAAAAAAAATCATTGCCAAACACATGGTGTCAATCGCTGATATACAAAAATTTCGATAATTTTAATGTAATTATTACAAAATCAATTTCCTGAAACTCATGCAAAATATGAAATAAATTGGCACGAAATCATCAAATGACACAATTTTTTGGATCACTATTCAAAATCATCCCCTTCGCTCTGAATAATCTTTACCACCATCATGCGTTCATTTTGGTGAATTCCTGGCATTCAAATGTTAAATATAGCACAATTACACATTGCGAGAGAAAGAAGTTCTTGAGGTGTAAAAGAAAATTTCCTTTCCTGACGTAGAATATGCGCTAATGTACCTCTCATAAAAAACCATGAGAAAGTCACAAATTTTTAAAAAATTTACTTATCGCGCATTTATAGCTCACAGACGGTTTTTCCCTTTTTATGTAAAAATCAAAAAATCAGGAAAATGAGCGAAATCTGGCAAACGCTGTTCTCAAGGAATTTATATCTGTGTACTCATCGTATTTAAAAATAGATGAGCAAACTTATTGTTTAACCTAAAGTAGGGGTATTTCATTCCAGAGTCAATTGAGGGACCGATTTGCTCGGAAACACCTTAAAAATTACAGATTTTTGGTGTCGGATTGTGGGAGAATCCGATATGATCACACAGGGTTGTATTTAGGTTTCAATAAGCTCATCATCTAATATGCAATTTCGGCCACATTCTCACGTTGACGATTGTTACGAGATCGGAAAATGGGAAAATGTGAAAATGAAATTTAGGAAAATTTGGTTATTTGTTGGTATTGAAAAACAGAAATAGATCAACCTCGATGTGGTGAGAGATATTGAATGAATTCGGACACTATCCGAAGAAATCCGAAGCCCGGTCCGTGTCTGATCATTTTAATTGCAGTTTTTTTTAAATTTCTTACCAAGTCTTACCGCGTCGAGTCAGTGATCAGTCGAGTCCGAAGCTGTCCGCGAGTTAGTTACATTCATCCACAAAAATGGTGAGCCATATTTCTATACATTTTTAAGGACAATTTTTTTCGAAAATGGCAATTTCAGTTTAAAAAGTGTAAAATAGTTTGTTTAAATGGAAGTTTTGTGAAAAAAATTGTTTGAAAATGAAAACTAAAAAATAATAATTTTTTGAAATAATATTTTTTTTTGTACAAAAATTCGTTTTTAACATTTGAATTTCTTTTTCTTGCAGGCCCACGATCTCAGTAAACGCGAAGTTGAAAGTAAGTCAAGGATTAAGAAATTTCATACCCATATTTGGAATACACACTAAATACTAAAACAATCAAATAATTGTGACGTTATAAATTTCGGGCTTCTTTCATGACCGTTGTAAGCGTGCACCAATTTCAAATCATCTTAAAAATGTGGTTATATAATTTGTTTACAAAATCTCGGGGTTGGTTTTTTTCGTTAATTTTATTTCCATTTTGAGTGAATTTTTCGGCAAAAAAAGAACTGGCCTTAAAGTTTAGTGGTCGAATTAAGAAACGCGAAAATTATTTAAAAATAGATATGGGTGGTTGTGATGAAATCGAAAAATCAAGAAGATTTCTTCATTGGATTTTCTTTTATTTATAATTTCTTACTGAGAGGAAAAAATAAAACAGAAATTTTCCGCTGGCAATAGGATGTTATTTTTAGATATTCGATTGCTACTCTTATGTTACACACATGCTTTTATGGTGGGCTTGTGTGCCAAAATTTCGAGTTTCTAATTTGGGAAAGCTCTCTCCACGCTTTCGTGTCCAAGTTTTGTAGGATGTTATATTGTGGTTCATATCTTAATTGGGAAATTTTTAAGCAAGGCCGATATCAGATTTCTTGAAAAAAAGTGCGAAATCACTGCAGATTTAAAAAAAAAACATAATTTCTTTTATTTCCTGGTAAAAAGAAACTTTAAATTATTGATGAATTTCTCAAATGGATTTTTTTAGACTATTGGTTAATGCTTAAGTCCTGAAATGAATTACTTAATGATTGGAATATATTTCATTTAGTACCAAAATTTTTCGGGTTTTAGAATTGAATTAATTCGTATTGGGCAATCGAAGAAAATTTTAAGAAGGGGCTATGAGTTGGAAGGAATTCTAATAAATCTGGAGGGGACTTGGAAACAGATGCGTACGCGAGTAATGGAATATTTTACAAATTTTTGATTAGAGGTGGAAGATACTTTTGAATGTTTTAAGTTTTAACTGCATTAAAATCTTTATAATATGGAGTTTTCCGAAAATTAAAAATTCTGGTTCCGTTTTTTTAAATGATGTCAAAATTCTGGCTAGCCCGGTTGCCAAATGCCTGACGAGATACCTACATGGAAATATATTAGTTTTTCATCCTTCTCAATGAATCGAACATGGTTAATTTATCGTAAAATGCAAAAATTTGAAAAACATCGTATCGAGAATTTTTGCTTGGAATTTTTTTTTCATTTGTACTCTTTAACCCTTAAAGGCTTGGTGGTACCCGCGATGTACCACCTTTTTTGTAATACTGCACGGTGGTATCAAAATTGTACCACCAATTAAACCGTCTTTCATTGCCGTATGATACTTTAAAATGGTACCACTAAAAAAATAAAAAAAATAAAAATTTTTTTCGAGTGCCGGAAGGGTGAAAATATTTGCTATTTTTCTGTGCCTCTAAGGGTTAAACAATAGAGAGCAACTATATAGAGTTCTAATACTGGAATAAAGCTTAAGATTTTCGTAGGATTTTTCAATATTATTTCTACGCATTTTCTGATAGTCAACCATTTCTTCAACGGATGATTTCTCAGGGAAAAGTAAAAATTAAAGTCGAAATTTTTCCGCAACAGATTTACCTAAGGACATCGGATTTTAAAAAAAAATAACTTTATTTAAAAAATAACTAGAGACAAACCAAAAATTTTGAAAAATTACAAGAACGGCTCTAGTTTTGCCATTGCAGAAACATCAAAGCGGCGCCTGTTACGAAATTTTCGAAGAATTTATGTTTTGACGCTTTCTAGAAAGAAAGTTCCTGCGGCGCATTTTTCCCTATTAGTTTAATCTGCGGAATATGTTTTGCTTTCAAAGCATCGTTATTTCTCGTTTCATTTTTCTCAAAAGTCTTCATTTTCAGTTCGTTCTGGGATCTTTGCATGCTTTAAATTAGAGATTGCCAATTTATATGTGTTACCACTACTCGCAATTTTTTGGTATCTTATTGCCGGCAAGAAAAAAATTGAAATAGTGGCGCTCTTATGTTCTCAGTGGCAAACTGACATCATATAAACAGAGTGGATCACAAAACTTTGAGTTCAAATAAACTTTCGACATTTTTATTTTTTACTTTTTATTAAGAACTCATAAGAACTCATTGCACAAGTTTTTACGAGACACAACTTAAAATGTGGCAATATTGGTCATAATTGCGTAAAATTCTTTTTCTGTCTCTATAGATAAAAATTTTAAGCATGCGAGAAGCTTAGTGAGCCAAAATTGGCCGAAAAATGGAGTATTTGAGATGCCAAAATGTTTATTTTACATTTCTATGCACCCCGGTTTTTTTTAACCGAACCAAAAACCACTGAATCGTTGAGATTTTTCTGAACCAAAACCACATTTTGAAGTTTTATGAACCGAAACCAAACTAGAACCAAATTTTTGAAATTTTAGAAACCAAAAGCCAAAACTAGAAACATTTACTCTTGAACCAAACTAATCGGACTGTAGCTTCAGTTTTTGAGATATCTTGTACACAGACTAACAGATAGCAAACAATTTTTGTGAAAAATGATTTTTAAGAAAAAAATTAAAGTAAAAAATTTATGAATTCTGCGTATTTAAAAAAGTAAAAGAGGTAAATTAAAAAAATTACCTCCATGAATCAAAATGTGGAAACTCATACTACGTTGCCTTATTACTAAATCCCTAATTAATAAATCCTTTATTCATTACAGGCGCTGAATCAGTTTTCGATATCTTGCAACCCAGCCCAGGTGAGGGAATTGATGCCTTCGAATTGGGAGATGCCCTCCGTGCATTGAACTGCAACCCAACCTTGGCCCTTATTGAGAAAATGGGCGGCACAAAGAAAAAGAACGAGAAGAGAATCAAATTGGAGGAATTCCTTCCCATCTACTCCCAAGTGAAAAAGGAAAAGGAACAGGGATGCTATGAAGATTTCCTTGAATGTCTGAAATTGTACGACAAAAATGAGGATGGTACAATGCTCCTCGCTGAATTGAACCACGCTCTTCTATCTTTGGGTAAGCATCCTTAATTTATTTATTTCATAAAAAATATGATCATGCGGAAAATGCAATTTCCAGGTGAGAAATTGGATGATGAACAAGTTGAACAGCTTTTCAAGGATTGCATGGACCCAGAAGATGACGAAGGAAACATCCCATATGCCCGTAAGTTAGAGATGAAATAGAAAAACAATTAAAGTTAAAATTATTGGAAACGAATTTTATTCCAATTTCAATATTATTTAATTTTTTTATGTCAAGGATATGAGTTTTTTGACTATTTAGCACAATCACCGAAATGCGAGACTGTCTTTGAAAAAAAATATTTCTTAGTGGTTTCTTGTAATTAATGCACAATTTTTATGTTTTTTTTCCATGTGTTTTCATTACCCTCCACACACAAATATTGCACAATTCCTCAACATAAATCACAATGATTTCTTCGTGTTACCTGTTTGTATTCATGTGATGCCATGAATTTTGAAATTATGCACCATCCAACCAACAAACCCAAAATTATTTCCATCACAAACCATAAAATGAAAATCAAAAATTTTGGATGAAAAATTTAGCTTTCCTCCAAAAAATGATGACAACACCAATCAAATGGTGAAAAGTTTTCGTTGTAAGTATGAAATTCGACAAATTTTTTTTTCGTTTATTAAACGCAAGCTGCAAAGAAAATAAATTATGCTTTTATAATTAAAAAACCGCACATATCTTTCGAATCTGCACAGCACTCCTGAACTACCCTTGCATATCCTGCAAAATCAAATTGACTAACCAGTAGATCGTAAGATGCACATCCATGCTTTTTTTGCAATATTAGAAAAATCTTATCACGTAAAACTGCTAAAGCTTTATTGAAATATTTTTTTTTAGATTTTTTACAAAGAAAAATATTTATAAAATTAATGAAAAAAAAACTGTTTTTTTTGTAGCATTCCTCGCAAAAATGTGCGAGAAAGCCGCTGAAGAGGAGTAACTTCCATCTTGCTGTACCAACATCAACAGTCTTGTACTTATCCAACTACAAATATATTTTTTAAAATTAAATCATTATTTTTTTGTTATTTAAACATAATTCAGAGCGCATAATTGTAACTGTGTACGATTTTGTATATAAATATACATTTCATTGATAAAATAAAGAAAATAAAAATCAAAAAAAACATCCACACCAAGGCCAAAAAAGTATGTGGGGGCATTTTTAAGAAAATAACATCAATTCAAGAAAAACACCACTTGAAAATCAGCAGACTCCCTTTCCGCAACATAAAAAAAAAATGAAAGAGAAACCTATATTGAAAAAGAGAGAATAGAGCATTAAAATAGTCATTAAAAAACAACAATCATAAATCACCGCTGGTTAATTCGACAGAATTTATAAAATTTAAATTTCAAATAAAAATAATTCAGTTTCTTTTCTCCGTTCATTAATTAAATTTAATTGTACATTTTCTATTTAATTATTTTAATTATTATAATGATTTTATTGTTTTAATAAAACAACAAGAATACAAAGTAAAAAAAAAAAAAACAAAGAAGTAATTTTTTGGAAGTGTTTGAATTCAGCTGATACCGTTAACTGCTTGTATTGATTACGGAGACTGACTCGAGAACGGGGGTAGAAAGGAACTTTCTGATCAGTACTAACTTCGTTTCAAGTAAAATGATGAGTATATCCGAGTCGGTCTGTTTTACGTATCCTAAATAACTCGAGAACGCGTTGAGCTAGCGACTTGAATTTTTTTTGCAAATGGGTTTTACAAAAATCGTAGTTTCCTATCAATTTTTGGAATATTACCGTTAGCTATAACGGGTACCTCCCATATTTCTTTTTTTTTGTCGTAAACTAGGCGCTTTTGGGAAAAATTGAATATAGCTTAAACGGTTTTTTATATCTCTAATGCGGCGGTCACACGACGCTGTTTTGCCAGCGCTAATGGCTGTTTGGCTGTTAGCAGCCGTTTCTGCAGCACCGTGTGAACCCTAGTGCGCTGCTACTACCAGCAGCAGCGTGATGATTTTAGCAGCGCTAGTGAAGTAGAGACCGCTCTACTTTGCCAGCGCTACTAGGGATCACTTGACCCTGTCACATGGTTTCTGAGCTGTCAAAACTCTGATAAGTGGTAAAGTTTGTTTATTGTAACTTGTTATTTTACGTTTATTTCTTTAAATTTGTGTGTATCGTTTATTATTTAAAAAATCTCCTAGATTAAAATGTCAAACCACTGTTTTGCTACTTACCAGCGCTACTAAAGTAGAAATCATGAGAACCCTCTCAGTACGCTGGCTGCTGTTGCTACTTGCCAGCGCTACTAACCAACAGCAGCCAGCTGCTGGCAAAACAGCGTCGTGTGACTGCGGCATAACGGTTCTCAAGATATTTGAAAAAATTAAGTTTTTTGAGAATTTCTCAAAGAGTGTTGCGTAACTGGCACTGAAAAAGCGTCAATAAGTACTTGAGTATTTTAAAATTACTGCAATATTATTTTCAAACTACTTGAGTACTTGTGAGGCAATTTTTTCATTTTCTGAATTAACCCTTTCAGACCTGAATTATTTCTGGTGCTGAAATAATTTTTTTGATGTGAGATTCTTATGTTAGAGATCAAAAACAGCTTAAATTTCAATTTTTTTTAAACATTACTTGTTTGTTTTCGACAAAATATGAAATATTTCTGACAAAAAAGTCAGATAATTGGTTTTTACGGAGTTGCGTAATTAACAAAAGGCTCATTCAAGGATTTAAACAGTAATTTCAACGTCGGATAGCTGTAAAAACTAGTTTGAGGAATTATCCCACTGGTGGGACATCAGGTCTGAAAGGGTTAAGCCAAAGTTCACACTTTACGTACGCTTCAATACGTATTAAGGGTATTGATGTAGTCACGGAAATGGCGCATAAACTGAGTAAACTGCATAAGTGTATCATCTGAGAAATGAAATATCAAAATTTATATGGAAAATAATTCGCAGCAACCTGATAAATTTCTGCGGCGATTTTGAAGTGTCAATAATTGAGCGAATTTATGTTCATCGTATAAAATTGTCTTTTGTAATTGAATTCACCCCTTACCATTAGAGAGTTTCCTAAGCACAGAAAAATTAATTCTGGATTTCTGTTGGAAACTGTTTAAAGGTAAATTTTGTGGAAAAACAGTTAGGATTAAAGCCACTTCCACAATTAGTTTGAAGAGTTCGTTCAGTTCGCATTTCGCATATGAATATGCATATAGGCAAACTACAAATTTATCCGGTTGGATGAACATCTTTATTGTACAATAAAATATAATAAATTGCAATTATGCAAAAAAAATCCATCGATAAAAATTGGAGTAATGTATTCAAGAGTTAAACACATATTAATCAAATTTTTTAAACTTTGCAATCGTGTTCAGCGACATCTGTCACATTTTTTTATTAACAGCACAGACACAAAACTTAAAAAAACCATACAAAGAATATAGCGCCGCCCCGCGGCCGAAAAGGGAACTTTCGCGGGTACAAAGAACGTGGCGCCGCGCGCGGATAACACTGGTGACTTTAAATGGTACATTTTGCTGAAGCTTTCGTCCGGTCATCCCCCTTTACAAGTTTAGCAGCAAAAACAGTTTATTCGCATCTTTCGAGGTACTTCGAAGACCAGAAAAAATAGTCCGTTAAAAAAATAAAAAAAAAATTCTGATTGCACAAAATTGCTTTTTTTACTCTCAGCTAGTTAGCTTTTCATAAACCATTGCTTAATTAATTTGTTTGACAAAGTTGCGGGTGAAAATTGAATTTTTCGCTAATTGTTTTCAAAAACTTTTGCAGTATTACAAAATATTACAGATTTAAAGGAAAATTTCAAATTTTCAATTGAGTTTTTGTAGTCTGCCGATCGAGACAGAGAAAAAAGTAATTTTGTGATTAGTTCCATTTTTGTGTTTATCGCACGGAAGGAGACAAAATTTAGTGCGCTATTTGTTCATTTCACTTGTTACCGTTTAAGTTTAAATTTAGAACCGAAATAAAAGTATTTTTCGCCTTTTGAAAAAGAAAAGCGACCACCTTTACTTGAGGAAAACCACCACCTCCTACGTGATGTGTTGTTTTTCATTGTAATTTCTTAAGTTTTGTGCCTTCTGTTTCTACATTTAAATAAATATAGAATAAAAAAAAAGTATAAAAACAGTTTTGGGAAATATTTATATTTAATTGTGTTTTTTTGAAAAGCTATTGAAGTAAAGAATATAAAAAATTAATCAGTGAAAACTTTGCTGGGAAAATTGAGAAAAATCGAATTTTCTCTGTCTTTGATTTTCCTTTTTTGTACATCTTTCCACCACTACACGAATATCTGAGATATTCTACGTAGTTTCGCGCATTAAGGATATTAGACAAATCTCACAAGGAACGCAAGGATAAACAAGATGGCGGATGTACTGGAAAGCTCATCGGATGCTGGAAAGCTCGTGGACTCTGCATCCGCGATTCAACAACACGCAGAGCGTCACCACAGCGAACAGCAAAATAGTGCAGGTAAATTTGGAAAATAAAATCGTCTGTTTATATTGTAATAAATAAAATAAAAGTTTGCCGTAAGACGGGACTAAAGGGACATTTGCTCACTCGTTTATTGTTTGAATTTGTTTAAAATTTGTGATTTTGTAGCGAACGCATACAACCGCAAGCAAGCAGGCCAATTAGGCGTTAGAGATATGTGAGAATTATGCAAATTAATTTTGTTAATGAAATTAATTAGTAGTCACGACAGAAACGATGGTTTTACCTCTCCGAAGCCGGCTATTTTCTTCTGAATTGGCGTATAGAAATGCGAACGAAGTACAAACTACTAAACTAGATCGCGTGGAAAATGAGGGTGTTTTATTGAATAATTGGAGGGTTTTTCGATTTCCATTCTGTTTACTTGCCTGTCTGTTTTTTGGAAAAGCGTGGAAAATAGTGGTAAGGAAATAGAGTTAATGGGATGTTATTGCAGACACAATATTTTATTCCCGTTCTTTGGTAATCGAAGCGCAGGCTTCATAAAGGGAATGGTCTCCTGTTGCGTTATCTGGAAACTCTTCCCGGTATTTGCTCTTTCTTTGTTTGTGTCACATATTCTAGATAATGCATATCAAAAACAAAAAAAAAAAAACATTGATGTTAGTGGATGGTTCTTTTTTTTATTATCAGGCTCTTATTGTATAAATTAAACCGGATCAAATTTTCTTTAGCAGTTTAGGTGGTAGCAGTGGAGGGGGGATTTGAGAAGACATAGTGCAAAACCCACCTCTTGTTTTTAAAGTTTTTTCTTTCGTAGATGGTCATTTAAAGCCATCTGGAATTTTTTCCTTCTCTCGAAACTCATTCAATTTAAGTACTCTCGGATTGTTCATGGCGAATCAACAATCCCAACAAATCTAATCCTGGATCGTAATGAATATCGGAATAGAAATCGGGGTCCCGAGAACGTTTCATTGAGGTCCTGTTCTGGAAATCGATTTGCTCTCAATTGTGATACAGGCCATAGCTAAGGTAACATCTTTTCTACGAATAAATTGATTTTGCAGGCAATTTTTTTTAATAAACATGCACTGTCGGCAGAAACAACGCAGAAAAAACTGCACCTCAGGTGGGAATTTTTAGAAATCGAGGTCAACTGCACATTTAAAATAGGGTTTGAATCTGGCGTTTTACTAGAATTTACATTCGGAAAAATATTGAATTAAGCGCCCCTCAGTTGCAAGACCCTGGAATAAAAAATTTTATTCGTAAATTAAAGATAAACTAATAATTCTTCCATTTATCATAATTACCAATAATATTTGATTTAACAAAAACTTCAAAATCTATGTTCACTAAATATTTACATGAAAAGCATAGGTTGTATAATGTTTAAATAAGTGTGTGTGAAAAATTGATTAATTAGATCAAACTTTATGGGAAATTCAACACTTGCTCAAAGTTGGTTTTGAGGTGGAATCTTATCTTTTCATCTTGATAAAGCGTGTTGTTTATTTAGCAGTCGATTCGGTATTCGTATGTTATTGATTTTTGTTAGCAATTCGCCGGTGAAATGTGAAAATTTCTTTTTTTTAAAAGCTTTTATTTAGCTTGCCTTCGTATCTGTTTGTCTGTCTGTCTGTTTGTCTGTCGGGGTCAAATTTTGCAGTCTAATTTTGACCCACTTCCATTCATGCGCTTGACTTGAAATTTGCACACATACGTAACTCCGATAACAATACAATATTTTCACTACTTCGGCCCCTCAAGAATAAGGAAAGGTCCTGTTAGGATAACGTGATTATGGCTTTTCTCAAATTTTCCGGAAAAAACTCATCTGGGGGTTTTTGGGGTTGCTGAATTCGATTCTGCAATTAAGAAGTCGATATTTTTCATCGCGAAGTTTCTGGAGAAAATCTCATCCGGGGTTTTTGGGGTCGATGAATCCGATTTTGGAGTCAAAAGTCCGTAAGAACATCTCAAAGGCAAGGATATACATTCGAAGACTAAAAAGTATAAACAAGTATAGTGAAAGACAGACGTCATTTTGGATTTTTAGACATACTAATCAAATACAAAATTACTAAAAAAGATAAAATTAAAAAAATAATAATAAAAAAAGCTTTTATTTAAAAAAATGCACTAAAAAGGAAAAAAATATTTTTTTGGGCGCTGTGTGTCAGGAATAAAAGCGAGATAAAAGCATACAAAATAAATATTTATCTCGCTTTTATTTCTGACACACAGAGCCTAAACAATTATTTTTTTCCTTTTTAGAGCATTTTTTTAAACAAGTTTTTTTAAATTTATTTTTTGTTAATTTTTTTGTGAGGATATTAACTAAATATAAGAATTATAAATTCTAGGAAAGGGTAATAATTGGTTTTTATAAAGGGTGGTTAAATTTTAAGGGCCGATGTTGATTTTGAATAAAACACGAATTATTTAGGAAATTATTGTCATTTCTTTTTATTATGATAATATTGCTATGGTTCAATTATATATGGAACAAAATATCGGCCAAATGGCCGCCGCGACCTCGGCGGCACACCTCCATCCGATGGTCCAAATTTTCGATGACGCTGAGGCATAATTGAGGTTCTATGCCGTTAATGTGCCGAATTATCTCATCCTTTACCTCTTGAATTGTTGCTGGCTTATCGACGTACACCTTTTCTTTCAAATAACCCCAAAAAAAGAAGTCCAACGGTGTCAAATCACATGATCTTGGCGGCCAATTGACATCGCCACCACGTGAGATAACATGGCCATTAAAATTGTCGCGCAAAAGAGCGATTGTTTCGGTAGCTGTGTGGCAAGTGGCACCGTCCTGTTGAAACCACATATCGTCCATATCCATATCTTCCAATTCGGGCCATAACAAGTTCGTTATCATCTCACGATAGCGAACACCATTCACAGTAACTGCCTGACCGGCCTCATTTTGGAAAAAATACGGCCCGATGATGCCGCCAGCCCATAAACCGCACCAAACAGTCACTCTTTGTGGGTGCATTGGTTTTTCGACAATCACTCTTGGATTATCATTCGCCCAAATGCGGCTGTTCTGCTTATTGACGAATCCACTGAGGTGAAAATGTGCCTCATCACTGAAGATGATTTTCTTCGAAAATTGATCATCCACTGTTGCCATTTCTTGCCACCATTCTGACCATTGACGACGCTTGAAATGGTCAAGAGGCTTTAGTTCTTGAGTCAATTGCACCTTGTAAGCGTGTAAATGCAAGTCTTTATGCATAATGTTCATCAACGACGAGCGTGGGAGGTGCAATTGTTGGGCACGACGACGAGTTGAGGTGGACGGCTCTTCAGCCACACTATCGCGAACAGCAGCAATATTTTCTGCAGTACGAGCTGTACGAGCATGCACTGGTGTTTTCACATCTCCTACAGACCCGGTTTGCTCAAATTTTTGCACGATTTTTCCAATTGTACGCACATTTGGACGATTAAATTGACCGAAAAAATCACGAAGTGCACGATATGCATTTTGATTTGAACGCCCATTTTCATAATAAGCCTGAATAACTTTAACGCGTTGCTCGATTGTGTATCTTTCCATGGTCCAAATTGAGTTAGTCTGAAATTGAGAAATGTCAAATGAAATGCAGAAAAAAACTTGACGTTTAGGTGTGGTTCACATTCAACATCGGCCCTTAAAATTTAACCACCCTTTATAAAATATGTACTTTGGACGAACGACAAATTGATAAAAAATTTACTATAGCAGTTCTCGAGATATTTGAAAAGATATTATTATTTTTATTGCACATATTTTTCCGAAACTAAATATTTCAGAGAAGAATTATTGTGTTGATCACAACTGATATTTATTCATACAAACTTTAAAAATTTAGGACCCAATACTTTCCTTCTTAGCTACGTAGAGAAAAAGTAAAAATATATATTAAATTAGCTAAGGCTTAGGCGTAAGTTTTGAGTAATTAACCAGTAGAAAGCCCTTTTAAAATATTTTTAATTTACAGAAAAATTGCATAATTAACGATCAATATTTTATTAAATTGTGTTTTATGACTATGAAGTACAGTAGAGACTCGGTAATTCGAACACTCGGTAATTCGAACACTCGGTAATTCGAACACTCGGTAATTCGAATACCACGCTAATTCGAACAAGGATATCTTGTAATTCAAATTGTGGTTGATACATTGGTCTCTGTAATTCGAACTTTTCTTGTCGAGCATGGAAATGGCTTGAATACAATAGTTAAGACGTTTAGCAGCAACATTTCGTGGTGGTATGTACTGCCGTAACTCTACAGACATTAATTTTGATGTCAACATTTCAAGTTTCTTTAAAAAAAATTGAATGTTATCATGTTGGTGTATATTCTTTTTACCTGCAGGAACGTTGTTACTTAATTTTAACTTGAAAGTATATTTTTTTTTTCATTAAGACTGTTTTATTAAACAAAATGTCCATCATAAAAAAAGTATCCAGTAATTTGAAAATCTCCGTAGGTCTGGTTTCTATTGATTCGAATTACCGAATCTCTACTGTAGTTTATTTTATTAGTTTTTAATCAAATATTGCAATCCTTGGCATCTCGTTTTTTCATGTGGACAAAGTATATCGCCATCTACCGCCTTAAAACCATCTTACGACTACTTTAGCCGTAAGCCCTTATAAAATTTTCACTGGGATATAACAGATATTTTCAGTCAATGTTATAAAAATGATGAGCACTATATCGAGAGTTCACTACATTGAACGTTCACGTATTTAAAAAAAATTACTATCGGATATTTTTACCGTTCTTACACTTAAGAAAGGTATTCAAAAATCACTTGAAAAATCGAAATCATGAAAGATCACCGCACGTTCCCATTCCCGGAACATATTCGCATTGACTAAATTTGAAGAGTCCGCAACATGTCAATGTGTGCACTCAGAAAAATGTCCAGGTCAACTTTTTGTCAGGTTAACTCTGACCGCTAGCTGGCTTACAGAGGTTTCCATTACATGGCATTACATCCTAAAAATGCCTATCTAAGGTCAACTCGTGCAGCTCCCAATGCCCTACTTCAGCTGCTGGTGGCTTAATTTCAGAATTTCTCCGACCACAGGTCAACACAGTTTTACTTTCCCTCATGCAGGCGAACGCTAAAAGAATTTTAAATGTTCTGTGCCAAATTTCTGTGCCAAAATTAAAAGAATTTTAAATGTTCTGTGCCAAATTTCAACCTTCTACTCTAGTTAGTTCTCGAGTTTTGAAATGTTTTTGTATATAAGTTTTTAATATTATATTCAACTAGCTTGCATACCCGTCGTCGCCGGGTTAAGTTTTTTAAAAAAAATTTTTATGGTCTATGTTGGAGCTAAACTTCAGGCCAATCGGCTCGGTAGTTTCCCCGCGAAAGAGTAACATAGCGCATAAACTAAGTTTCGAAATCACTTTACCCCCTCCCCTTGCTCCCCCACCCTTCGCGCTACTTTTCCGTATGCCTATGTTGGAACCAGAACTACCACAGACACTCATGCCAAATTTTAAGTCAATCGGTTCAGCCGTTTTTGCGTGAAAGAGGAACAGACAGACAGACACCAACTCATTTTTATATATTAGTATGATGAGTATGATGATGATATTCAATTAGTCATAATATTGTACTTAGTTATGTAAGAAAACTATCGTTGTGAGCTATATTTTTACACGTAAATCCCAAAGCTTTTTTTTTCAAAAAAATCATTTTTTTTTTCTAAGTTATAGAACATTTTATATGCTTTACAAAGAATTTTGGTTTGATTTTTTAAGAGTTTAACAATCAGTTTTTTTTTTGCTTTTTGACATTAATATTATACATACTAATAAAAGTTTTAATTCAAGGGGTTGTTTTTATTATTGTCGCAAATTTTTTTCCATGTCTAATGATTTGATTAGTGTCCATTAAACGAGAATATCTCGCATGACAGATAAGATACCGAAATTGAATAATGAAAAGATAATATTCATAACAGTTTCGACAAACACATGTAGACTACTAAGCTTCGAGCCCCACCCACCTTAATAAAAAAAAAAAACCGAGATTTTCCTTTGAATTTCAATGGGAAAAACTATCAATGGTAAACACTTTTGTGTTTCCGCACCAGGCAAGTTTTCAGATATTTTCCATCACTAATAAAACTCTTCCGCTTACAATTAAATTGTTTTATTACCTAAACTTCATTCGTCGGGGATAATGAAAGAACAAGAAAATTAAAGCCGTGTGGTAGAGGTCGGAAAAACCACAGGAATGTTTTTTTTAGGAAATGTTGACTTTCATAATTACATGAAAAGTGGGTTTTAGGTAAATATTTCATCCTAATCTCATAAAAGACATAAAAATATTGTCATTATCACCATTGGTCGCGTAAACTTTTTGTCCGGGAGTCTTCGATAGTCGGATAATTTTATTTCACCCTACTTTGTCTGCCTTCTGAGGTAACGTATGATAGACTTGTATATTCCCATGATGGATGGGTTGTGGATGGTTGCCCATTAGCATGATAACAACTCAATGTGCTCCATTTGATGAAATTCGAATTGAAGCTTCTGCATACGAAATGAGGCGAGTGATGTCATGGCGTGCGAGGGTCGTCTGATTTAAACACTAGTGTCACACGCATCTAAAACAAAGTGAAAAAAGAATCTCATAAAAAGCTATAATAAAACGTATAAAAAACTAAATTAGAAGCAAAAAACTAAACCACTCGTGGCATATTTTTGAGCTTTCGGTCATCCAATGATGTTCATTGCTTATAAAATGCCAAAAACTGTCCGGGAGTTGGTCCGGTTGGCGGGGATATATAAGTTTTTTGGAGGGTGACATAAAACAAATCTAAATCTCACGGAAAGCCAACAAGAACCTGACAAAATAATGTTGGTTTAGTTGATTAAGAATTGCGAACGCGAGCTTACATCACTTCCAAGATCTCGTCGATATCGCGGTTTATCCGACCTTACCAGCAGCTGATTGAATGCAATCAAACTAGTTAAGCTTAGCGATATTTAAATATACCAGTACTATTCTAAAATTTCAAATTCGGTTGTGACTCGGTGCAAAGTTAACACTGAAGGTTCCCCTCTGGTTATCTTCGAGATTCGTCTTGAGCTTTTCTTTGAAATTGCGTAATCGATTTCTTAAGATGTTTGCCTGATGTCTGTTTGTTTATAAATATTTTTAGTATAAGCGTCGAACTTTGTGTGTCGTGTTTTTCGCTTTCTACGGGTTAGATTTTTGCTTCACTTGGATATCAGTTGAAATCTGATGTCTTGTTTTTAAAATTGTTTACTTATAGCTAAACAATTAGTAAGTTCCGTTGTGGTTACAAATTAGTTTGTTATTAGTTTACTGTATTGAAGTTTTAAAACGTCTTGATTTTTTTGGTGTATACTCGGAATTTGGACAAGAACAGGTAAATTTGCAATTTTTGATTGAAGGGGAATAATATATATAGGTGTTGGTTTCGCAGTTCAGAATATTCGCGAATTTGTTGCAGCTCGAGACACACCCGACTTTTTTACGACTTCAGATAAGGTTGACTCACAGATAGATTTTGTTTTTACTAAAGCAGTGTTCTCAGATTTTAAATTTAAAAAAGATTAGACAAAAATTGATTATTCCGCAAAAACAATGAAGCAAATATGATTGCATGTTACCGTTAAGGTTAAAAATTAAATAGCACCGATTCTTATGAAAATGGAAAAATCTAGCAACGATACTAGAAAAAAAAGGAATGTCCACCAAAATTGTGGAAAAGTGTCTAATGTTTTTATAGATTTTATTATTTTTATAATTTCAATATGCTATATTTTCCCATATTTATAGGAATCGCTCCTATCTGTAGATTTCTGCCATACCTATGACTAAAAATAATACTAAAAAAGTAAATTAAAAACTACTCACAGAATTTAATTTATCTATAAGAGAATCAAAGTATTAAAGTGTTGTCCAAAAAAGAATTGCTATTGTGTTAAAAAATAGAATTTAATTATAGGTCATAAAAGTTGTAAACAATTTTCTGAAAAGACAACAAGAAGAAAAATATAGGTACTGAAATAAATTAATTTTAAAAACTCAATTCGACTGCAAGCACTGAACAGTTGAGGTTGGATTGATTGAAATTGTTTATTTAACGAAATTTAATAACATTAAAGCATTTTATCTGCGGATCACTTTTATTGTAAATTAAATTTACTGAAAAATTTAATACAATGAAAGGTGATAACCAGTTTTCGGTGCTATTACGGTTTTGCAAAAATACTGAATTGATAACATTTGCTAGACTGATAAGGAACAAAATGTACAAAAATGCGTTCGTAAATTATTTCAGGTCATACCTATGTTTGTTTGGATAAGAAAAATATTTTTAAAGACTGACATCAGTTAAAATACTACACGGAAAATTTTTTTTTGTGGCTTTTCTTATGTATTTATTATTTTTAACTGATAAAATAATAAATATACATATAAGAAAAGCTACAATCTTAAGGGGCTAAACGTCAAATACTTTATACGAGGACAGACCATTTTTTTAAATAAAAAATCGATTCGTGTTGGAGGGGGGGGGGGGGTGAGAATTGGTCCGATTTGATTTTGATGTATGGAATAGTTATGTAAAATCATATTCTAAACACATTTCGTCTTTATAAATTTTCCGATACTATGCGCCGTTTTCGAGAAAACAGAAAATAAGTATTCCATTTGTATGGTGGAGGGGAAAGAAGTGTTCTAACCGAATTTTTATGTTTGGTTAAGTTATGCAAATTAATATTATAAACACATTCTCTGTTAATAAATTTTTCAATACGACTCACCGTTTTCGAGAAAATTGTTAAAAATTGTTTTGTTTGATAGGGGAGGTGGGAGGGAATGGTCTGATTTTGCCATATACGAGAAACGTAACTATTGAAAATTTCAAGTCTCTAGCTCAATCCTTTCGAAAGTTATGTGGTATTCACGGACTTCAACCTACAGAAGTTCAAGGAGAACAAAAACCGATATCTCCTTTCGTTCTTCCGACCATCCTGAGCTGTGCTTCGGTATTAAAGCTCTGGCTGAAAGTATAAAATTTCCGACAGACGTGCGGAAATCATAATCTTTTACATAACCAAATACCGTGGTGTAGTTCATTTTTGTGTCAGACGATATTATTCTTTTGAATAAAAGTCGTCATAACATATGAAAAGAAACCTAATAACATATTAATTTTTTTTTGGCAAAAACTTTAAAAAATTCACACCTTCTTAAGGCGTACTTTGTTTCTTTTATGTCAATTATAGTTAGAGGTTGTATAAAATAGTCTCTTTAATAGCAATATGATTACTTTAGTTATATGTGATTGCTGTTGTTTTGATGATATGATTGTCGTAATTTATGCAATTAAAGCAAATATGATTCTTCCAAGATCACATTTCTGACAAATGTCACTTCTATTTAAAAAAAACATAAGAAAAGCTGCAGTTGCCAGGGTCCAATTGTCGAATACTCTATATGAAGGGAGGCATAGTTTTTATGGAAAAATCCATTTGTATGCAAATTTGTATGGAAGAGAGGGGAGGGATTGATCCGATTGGAACGGTTATGTAAAATCATATTCTAAACACATTTTTCCTCTATAAATTTTTCAATACGACTCACCGTTTTCGAGGAAATTGTAAAAAAAACTGTTTCGTTTGTTTAGGGGAGGGGTGAAGGAATAGTCCAATTTTGTCCGTTCAAGAACTTAGCCTTGCCATTTACAAGAAAAACAACTATAGAAAATTTCAAGTCTCTAGCTCAATCCTTTCGAAAGTTATGGTGTTTACGGACGGACAGAAAGACAGCCAGACATGCGGAAATCATCCCAAATACCCCGGAGTAGTTAATTTTTGTGTCCGACGTTTGGTTCGGTGCGTTACAAACGCTATACTAAATCTAATATACTCTTATATGATGCTCTATATATAAATATCATATCCTATTGGAATTTCTCGGCTTATAAGGTCTGCAAAAACAACAAAATTATATTATTTTTGCGGATGTTTTCATATCCAAATTTCCCCCCAACAGGTCGGACTGTTGGGGGGAAATTTGGATGTGAAAACATCCGCAAAAATAATATAATTTTGTTGTTTTTGCAGACCTTATAAGCCGAGATATTCCAATAGAATTCAATGCTAAAAGGTCGAGTATAAACCATGAATCAGAAATGGTTCAATGGTTAAATACTAAATAAATATCATATCTTTAATGATCCACCGTTTTCATTTTACAAGAAGAAAATATTTATTTATTTATTTAAAAAATCATTGCACATTAAACAAGTCCCTTTACAAAGTGTGTGTATATCACTTGTATATCAAATTAAAGATAAACACATGGCAATTTGTCAAGATCCGCGCATTTACATCGGAATATTATGACCACTATCGGTTATGTAAACTACACAATTAATTTTATTTCAGAAAAACATTTCAGAGGAGTTATACTTGCAGACTGTATATTAACTAGATTCCACAAAAAGGAGTCGAAATTGGTGTTGCTCTTTAGCTTGGAAATGATTAAATCGATTGGCCCGAAATGTTACATGAGTTTTTATCAGGAATTTAAATATTATAGAACCGATTTAAATTATGTCAGATTTTATGCCCGTACACAAACGATGTTAGGGTGCATAGTGGAAAAACTTTTTTTTTTAGTTCCAGCCAGAGCTTACGGGAAGACCCTGCCGAAACACAGCTCAGGATGTTCGGAAGAACGAAAGGAGATGTCGGTATATGTTCTCCTTGAACTTCTGCGGGTTATAGTCCGAAGAGAACACATTGGATGGTAAATCGCTCCAAAGTCTTGTTGTTTACGGAATGAAGGAATTCCTAAACTTTACTGTACGAAAACGGGGAGGCTCAAGGAAGAAATCGTGCGCACGTATAGCTGCACGAGAGGGTCTAAAGAAAATATACCGTGGAGGAATAAGTTGGGAAATTTCGGTGGAACATTTCCCATGGAAATATCTATAGAATATGCTGAGTACTAGGGTGGATCGCGGCTCGAACAAAAAAAAATAAATGTGGCAATGTGAACACCGGGGGGTATGTGAATATATGTAAAAATAAAATTTGGAAAATTTCAGCTCGATCGGAGGTCTTTTTCAGTCTCCGCTTTTCATTTGAAATTTTGAAAATCTGGCATTAAACTAAAAATTTCAACTTTCACCAAAACCAAGGAGAATTTCCAAAAAAGCTTGAATTAGTTAACAAATAACAAAAAAAAACCCAAAAAGGATTTCGAATTACAAATGCCTCCACGTTTTTGAATTCGGTCCAGCAGTTGTAGAACAGTTTTAGGGGCTCCAGTCATGAATCAAATACAATTTTGATTCATGGGCTCCAGCCAAAATGTGCGAAGTCTTGGTCGAATGTAGATTTTGTAGATGTTGAGCAAAAAATTGCATTGCATTTTTCACAAAATTACTGTTTGCTATACTAAATCCAATACGAAGAACACCAACATATTTTTAATTGCGAGAAAATTTGTATTTTCATTTAAAGTTGATGTTATTCATTAACAGCTTTCAAAACATTTCAAGAGCAATCAATATAACACGTCTTATTATTTGTCCTAATTATATCTGTTAATATATCGGTAACAAAAAGCCCTCCAAGTAGAGCTGATCAAAGTCATGCGATAGATGTGTATCTTCAATAGAATAATAATAATCGGCAACAAAGTATATAATTTGCATAATTGAAGATTAATGAGCGTGCGTGCCGGATTTCTCATATAATCAGTCTTCCCTTTAGTCTTTTATACACTTTTAGTATGTCGATTTCAATTCTTCGGTAGACTAACATCTAGAAATGTTTTGTATCTTGTAACTTTTGCATATCTTCTCCCCTCAAAGTCAAGATAAGAATTTACGATTTCATTATTTTGTGGGTAAACGTCTATCTTCTCTCAATATTTAAATTGATTGCTACGCACTACTGACTTTATTTGTTCAGTTACCGAATGACCATAACTGAGATAAACAAGTAGGAAAATCTACTTCTCCGGCGGCGACGCTGGCACAAAAAGCAAACTAAAAGCGGTTATTTCGAACATGTATTTGAACTAAAAGATGCTCGCTCAGCGTAACTGCTCGAAAGTGAAGTTAGATTAGATCGAACATAACCAGTGATTAGCTATTTAGGCGCTAAAACTTCCAAACAGCAAAACCGATTCCTTTTTTGAAATATATCACGCACCAAATATCCACAATTACGGAAATATGAGACTATATGAGACATGCCCGGTTTGTAAATATAGAAAATGTTTGATCAAGTATGGATTTATCTCCAAATCAAGAACGCTTTATTAACCACTTTCTAATCAAAACAATTACACTTGTTTTGGATTTTGTCCAGTGGAAAAGTGAAAAGGTTTTCCAAAACTTACCTCTTGAGCCCCTTCTTCTACTCACTTTTTGTTTGATAACAATTTGCCAACATTTTCGTATCGATCCGGACAAAAATGGCTTTTCCATGTACAGCGGGCTTGTCTGGCAGTTTTCTGACTTAAAAAGTACTACAATGCTAAATAAGGTTCTTGCATATGAGCCAACTGGCTAAAAGCTATGTATATAACGTTATCTTGTACACACATGAGATCGGACAATGACAGATCGAGATTAGTTTTTCTTTCTATCTTAGTTCGTGACGATATGAAAAGAAAATGGATTTTCTTTTAAGTGGCTGTATGTTTTTCCGCATGCCTCAGCATTTTAGATAAATTACTTGTTCAAGTTTCTCATTCTTAAAGTTAGCTTCTCAGTTTTTAGTTTTCTGATTAGATTATGTTCTATAGAACCACATAATTTATCTTAATCTGTCAATCATTCGTGCTTTTGGCAGCAAAGAAAACAATGACCGACGGCCCTATGTTTGACATGTAATTTTTTTTAAAGGACAGAAAGATGGCTGAACAAAATCGCGTTGAAGAATTTTATTGATTTATTTTGTTTCTATGGAATCGCTAATCACATCGGCTGTGTTTAGATTTAACGCAAGTATTCGATAATGAGTGTTATTTAACTGGACTTAATGGAAATCGATTTTCTGTCGGAGTTTGGAAAATGAGCCTGCGAACAATTGATAGAATATTGAAGGAAAATGTGTAAAATGATAATGAGAAATTTTAGAATATCATGGATTTTGAAATTTTGGGAAATTAAAGTGTGATTAAGGTTGAGTTTTTACATGACAATTTGGAATATTCTTAAAACGTAAATTTAAATGTCAATTACAGTGGAGCCTCGATAAATTGAAGTTTGCGGAGACAAACGAAAACCGAGGATTTCGAGATATCGAGGTTCGAGTTATTGAGGTAGATGATAACTGGTGATGCATCATTTAGGATTGCAAGGGGAAAACTTCGATTTATCGAGGGTTACTTTCGAGTCATCGAGGTAAGATAAGCAATTTCGAGGGGATTAGAAAAATCTTCGAGTTTTTGAGGAATTCGAATTATCCATTTTCAACTTATCGAGATTTGACTGTATTAAGATACATTTTAAACATTCTATTTATTTTTCGGAGTTACCACTGGTCTCCGGTCTTAGCCTCTCACAATGTCTTCTGGTCAGAGGTTTCAGTCATGTGCCGATGTTCTCCATCCCAATTATTTTCATGTCCTGGTCAATTCTGCGCCATTTTGCCGTATAAAGTTGGTCTTTCTCGCTGAAGACTTCAAGCCGAGTTACTTATATTTGAATCAAAGAACATAACCACTCCCATTAGTAATGGAAAAATACACACCTACAACAGGTGTTTTAACCTAAGATTTGGACCTATTCTGATAACGGACACTCGAGAAGATATTTTTTCAGATCGTATAAATTGGCAATCTTTCCAATTTGAGTTATCTAAAACATGGGAAAAAATCGGTGGTTCCAAATTAGAAAAAATCTGTGGCTAAACATTTATACCCTACACTCAGAGAAAAAAGTGGTCATATGGATAAAATCATTGTTAAATTAACATAATTTTTATACTATATCAGCTAAAAAAAATTTTTTGTTCAAGTAACAAAGGGAAATTTATTCCTCGGTAAATAAAAAATTGGTCATATGGATAAAATCATTGTTAAATTACCAAATTTTTTGTTAAAATCACAAAAAAATTGTCAATTGGAACAAATATTTTTGGACAGGACGATTCCTTCCTCTCACTCCGATACAAATGGATTTTTTTTGTTAAATCGATAATCGGTCTGCCTTAATATAGAGTATTTAACGATTGCGCCCTGCGAATTATAGTTTTTCTTATGTTTTATGTTATTTTGAATCATTTTAATTTTTTCTCATCCATAAATTTAATTGAATAATACAAAATTACTTCGTTTTGGTAAAAACTGTGTGCTATCAAAGGTATGGAATATTTTGTAAAAAAAATCCACTATCAAATTTCTTCATTCTGTTGGCAAATAAAACGCTCTTATATGTTTTTATTCGTCAGGATCTTTATTTGAAAAAAGTACGCCTTCACGTTACCGCAGTCAGAGCCAGAGAGTTAGGTATCTAAAGTTTTGATAGCCCTAAACTTAGGCCAGACTTGCCACATTCACAATTAAAATTGTTGGTCTTTACATCTTAAATATTTTAGCGGGAAATAAAAATATTTTTATTGATCTAATTTTGTATATTTTTATATTTAGTAATAAAACTTAAATAGCAGTTCATGTAATCTGAATTTTTATTATTGAAGATGTGTTAGTAGAGGACCTGCAAACTAATAATTAACTACAAAGTTCTTAATAATCTCCTTGAAAGTTTCCAATTCTCAACAGGAAAAGTTTAAAGGTTTGAACATTGCACGACATTATAAATCTGTCAAGCTTCTGCTACCAGATATCGTGCACCAAGGTATGAGTATGAAAATTAATTTATTTGGTGAATTTACGCTAATGCACGCAATGTTTACGGGTTGTTTTAAAAACTTTCAATTCTTTGTACTTTCAATTTTTTTTAAAGTCCATACAACTCAACTTGAGCATAAATTTAGTAAATTATGAGGGGTTGGGTCCCTTGAAATTTGAATTCTGGAGGGTACAATAAATCGATCAAACGTTTTTCGTCCAGTTCAAATCGATATGTACACACATTTCCGACCTACCCATTATTAAATAAATTTGGCCAGGGTTTTCCCCCAATTACCACAAAAAGTCGATTGTCCTGAGTGCGGTTTTGCGTCTATTACAGCTAGATAAAAAAAATTGTGTTTCTCGTAAACCACTTACTCCTCATTTTCCGGCTTCATATGGATTAGGGTGCTTACGAAATAATAAACTACCCCCTCCTTAGAATTGTTGAATCATTCTACACTCTAAGAATTTTTTATTGAACATTAATGCATTCAATGAATGTGACCAGTGTAATTAATTAAAAGCTTTGAAAGCGTGTGATTACACGAGGATTCACTTTGAGGCGGCACGTCTTTCCTCATTTTGTTGCCGTGTGCACACGGTTCGCCTTTTTCATTCGCTAAAATCTTTCGCCTTTTTGACGTTAAGACATTGGGATGAAAATAACCTCAAAATTTAACTCAGTTGTAAAATGATTGCAGTGAAATTTGTTAAATTTAATGAAAATATGGATCATATATGGATCATATAATAATTGCAGTAACAAGTTTATTATATGCTTCATCAGCAACGGCTCTATTTTTGTGCCAATCTGTAGAAGAAAACTCCGAATTTTCAGATGCGCACGACTCCACAGCAAACAACGAAATGACCAATAAAAGCACAACGAGACACAAACCGGTTTGCAACCGATAATTTTAAGTGAATCTAAACTTCGTTCGCTCTTTTTGGTTTCCCTCCCCACTGCGTCCCTCACCCTCACGAATGACGTGCCGCCTCAAAGTGAATCCTCGTGTAGACAAATTCAACATGGGGATTAAATGCTAAACAACGGAGAATGAATTTTCAACATTATAAAGTTGAATATTTTGTGATGCCTAAAAGAATGCACCTTAATGTAAATTTATTTTTTGCGTGTATGCAGTAAAAGAATATTAAAATTCCAAAAAAATAAATTTTCGACATAAATTTGTTGAATATCGATCAAAATGTTGAATTTTCGCCCCACATTTATTCATTTATGAAGTAAATTCATATCACATTTATTCGTTTATGAAGTAAATTTAATTAAATTATTAAATTAAACATAATTTTTGTAGTTAATTTTTTTTAGAATTTTTTAAAATTAATGGCAAAACTAGTTTTTAGAGTGTAGTTTGAATGGAATCGAAGTTCCGTGGAAAATGAGTGAAAATTGCGGGCTAAAGGGATTATCGATTTATGACGTGTTTGATATTGCAATGGGTTGGGTCACACAATAGTCGCAATAGGACGGGAATTATCTTCCTGTAGTCTAAACGGATTATGGGGAGTCACATTTAATGCCAATGCCAGGAGAACCATTAAATGAATTAGAAACGTCAATTTATTCACCCTCTGCTTTTTTTCAATAAGTTTTGAACAAATTTGATGAATATGTTTGCTGAATATTGGATACCGGCTGAGGGTGTTGAACATAACGTGTCCATGTCAATGAACTGTAAATAGGAAATATGTGTCCTTGCTTAGTGTTTCAAATTAGGAGATGTAAATATGAATTTATAAACGATTGTACTTTTTTTAACAAACACAAAAATTTTGTTGTCTTTAAAGTTATTAGAAAAAAAAACTCTGAGATATGTTACACTTCATTAATAATCGAATTTGGCAACTTGATGGTTTAAATATTTAGAACAAAAAGTAATATTTTTTTGATGACATCACAGTTTATGTGTTTCGTATGTCTGAACACACCCTAGAAGAAGTATTTTCTATTATTTTAGTTCACAGTTGAATAAATTTCGATTATGCACACAATCATGTAATAAAAAGATTTGATTTTGATAAAAGTTGTCATGCATGATTTTCCATTTCTTTCTAATTTTAACAAAGTATCTAACATTGTTCGTTGTTAAGCTGTAAAATGTGATATTCTCTGTTATAAAGTGGAATGTCCTTTTTTTATTATGTGGTATCATATAAAAATATGAGATTATAGCGAGATCTAGTTTATAAATACACCAGGGTTTCGATTATATCAACTAATGATTGCTGAGCGAGTTTATATAAATATATATATCAAGTTCATATATTGGAGGAATTGTTTTCTTGTAAAATAATAAGATAATCTGTCCCTTTTGTTCAATTGTCAAACACTTACGCACTCCGAAATGTATGTAACGACGCATCCGCGCAAGATTATCGTATCTTTCTTAAGCTGTAAAAATTCTGATGTTTTTGTAAGTACGACACAATATGAATATTGGGAAGAATTTTAGTTATTTTTTACTGATTTTGGAAGAAATTTGTTTAATATGCAATTTTGAATCTTAAAAAAGTTAACAAGTTTTATTTTATAGTGCATGAAGAATGTAAGTCAAGTTACGATTGTCTTGCACGGAGACTTCGATAAGTTCTAGAATTTTTCTTTTACGAATACTGACTTGATCTTAACACGTTGAGCGCCACGTGCCCACCGGTGGTCATTTTTTGAATTACACATAGTAGACCGCGTGCTTACGACCAGGTATTGCTTGGGTGACATTCTGGGACTAACATTTTTTAAATTTATTTTTATTGCTTTATTGCAAGTACCTACTACCAATTCCAAGTAAAATAGGTTTACATCTTGGAACCAAACTTAATATTTCTCAAAGCTAAATATATGTAAAAGGTTCCCACTGGTGGTCACGATGTCTCAAAATGAAACACGCAGTGTGGCCACGGGTGGTCACATTGTTCCACCATCGACATCCAATAATGACCACCGGTGGTCACTTGGTCCTGTGTTGGAAAATTAAAATTTTCACCGGTGGGCACGTGGTGTTCAACGTGTTAATCAATCCTAGGTGATTTTAATGTCAATGTGGAAAACAAAAAATAAATATTAATAAAAATATTGAAAACCGCTGCATATTATCGCCACGCTGTTTCATGACTTCGAACTGCAATTTCGTTCAAATATTGCCTCACATTTTTCACTATTTTTAAGATTTTAAATAACATAGTGGTGTGTCTAGTCTAGATCCGCGTTTTCCATCCTTGAGTAGGAGTGCTCGTAAAGTTAATATTACGAGTGTTTACGTCAGGGAGTACACAAAGTTTACAAAACAAAATGGTGGAAACCAGCTTTATTCGAACGCATTTTAAAGATAATTTTTGTTTTGTGAAAGAACGGATGTACTTAGAAATACAACCACTGTGTTTTAATCCTTAGTATTACTTTTAATCCTTAGTACTAGTGTAATCCTTAGTATTATTTTTGTGTCATATTTGCAGAGAAGTATAACGCCAGGTAAAAGATCTAGAGATGTCTCTTATTAACATCGTTTATTTTAGTTAGTTTTTGTGATAAACTATTTTGTGATAAACTATGAATACCTCATCTTATTGGGAGACTTGGTCCTTTTATAGCTTTTTGTTTTTTTTTTTATTTAAAGCTTATGTTCCCCTAATTTTAGCATGGTATAAAATATGAAAGCACATACCAGATTTGATACATCGTGGCAAAATAAGAGATATTTAAAGTACTAACAAAAAAAGTTATAGCTAAAAAAGGGAACAAGCCTCTCTATTCGCCCCTATTCGTTTTCTGCAATAAATCGTAAAGTCATTTATAAAATAAAGTTTGTTGGTATTAAAAAAAAAAAAGGCGGCGCCATATTTCCTAGCCATTCAACTTGAATACATCCCTTCTAGATTGGTCATTCTAGTCCCTTTTATGTAATCCCTCGTCATTTCTAACGCAACAAAAAACTTGTGAAATCTTAATGGGTGGCTGGTTGGTAGACATGACATTTGATAGAAATTGCAAAATGCCGTTCTATGTAGGGGTGAATGTAGTTTAAGATGTTTTGCAACGTGATAGCAAAGATAATGCACGACCGAAGTCTTAGACCGACATTTTTTTCAAGGAAGATACGCCACGGAAGTACTTGATGTCAACAGGATTGGATTTCACTTTCCATTTGCTTCGCTTGCTTGTGCCTTTTAGTGCAGAAATCCATGACTTATCATTCGTGCCTATTGTACTCTCCATGGAAGCATATGCTGGTTTCTCAACATATATTACGAATTTGCTCATAAGACATCAAAAGCTAGGCAAATAGTTCTTACAACTTATGCTGATGTGGTACACTTTTAGGGTGGTTGTTGGATTAAAAACTGACTAAGTGATACTAGACCAGTTTAGCGAACTGTGCGTTTTGAAATATACACTTATATGTAGTAACAATGTTCTGAAGATGCAGTTCCGGAAAATGTAATTACTGTGCATTTTGTTGCAATTTTTTATACTGGAGAATGGGAACAATAAAAAAAGGTTAATGACTGTAAATATGGTGAAAGAAATGTTATTTATTAAATTGTTATACTCTATATGGAAAGTATATACCGTTTGAAAAGCGTCTAAGTTAATGTGGGGATGAAAATTTTTAATTCACTTTTCTATGTTCGTCTGTAAATATGATAAATCTCCAAGGAATTTACTTAGAGACTGGAAATTTTGATTAAAGAAATTCTTTGTGAAAACATCGAGTTTTCATATATTTGTAAGCGGCTTTTGATGTATGGCAAATTATGTAAATTTTATTCTACTATTTTCGTCTGTGTAGTTTTTCAGTCTTCCCATTTCAAGACTGTGCAATTTTGATGTTAACTACATGCGTCCCTTTACCTAGAACGCCTCGATATAAAACGTTTTTACATACTACTAGCTTGCATACCCGTCGTTGCCGGGTTAAGTTTTTTATATAAGTTTTAGAATACGAAGAAAACCGGAAAGGACCTAAAAACTTTTGAGAAAAATCTTATCCTTGCAGGACTTTTCGTTGCGAATTAACTAGTCTAACACTAGATTCGTGACTAGCGACCCCGAAAACCCCCTAATGCCATTTTTTACCGGGAAAAATGGGGAAAAGGATATTTGCGTTATCCTTTTCGGCCACCTATTGAGCAGGATTCATGGCGAAAATCCCGGTTTAAAAACACCCAAATCCCTTTTACCCCCCGTTTACCTCCTTAGCGGTAAAATTTCGGAAAACCCCGCCTTAGTGAGCGCCTACGTGATGGTTGAGACATACTGTGAAAGTTTCAAGTCTCTAGCTTCAGGGGTTTGGGCTGGGCGTTGATGAGTCAATCTTGGGCTGGGCGTTGATGAGTCAATCTTGGGCTGGGCGTTGATGAGTCAGTCAATCAATCAGTCAATCACTCAGTCAGGTTAAACGATTTTTTTTTAATCCAAAACGTCATAAATATATATACCGAAAGTGGGTTCTTTCAGGATGTTAGATTAATTTAAATTTATTGTTTTAAACACATTCAAAATATATCCCAAAATCGTGTTAAATATTTAGCTTTTTAAAGCGTAATATCTTTGATATGACAAAGGTTGACATAATTTCATAAATTACGTACACATAATTTACACATTTGCTGACGTATAATAAATTGGGTAATTTGGAAACGTACCATTCATTTTTGACTGATGTCTAAAGAGTCCAATTATCACGACACCGATGTTGAATTGTTAGGATAGTTCTTTCAATTAGGGTAGAAACGCAATCTGGAAAGAAATATTCTTTGAGTTTGTTAGAAAAATCTCTACTCATATTGAAGTCATCAACCTCAGGATTTTCTGGCCTCTGAAAAATTGGCGCAAAATAATTAAAGTGGGCGAGAAACCAATGGTTTATCCTGTATAAATCCAATGACCGAGTGAATTGAGGAAAATTAAAAAATTGCCCCACAAAACTATCCCCGTGGCCATTGTGCCAACCCCCACCCACTTGATCAACTGATTTGCTTAAATGTTTATTGTTTCGACCTTTGCAGTTAAATAAGCTGATTGCCATATGAAAATTAACTACAAAACATGAAACTAAAACTACGAATATATTTATTATTGCTCTATTCTGCCGTGTTTGTGGACAGGTCAATGCGTTTCTATTTTTAGGGCCGGGATGACCAACATCGCTTTTAATCTAAAAATAAGCAAATAAAAATTAACTCGCGAGATTGTTTTTCTTTCTTATACGTAGTATAATAAAGTGTTGTATTCGTGAAGAAATTTCGACTCCCAATTTTACCTAAAAAACATTTCACGAGCACTCCTCAGTCGATTGGATCATTATTACAAAAATGTCTTTCTGTCTGTCAGTCTATCTATCACTATGCGTTTTTCAGTAGTGTGACAAAAATTCGAGACAATAAAAGTTCCTACATTTTTATCTTTCACTAGAATTGCATATCCCAAGCCGTTATCGAGATATGCCGTTTTATGCCATTATCTCGAAAAAAAACGGGTTTTTGGTAGAGAAAAATTTTGGCTTTTACTGTTATCCGTTATCTTTTACCGTTATTGTTATATTTTCATTAAAAGCTGAAAAATAGATGTTTGCGAATTATTTGCAAACTAACGGTTTTTCGCAAAAACAGTTGAAGGTAGAACTAAACAATTTTGTATTTTAATAAAAACGCACCCTAAAACTTTTTTTATGATCTGGCAATGCTAAAACGTCAGTCAAGGTTTACATTTTTATCATGGTGAAGTTCACGAACGAGCAATGCCACACAGCTGGTCAAACAATTGATCTATTGAAGGAGAAATTCGGTAATCGTGTAATCTCGAGAAATGGTCCGGTCGAATGGCCACCTCGCTCATGCGATTTAACGCCGTTGGATTGCTTTTTATGGGGTTATGTTAAGTCGTTGGTTTATGCCAACAAGCCAATAACGTTAGAGGAGCTCGGGAACAATATCGAACGCGAAATTGCCAACGTTCCGACCCATATGTGTGGAAGAGTGGTGGAAAATTGGCTCCAAAGAATCAATCAGTAAACGTGCTCGCGGTGGCCATATGAACGACATTTAACTACACCTGGAATAAATTTCAGCCCGATATCTCAATTACTCTGTGTTTTATTTAAATACAAAATTGTTGTTTGAAAGACCCGATATACATATATTATAAATTCCCCACATTTTTACCATTTTCCGTAAATCGATATCTTTTACTGCTATCGAGATATTTTAGATTTTGTAAAAAAATCACTTTTTTATACAACTAAAATTTTATTCGTTTACTATAACTCGTAAATTGCGCAAAAACGTAGATTTTGTCTAAGAAAGTCATATGCTGTTCACATCACATATTTTTCAAGCATGGCACAAATTTTCATAGATCTACGAGTCAAAATCTGTGAAAAACGGTCATATGTCGAAATATATGTCGGAATATCTATCGCGCATTAATATTTTGTCTAATGGGATTTTCATCGATTTTCTGGCACAACAAAATCGCATCTTATTCGTTCTGGAGCCGGTTTTTGAATAAAGCGACGGGAAAAGTTTTATTGGACAAGCGAAATTCTGTGGGGAAGGAAGAAAATTGAGAAAATTCGGTTGCTACACGGCGGCAGGCACTCTGGAAAGCGTTTGAGGGGAAATATTAATGTCAGCTTCCGGGTAAGGGAAATTCAATCAAACCAGCGGAAAATCACTTATCGCAGCATAAGCTTTTTTATACCATACAACCATACAAATTTTCTTATACAAATTTTTATACCAATTTGAAAAATACAAAAGCTTTTTGCCTCAGCTTTTTTAATTCCCGAAACCTACAAGTGTCGCTCATTTTCCGAAAACCTACAATTGTTTTCTATTACAAAAAAAAGTTTAAATGTAAAAAGTGCTGCCGTTTTCATGCTGAGCTCTTTGAAATGAATAGAATAAAGACTTCTTGAAGAAGAAATCACGTTAAGTTTTTATCGGATATTGTGAAAAATGCTAATTTTAGGAGCGAAACTTGCTTGGCGAACTCTTGATTATTTCTTTATTTGTTACCATTAAACTTGAATTAAGTCGAATCGAATTTAAAGCGAAATATCTTTGAAATGAAAAATAAATTTGAACTTTTCCCGAAAATTTTTTAAGAGTAATTTTTTTACAAGATAAAGGGATTTTTGGTTTAATTTAAATTTTTTATAACAAAAATATGAATTTTTAACGAGTTTACTCTTTCTGTTTCAGGTATTTTGGATATTTTGATAAATTAATAATATTGGTAAGTGACTTGGCTTCTCTTTATAGCAAAAAAATGTTTTTAAAAATATAAAGTGGAAATATTTTAGATAAAAGAATATAAAAAATACTAAAAATACGCGATTTGTTACAAAGTAAGCTTTTAAAAGATAAAAATAATTTTAAAAAAATATCTGATGTGAATAAATAAATAAATTAGTTTAACATAAAAATATGAATTTTTATTTTACAAAATCTGAAATATCAATAACGGTAAAAAATATCGATTAACGGTAAAAGTCAAAAATGTAGAGAATTTTAATACTTGTAATTTTTCCGTTAACGGTTTTTTTTCGAAGTTGCAAACATATTTTATAAATTGTCAATGATAATACCTATAAAATATTGCGAATAGCAGTAAAATATCAAATTATAGCAAATATTATTCTCTTCAATTCTTCTGATACAATGTACCACCCAAAAACTTGTTAGTTTTCGAGAGAATTACAAAAAGCTGATTTTTTTAACCCTTTCAGACATGAATTATTTTTTTAAAAAATTTGGTTGTGATAATATTTGTGTTGATAAAGTGGGTAAATAAGAGTAAGAAAATATTGAAAAAAAAATCCAAGATCTATTACTGTTTTCGATAGCTTGTAATGTGTACAAACGTTCGCAACCGGTCTCAAATACGAAATAATCTTATGAAATTGTTATATTTGGGAAAAACTTTAATGTGTACAAATGTAACCACCGGGTCTGAAAGAGTTAAATAACTGTATATTTCGTTGACTGCTTGAGATACGCAGTTCTAGTAAAAGAAAATCTTTTTGTCCCTAACTACAAAGGACGCGTAGTTTCGGAGTAAATAACAAAAAAACCAAATTGCGATTTTTAAAATATCGCCATTTTGGTTACTTCAGGTTAACGGATTTGTACCAAAAGTTGATAGGTCCCATTCTAGGACCAAACATCCCCGTAAAATTTTATGGCTCTAGCTCTATTAGTTCTTGAGAAATCTTGCACACAGACTGACAGACTGACAGACAGAAAGACATTTTTGTAATACGAGTAATACTCCAATTGACTTAGGAGTACTCAGGAAATGTTTTTTAGGCAAAATTAAGAGTTTTATGAACACAATACTTTATTATACTTCGTATAAGAAAGTAAAAAGTAAAAATAACACGAGATTTTCTTAAAATAATTTTATCAACTATCAGATATTGCGAATAAACCTAAGAAATCTTTTATCACTTCTAACCAGTTTTTCAATAGTAGACAATTTGATATCTTAATGGCCGGTTTAACGAAACTTTTTGCGGCCACTATGGAAGGGGTAAGCAGAAAGGAAAATAGTATTCATTTTAACTCGATATATCTCTTATAATATTCTTTATCGAATACTGAAGACCCCATTTAAATTCGTTTACTTGTTCAAAAATAGCATGACTGGCGGTCAGAGGGGAGGGAATATGATGATTTTCTGTGGGTATATGCCTTCTAAAGAGTCCTCTATCGAATAGAGAAAAATCCGTTGACTGATTGACGAAATAGCAGGTAAGGGGGTAAAGGGGGGGGGGGGGGGGGCCCTGTCGCAAAGGTGGTCAAAAACAATCCAATCCAATGTGGTTCAATGTTCTACGTTGAGGGGTTTAAAAATTACGCATATACTTTTCTTTTTTGGGAAATCGCAAAAAATAATAAATGAAGAGAATCGGATAAAAAAAATAAAATTTTGGTATTGACTTTTTTTTATTTATAGAAATATACTTTTATTCGGAACACAAGAAAAAATCAACAAATTAGAATTAAACGGTATAACTTGAAATGTTACTATATCCAAAATATATTGGGTTAAAAACCTTACAAAACGATAAACAATTGCTAGAAGTTTTTCTGGAAATTAGTTAACAACTAATTGCAGTTTAAATGGAGTAATATGATAACATTTATGATTGGTGATTTGTTATTTTTACAAGTGTTGGTAAACAAATTTTGTTGTAAAGGCAATGTACTCGAATTGCGTACAGATTTGATTGTTGCTGATGGTTGACCTGTTTAACATTTTGGACTTCTACGCACTGCAGACAAGTTAAACATTTTGCTAAGTTCATTTTTCGATGTTTTGTGTATGTTAAAAGAACACCAGGTACTCAAGAAACCAAAGTATGTACATAATTTGTGTTGAAATACTTATGAACGACATTTAGTCGCGATCTGATAAGGATCCAAAGAGAGTTAGTTACCACACGCAATTCGCAAAAAAAACCATTGGAAGAATGTAGGACTAAAATAGAAGGTCGACCAAATTCCGATACGAGTGATTGGTCTGTAACATTATATTTACACCTTCATTTAGGTCTATAGACATTTATGCTCACGTATTATAATTAAAGAATCAATAAAATTCGTTGATAGTCTGACGGGAGGACTACCAAAAGATTTTATTATAATTTTATACCTAATACAATATACAAATATTGTCGTAGTCTGGAATATTTGTTTTTAGAAATTTATTCGAATTCTGAAGGCCAAATGTGTTGCAAATATATTCAAAAGGGTCTAAAATAAATTTCATTGGAAGTTCACAGTTGCAAAAAAAGCCTTCAGCTGATTTTTTGTTGAGAAAATGTGCCTTTCAGAAGTCCTTTAACCACTAGACGAGCCGAAAAATTTGGGAAAAAAGAATTTTGATTTAGAAAAATGACTTTTATTGAATTCTGTTTAACAATTTTTTTACAAGAGCACAAAGATGATCTTATCATAAGACTTGTTGAAACATTTTTCTTTTGTTACAATACTTCATAATTATAATTCAATATAAAATATATTTTTGTGACTTTTGACCTTTACTAATTTTTAACGTTTTGATGCTTTTAATTCTATTCTTAGGACGACAAGGCATTGTTAAAATTAGGCATTGTTAAAATCAAAAAGAGAAAAATGTCCTTATTGCTAGATAAATTGACTAAGAAATCTTTAAAAGGTTCGATTTTTGTTAAAATTTGACACGATTTGGATATGTTGAAAAGTACTCTGTTAAAAAAACTGCTCTGTCTGTTAAGAAAAAATTAAAAACTTAAGGAATTTTAAAATTGTGGAAATGTAATTGTGCAATACAGACATCCTGCGATTTGCAACGTTTTTCGTCCATCCAGATTAAATCGTATGAGGTATGGTCCCCGGATATGGGACCATACCTTATATGATTAAATCGATTTTAAAATGTCATAAAAACTGAACAGATTTTGAATGAAACCAGTGGGAGAAGATGTAGAAAATTCTCATGAGATTTCGTTTTTCTAAAAAAGGCTCCTAATTTGAATTACTATCGAAATTTCTGAATCTATGATGAAATTGTTGCATTTCCTAAGCAATTTTAATATCTATAACATTTCAAATAGATTAAACATTTAAAGATTTGAGTTTTTTTTTTATTTTGTAAAAATTTAGCGCCACATAAAAATTTTATGTCGATGTGCAGGACAGGAAACAAAACATTGTGCACCGTAGGTGTATGAAAACTTCTTATATGTATTTCAACGTTATGAAACGAGGAATGTCTGTACCTCGCGCTGATTTTCACCTTTTTGGAATCAATTTGCCTTTGTAATGCCAAGATCCCGTCATCACACACAAAAATGAATTACACCAGTGTGTTTAGAATGATAATAAAAAATTAAATTTTGCATGTCCTTCCGTCCGTCCGTCTGTCCATCTGTCCGTCCGTCCGTCTATCCGTCCGTCCGTCCGTCCGTCCGTCCGTCCGTCCGTCCGTCCGTCCGCCCGTTTGTCCGCCCATCCGCCCGACCGTCCGTCCGCCCGTTTGTCCGCCCATCCGCCCGACCGTCCCTCCGTCCATCCTTCCATCCGTCCGTCTGTCGGTCCGTCCGTCTGTGGCGAGGATTGAGCTAGAGACTTAAAACTTGAAATTTTACGCAAATTTTAAAAAATCTTATTGAAAAGTTTGAGTTCAAAGTGGAATTTTGACACAACTGTTCGGCGTTCACTTAAACTTCGAACAATGGCATATCACCATATGGGTTTTCAATAGTTGCCAGATTGGAAATTATAGATTTTGTTATGTTTTATGCCTAAAATTATTTTAAAATAATTTTCCACAAATAAAATTTTTATGCAAAAATGGGTGGTATTATACAATTTATTATATTTAGAAATTTAAAAATTTGGCTTCTTTAAATCAGTTTAAATTTTTGTGTTTCTTATTGTGTCAAAAACCTTCATATTATTTAAAAAAACACAGAATTATTTCCCTCAGCTCAATGTCACACTAAAATTGTGTTAATGAAAACTCTTGAAAAATTCATTTGATTCAACAGCTGAGCTGAGCACCATTTCTCTCCGTAAACTGAAATTATTGATTAAAGGACTCCGTCTCCTACAAAAGAACCATAATTTTCTTAGACAATGAGACTCCTTCACTACTTGACTAGACATTCTACTTGACTTGTACTAGTATTCAAAAGAATTCCTTCACGTCATTCCCAATCCTATTTTTCCGTTTCAAAATAAAGAATGACATCGTCGTTTAGACAATTCCCCTTTTCGGATTAAAGCGGAAGGATCCATGTTAATGAAGCGTGCTCCACTTGTTGAGAATCGTAGGTATTCTCATTCTATTTTCAGGCGCAAACTCCTTACTCCCTTTCTTCGAACAGAACAAGGAAAAACGCTTATAGAAAGAAATTTTCGGTGAAAGTGGTTGATGTACATCAGAACTAGCAGTCGAGCTACTGTCGTTGTACAAAGCGAAGGCTTTATAATAAGCGCAAGGCATAACTCCAAACATACAAAAAATCCTAAGTTTGGCATAAAAAAAACAAAGAAAATCCTTGTGAAGTTTTGTTAAAGATTTGAATTTTAAACTGACCAACAGGTAAAATTGAAGAATGTTAAACTCACATCCTGCTTAAAAGGAAGTCAATTGCAAACTTGTGTTTTTTACAGAAACGAAATGAAAAGTGTGAAAGAAAGTGTATTGAAGTTTAATGGTTCTCTTTCATTGTTTTATATGTACGTCAAGAACACATTGAGGATTTTTTTCCTGTTTTTTCTGTGTATGGAAAATAGTGGCATATTGAAGAAACGTTCATTTCGATTTTACTAATGTAAAACATTTTTAAAAATGCTTTTTTACGAGAAGTGAATTAATGACAAAATGTTAAAATAAAAAGAAACTATTTTTATTGTCTGTGATAACTTTATATAGGTTTTGTTGCTACATATACAAAAGAACTCTATTTTATTCTCAATAGCGGGAAAATCAATACACTATTCAAGAGTTGAAATATTTCGTTTGGAGTTTGAACCAAAGTTTTGTTTTTTTTTCGTGTATCTCTGGATGATAAACTAAAGTTGTATACTCGCATAGCTATTGGAAAAACGTGGATCACGAAGTTATGTTTATGAAACGAAAAATAGAATATCTTGTAAAAATTATAACAATTTGCAGTTGACTTCTGGATATAAATAATAATTTTTACGTTTTTAAATATGAAATGCACATTTGAACAGAAAATCACAATATCTAAGCTTTTTGTGGATCGAAAAAGAGAACCAGTTTTTATGCTTTGCCTGATAAAAACATATTTTTCTTTTGTTTTTTTTTTTCTATTTTTAGCCGATTTAAAATAAAAAAGCTTTACTTTAGATTAGAACGATTATATTGTTATATTGTTTTATATTAATGTAAACCTGCGGCATGCTTCCTGTTAATAATTTACAGCACGCACTCTTCATTAAAGTTTTATTCCCATATTATTAATATATATTTATTCCTATATGATTTAAAGACAACCCAGAGTGAACATTCTAGTAAAGTCAGTAGCCTCTATTTATGTCTACATATAGGAAGAAAGTTCTAATAATATATCAATACTATAGTAAATTGTGTCTGATCAAGGGCACCGTCATTCAGAATTATTGGGGAAGTTTTGTTTATTTTGTTAATTAACCTTAACTAAACCAAAAAGGTCAGCTATAAACTCGGAAATTATTAAATATTTAGGGGTTTGAGTTTTGCTATTTTATAGTAAATATTTTTTAATTCCTCAGAAAAGTTGTCAATAAGTTTATAGAGAGACTAAAAAACAGATCCCAAAGAAAAATTTCAAAACCATGTTTTCACACACAAGTTCAAACCAGAACAAAAGATTAAACTATCCTCTTTTTAAAGTTTTATTTTTTACATTTTTTCTTTGTTTAAATGCTTGTTTTGTTATACTTATAAATATCGAAACCATGTTTTTATATTTTCTGGAGAAATGGTTCCCAACTTTTGTTCTCTCGCGATTTAATTTTTCGAAAAATACACGCAGAGAAAAAATGGAAAATCTAACTATTTTATAATGGAGAATCGGGACTACACTAAAATAGATGAGTTTAATTACAAACATAACAAAAGCTATAATTGCCTATCTGGCAATCATTGGAGACCCGTATGGTGATATTCGTATCAAAATTGGAACAGTTGTACCAAAATTCCATTTTGAAGTCAAACTTTCCAATAAGATTTTTTAAAATTTGTTCCAATTGGATTTTGATGTATGGAAGTTTTATGTAGAATTATATCCTAAATAACTTTTGTTCTTGCACTTTTTTGATAAGATGCACCGTTTTTGAGGTATTCGCAAAAAACGTTTTCGTTCGTATGGGGGGTACCCCCCCTAATGGTCCATTTTTGCCCATTAACGAACTTAGCCTCGCATTTTACAAAAAACGGATCTGTGCAAAATTTCAAGTCTCTAGCTCAATCCGTGCGCCCGCAATCCGCGCCACAGACGGACAGACAGACAGACAGACGGACAGACAGACAGACGGACAGACAGACGGACGGACATGCAAAATTCAATTTTTTTTATCATTCTAAACACACTGGTGTAATTCATTTTTGTGTGTGATAACGGGATCTTGGCGTTACAAACGGTAAGGCAAAGTTAATATACCCTTTGGTTTCACCATACGGGTATAAAAATAGTCAAAATCAAATAATATTCAAATATACTATTTTGTTGTTTAATTTTTGTACTTGAAATATTTTTGTACTTCAAATTTTGGTGCTATTTTTGTACTATTTAAGTTCTCTTTCCTATTCCCCATTATAAAATAGATTTACCATTTTTTGTTCTGCGTGTAGACTAGGGCTAGGGTGACCAAATCTCCGGTTTCAGCCCCGAATTTCCGGGCTCCGGGTTACGCCAAAAGACTCCGGGTAACGCCAAATGTTTATGAAAATGATTATTATTTATTCTTTGTTTTATTGAATTGATTGTTTTATTGATTTTTTGTTTTTAATAAACGTTGTTTATACCCGTATGGTGAAACCAAAGGGTATATTAACTTTGCCTTACCGTTTGTAACGCCAAGATCTCGTCATCGCATACAAAAATGAATTACACCAGTGTGTTTAGAATGATGAAAAAAGTTGAATTTAGCATGTCCGTCCGTCTGTCCGTCCGTCTGTCTGTCCGTCTGTCTGTCCGTCTGTCTGTCCGTCTGTCTGTCTGTGGCGCGGATTGCGGGCGCACGGATTGAGCTCGAGACTTGAAATTTTGCGCAGACTCGTTTTTCGGAAAATGTGAGGCTAAGTTCGTTAATGGGCAAAAATGGACCATTAGGGGGGGTACCCCCCATACGAACGAAAACGATTTTTGCGAATATCTCAAAAACGGTGCATCTTATCAAAAAAGTCCAAGAACAAAAGTTATTCAGGATATTGTTCTACATAAAACTCCCATACATCAAAATCTGATTGGAATAAATTTTTAAAAATCTTATTGGAAAGTTTGACTTCAAAGTGGAATTTTGGTACAACTGTTCGAATTTTGATACGAATATCACCATACGGGTCTCCAATGATTGCCAGATTGGCAATTATAGCTTTTGTTATGTTTTTTGTTTAAAAACGATTTAAACACTTTTAAAATTACTTGTTTGGTTTGGTTTTCTAAGGGCATAACATCTTATGTTTATATGGAACTATTTCACTTGTTGTGGTTGGCTGAGAAATGTGTTATGTCCAGATTCTTCCAATATTTTTGAGTGAAATATAATCACTTTTCGTCACACTAATTTTTTTTTCACCACGACCAATCTCCGAGTTTACAGAAATAGGAATCTGGTCATCCTTAATCGAATTGGAGAATTTTATCCATCAATAGATTTTCAAAATTATTATAAAACTCTTTCGCAAAATGTGTCGCTGGCGAAATCTTTAAAATAGAAAACCACGCACGGTTAAGGTTTTTAAAAGAAATGTGCCGCAGGCGAAAATTTTCAACATAAAAAGTTATATCGGGTCTTTTAATAAGGACATAACAATTTTGTATTTAAATAAAACACAGAATAATTGAGATATCGGGCTGAAATTTATTCCAGGTGTAGTGGACATGTTACATTTAAGTATTCAATTCGATGTCGTTCATATGGTCACCGCGAGCACGTTTGCGGATTGATTCTTTGGAGCCAATTTTCCACCACTCTTCCACACATATGGGCCGGAACGTTGGCAATTTCGCGTTCGATATTGTTCTTGAGCTCCTCTAACGTTGCTGGCTTGTTGGCATAAACCAACGACTTAACATAACCTCATAAAAAGAAATCCAACGGCGTTAAATCGCATGAGCGAGGTGGCCATTCGACCGGACCATTTCTCGAGATTACACGATTATCGAATTTCTCCTTCAATAGATCAATTGTTTGACCAGCTGTGTGGCATTGCTCGTTCGTGAACTTCACCATGATAAAAATATGAACCTTGACTGACGTTTTAGCATTGCCAGATCATAAAAAAAGTTTTAGGGTGCGTTTTTATTAAAATACAAAATTGTTATGTTCTTATTGAAAGACCCTTTATATAACTTTAATTTTATCAGTTGAAAAATTATCAGGGTTGAGATTTTTTTATTAAATAACTGGTTGGTGTGTCATTCGTTTTTTAATACATTCGTCATTTGCAGATTTTTTTTTTGTAATTTTAAAATATAATTCTAAATAATTTTCTGATACATAAAAAATGTTTTAACTTTCATCCGTTCCCCAAAAAACCTACACTTAATTGTCACTTTAATAGTCAAGTGTATCTTTTTCAAAATGTTTACTTTATATTTTTTTCAAAATGTTTACTGATGATTAAATAAGAAAATTCATTAAACTGCTGGTCTGTGACAATTATAGTTTTTAAGTGAAATGAAAACCAATTCTGCAGATCTTCTAAAAATTACATGGGATACTCTGAAGTTCTTTCAATACTCTTAGAACTATTCTAAAAGTGCTTACATTGTTCAAAATGTTGATAAAAACTTTAGAAAAAAAAACATTTTTTTAAATTTCGCAAACAGCAATTTTTCATCCATCCTGTGACTTGCTTGGAAATAATTGCTAAAAGCAAATTCTTGCGAGAAAAAAAAACCACTGTTAACATTGTTCTACAAAGAAAACTTCGAAGATTCGCTTTGATTTTTTTAATGTTACCAATAAATTTATAGTTATTTCTGTCATGTTACCATTGGACGAAACTAAAGAAAGCAACACGATTGCACTAAAAATCTAAACATCACGACATTTCTCTAAGGAAAAAATCTTTAATGCAACACATAAAATTTATTTTTATCATTATTCTAAATATTTTATTGCTTGACATGTATTTGATGTCCCATTCCTATATAAAAGTCCTTATTTTTTTATTATTTTGTATTTTATCTTTAGTTGCATGCTCTTCGTTCATAAAAAAAAGTATTTACTTCCAACAGCTCAGATTGTTTAAAGGCAACCGAAAAAATCATATGAAAATAAGAAAATTTATTGAATTCCACAACCTTCTATCGACCTTGACATTTTCATAAATTCTATGATAGATTCTTATGGTTACAAAATGTGGAAAGGATGCCAATCGCATATTCAAAACAATTATTCAAAATAAATTTGATATGTAAACTACAAGTCCTTGAATAGTCAACAATTGAATTTTTACCTGACAAAAAAATTTAAATAAATAATTATAACCCTAAAAAATTGTGGCGATTATTATTTTTTAACTGCTTGGTAAAATTGAATCACTTTGTTATCAAAAGTTTAAATGTGGAGTTTTTATATTTTTTAAATATTTGACACCTGAGATTAATGAGGAAGTTTCTGTGTTGTGTCTAAATTCAGCACGACATAAACAAATTAAACTCATGTGGCACATGACAAATTAAATTAGGAAAAAGAGAAAAATTAATGACGAAAGGAATTAAATTTTGGGAGTCGTTAATTAAGAAAACTTTGCGTGAATTTCCATGTTGAACGATATTTTTGTGTCATTCTTATGAGCAAATTATCAACACGTATGAGGTGGGTTGGTTGTATTATCAGTTGAACTGATAAAACTCTCAGACTATTTGTTGGCATTTTTAAACAGTTTTAAATCTATTTTTACTTCCCTCTTCTATAGAGGGAAAGTATTGTATTAATGATGGAGACCGACTCGAGAACGGGGACAGAGAGAAAATTTCTGATCAGTACGAAATTCGTTTCAGGCAAAATTATGAGGATGTCTGCGCATCTGTCTGTCGATCTGCCCGTTGTACATAATATGTAAATAACTCGAAAACTTGTTGATCTAGCGCCTTGAAAGTTTTTGTGAATAAGTTATAGGGTAATCGTAGTTTTCTATCAACTTTTAGGAACGTAACGGTAGCTATAACGGGTACCTCCCATACATTTTTTTTTAAAATAAAGGTATTGAAAATTTTGCGAAACTTATGGGCTTTTGGGAAAAAAAAATATAACAAAATTTAAAACAAATAAAATTTTCACTGTTTTTTTTTGGATCTTTAACGGTTTTCAAGATATTTGAAAAAAATTCAGTATTTGGGTTAGTGCAACCCAAATTTACATGAAAAAAAAATTTCTGCATTTTTTGCTTTAACGGTTTGTACGTATGTCTAACGGTTCTCAAGATGTTCACAAAAATAAAGTTTTATTTATTATCGCCCCTTATTGCGCTAAACATAATTTTATTGGTGGTGAACGATTTTTGTTTTGGGGCAAACAAAATTTTGGTTACAGCAAGAATATTATATTTATCTCAAACAGAATAGGACCAACCCACATGTCGAAATCTTGAATTTTTTTGTGTTTGAATCACTATAAAAATGTTTGGATGCACAAAAGAACATTTCAACATTGAGTAATAAAGTCCACAGAAATTTTTTTCCCAAAAATTTACAGTCATTAATAGTACAAAAGCGGAAAAGCTTCAAAAACTCGATTATGTGGCTTGGTCCACTCTAGCTTTTAACGCCTCAATTATAATATGATGACTGCATCAACAATTATTTCTTTCTGTGTATCTTTCTTGAAAGACCTTTTTTGAAATACGGTTCTTGAAATATTTGAAAAAATTTTATACATTTTTTCCGAATATAAATATTGCGGAGGAAAGTTTTGTGTTGATAACAACTGATATTTTCAACTGGTTTTAGAAGAAAATTCTAATATTTCTTGATTTCATATTTAATCAAAGGCATTTTTAATGCATTTTTAAGCATTTTTAATCCTTGAGCCTTCCGTTTTCGTACAGTAAAGTTTAGGAATTCTTTCATTCCGCGAACAACAAGAATTTGGAATGATTTACCATCCAATGTGTTCCCCCCCGGACTATAACCTGCCGAAGTTCAAGGAGAACATAAACCGACATCTCAGGATGGATTCCGACCATCCTGATCTCTGCTTCGGCATTAAAGAGTCTTCCCGTAAGCTGTGGCTAAAACTATAAGAAAAATAAAAAATACTAAACTTTTCCACTGATTTTCTTGAGGCTTCATATACGTTAGGATGTTCCCTATGCCATGAGTATAATCGATAGTTGTGAAATTCGAGGACATCCAGATTGAGGTTCTCTATCAATCAGACACGTCGTTTTTCTTTTAGATGGTCCGCCAAAGGCACAAGATATTTTATATTATTAAAAATACACTTAATCAATTTTTTGTAAATTGTAGAAAAAAGTGAAAATAATTTAAATTTTATATGGTTACACTTAGAATTTTTTTAACCAGTGGCGCCAAAGCTTTTCTCTGCGTAAGAAAGTCATTACAATCGAGTTTATACAACAAAAAAAAAACACGTTTTTCATTCTATGCAAAAATCTATACCTTTAAAATTGTTACATCAACCTACTTGGGTAAATGGCACAGTTTTTAATTTTCCCACAATTATCCCTCACTTGTCAGAAAACCTTAATAGTTATATTAAATAATTTCCAATGCATGGTGTCTTTTCATGCCACGCGATCCTAACATACGGATGTGTCATAAGTGTTTGCATTCCAGCGCACCGTAATGGATAGGAATAATGTCAGTAAACCTTGAACCTCCACATGATTCAAATTGCGACCTCAACTAGAATTCCATAAACTCAATGTTTATATGCAGAGACAATGTAAAAACTTTTCCACGTGATAACGATCAAAAGTGAGACCTCCCATCCTTAGTTATGCATTCTTCCAATGCCGAGTATTTTTACCTGATTTTTTCTTTCTCAGCCACCATCACCATCAGTCTCAGTGTTGAACCCATCCCAGAGTCAACTGAAAACCCATGAAAGTTTGGCATGGATAAAAGCTGGAAGAGTTTTCCACCACGGCAATGACTTATGTAACACGTCGGGAAAAACAAGCCACTCATCTATTAATTAATGAACACTTTTTAGGCGCTAATATGCCTAGAATGAAACTCATTCAACATGCCGCGTTGAAACCACACAGGATATATGATTTCATAGGCTAAATAGGCGGTGATATTAGGAAGAGGCTAATGGAGTTTGAAAATTGCCCTTTGTGCAAAACTAGAAAAGTCTGCTCTGCCAAAAACTTTTGCCACAAACTTTCCCAAGGTGCAGAGAAACGAAACCCTGATGATAAGTGATTGCATGCAAAAGTGCAATGAATCCTTTTGTTACCCCAGTAGACGGAGAGGATAGAAGAGGGGGCGATTACATGACTATTGAAATGTAAAGACTTTCTCCGCATAGTGGACTTGGACAAAAATTTTTAACGTAAAGTTTTAGCCTGGTACACATAAGTTTTTAACATCTTGAGAATTGTTTGTTTAATATAGACGTGAACATGCAATGGTAAAGTGGCTGTTTGCATAAATGATAACGACGATTTCCTCTTCAGACAAACTTTAAAAACTAAGGGATAATTTACTTGAGATGAACGCTTTTCACTTTTCACACGATTTTGATGCGTCAGAAATTTTTGACAGGGCATTTGCTGCAATTTGTAGATCCTGCAGTTTTGTTTGTGTGAGATTTGGCTACAAACAAATTAATTGTGTCGCATTGACAAATATGTTTGAATTAAAAAAACTAGAGAATCATATTTAATAGGTTTTTCACGCTAATTTTTCAGCAATTTTTTGGTATGGGATTCAATATTGCTATCACACTACCATAGACCCTCCTATCCCCCCTAAACGTGAGGTGTTCTATGGACAGATCTTAACTAAAATTCTTCTCCGTTTGATATTTACAAAATGTGCTTAACATTGTGTAAAACCTAACCTTTAATGTTTCGAAAAACCGTTATATGCACTTTTTTTTATAATGGCACATTCTTTCTACATTTTTGATAAAGTTTTTTTTTAATTTCTAAAAGAAAACTATTGACATTTCGTCATGAGATCGTAAATAAAACACAGCTTAATCCACCTAACGGTGAGGTGATACCTTTTTTACATAACCTCATGATGAATATAAGTTAATTGTTTTTATGCAAAAACATTTGAAAACTAATTGTAGTAGAAAGTTGAATTTTTATCAAAATATGAACAGTATTTTATCAAAATATGAACCTCTTCCGAAAATGGGGAAAATTGAACCACTCCTTCCCCTTTCTTTCATACAAATGGAATTTTTTTTTGAGATTTTCTCGAAAACGGCTCATTTTTTCGAAAAATTTGTTTGGACAACAAGGGTTTAGAATATCTTTCTACCATACATGAAAAGAAAATCGGACCACTCAAATGGAAAATATTTTGGCGATTATCTCGAAAACGGCTCATTTTTTTCAAAATAGCATTCCATAGGATTCTATTGGACGATAATAGCTTTCGAATACAAAAAGCAGCGTGAAAATCGGATAAGGTTAACTGGTAAAACTGGACCTTACATTTTTCGATACATACATACACATTTTGTGGGCTTATCGGACTGAGTTGATGGTATATGTCCCAGGGACGTGCGGGGTTCTCTTATAATATCGGTTTTTGGAGTGATTTTTAATACCTTTCTTATATGTAAGAAAGGTAAAAAGTGAGAAAACGATTGCCTAAAACCGTAGCGTGGTGCCTTTGTTGGCTAAAGACAATTGTTGAAAAAAACATCAATTTTGCTGATTTCCTTCAATTGCAATCTTGAAATATTTCTTAAATAACCTATCTCTCGACTTTGCGCAAAATAGTAATCTATAAATCGATTATTATAGATCCATATGTCCAAACCATTACATTTCTAAATATAGAAACGATGGCTAAAGACCAACACGCACGATAGATAACCATATTCATAATCTATTTGAACACTCGATTTCCTAACATTTTCTTTTTCCAGTGGTAGCTGGTAACACGATCCTTATTTTGCGATAAATGTCTCCGATTTTATGTCCTTGAGGTGTGTATATCATAATTATATTAGTAATTTAGACATTGGGAAATCCTCAATAACGTTTCTGATTTATCGCAATAAAATCGTGTAAGATTGGAACTGAGGTGGGAGTGTCAAAATCAAAGATATCTAATACTCATGAGCGATTTCGATTTGTAAGCAATATTATGGAGAAAAATATCTCAAGGGACAGAAGTTATAGAACCAATTTTTATTCAAGTATGTACTGTATCGCTAGTTTTGCTTAAGTTAAACATAAGAAAAGCTTCAATTGCCAGGGAGCAATCGTCAAATACTCTATATGAAGGTAGATAAAATTTTGTGGTTTTTAATACTGCGAGGTATATTTATATATTTACTGAAATTGTGATTATACAATACTATTTTGCGATTTTGCATAACAAATGTGTAATTTCGTTTTACACTGCGAATTGTAATTTTACACTTGATATGTACTAAATTTAAATGCCTGATGTATTTTTATAGCTTCTAAAGGTGATGGCCCAATAGAAGCTTTGCTTGCTTCGCTTGCTTTGCTTTGCTGAAGTATTTGAGGCGATCAAAGCAAGCAAAGCTACTCTAGGCCCAATGTACGCTTTGTTATGAGCGCTTTGACATCTGGCAATTGTGTTTCTGCGTTAAGCGCTTTTGTATTGGGCCAGCTCCCATAAGGAAACACGGAGTTCAATTCAGCTGTCAAAGCGAGTAAAGCAAGCGAAGCTGGCAAAGCTTCTATTGGGCCATCACCTTAAAGTTGGCACCATTTTTAATTACGATTGAGGCTTCTTGCCCAATGAGATCAAAGCTTTTCAACGAGAGAGATATGAAAGATTTGATCTCATTGGTCGAGGAAGTTCAATCGTAATGGTAATTGCAATCGTTAGTCTGAATTGGGCTTAAGACTATTTGGTTAGTAAAGTTCAATATACCGTACAAATGCCACTTGTTGATGAACCACCGCTCGCGCCCCCAAACCAGATGACTGCTAAAATCTAAGGCTAGTTTTTATACCCGTATGGTGAAACCAAAGGGTATACTAACTTTGCCTTACCGTTTGTAACGCCAAGATCCCGTCATCACACACAAAAATGAATTACACCAGTGTGTTTAGAATGATAAAAATAATTAATTTCTGCATGTCCGTCCGTCCGTCTGTCTGTCCGTCCGTCTGTCTGTCCGTCCGTCCGTCTGTCTGCCCGTCCGTCTGTCTGTGGCGCGGATTGCGGGCGCACGGATTGAGCTAGAGACTTGAAATTTTGAGCAGATCCGTTTTTCGTAAAATGCGAGGCTAAGTTCGTTAATGGGCAAAAATGGACCATTAGGGGGGGGGGGGGTACCCCCCATACGAACGAACACGGTTTTTGTGAATATCTCAAAAAAGGTGCATCTTATCAAAAGAGTCCAAGAACAAAAGTTATTTAGAATATGGTTCTACATTAAGCTCTCATACATCAAAATCCGATTGGAATAAATTTTAAAAAATCTTATTGGAAAGTTTGACTTCAAAGTGGAATTTAGGTATAATTGTTCGAATTTTGATACGAATATCACCATACGGGTTTTCAATAATTGCCAGATTGGCAATTATAGCTTTTGTTATGTTTAAACATACTGTCAGGATCTTTTTGTAGAACGTCTTCTTGTTTTAGCGCTTCAACTGCCTCTGGCCGCGGACGGTGGCTACTGCACTTAACAACCAGGGGTTGCCAGGCTCGCAGTTTTTTTGTTAGTAATGTTACCGGGGATTATTGATTCTTTTTACTCGATTCTTACAGTTGTTTAAAAACCATTTATTGTCCTTGAAAAAGGCTCATAAACCAAAACATTCGAAACTTACTAATACCTTATGCTTTTTAGAATTTCATTAAAATTTATAATTTTCCCCTTTGAAAATAATTGCATTAAATGGATATTATTTACAAAAGAACAGGATTTTTTTGGATTAGTATTTTTTCCCTGAAATATCGATTGAATTTCCGTATATTTTATTTAAAATTGGCTAGACACGCGCTAAAAATAACCTAAATTCCTTACTATATACGAAATAATCAATTTTTATTGTTTACATTTCCCACATTCAGAATCGTAAAAATGAAATATTGTTCACTTTAATGTTTTTCATTTAAAACAAATCCATTAAGTGTACCATATTATAAATGTATTGGATTATTCCCTCATACATGCTTTTCTTTTATATTTTTCACCATTTTTTGCTATTCATGGTGGTAAGCTAAGCAATTATGGTTCACAATTTCCCCACCGGAATGTACAAATGGTGGATGGGCACATAAAATGTTTTTTTTAACGTAGTACACTTGTATAGTATTTTACACAGTTGTAGAGTTTAGCAAGTAACGTTTATAAGGAAGTTTTTACACCTTGGTATCGATTATTAGTTAAACGCTTATCTAATCAAATGGTCTTCCAAGAGATTATTTTTTTTATTTTGTTTTTTATTTTATGGCTGGAAATGGTAGGATGATAAATTTAGGTTATTTTTTTCATGGTTTATGATAGACTGAACCCTTTATAGAAAGCACTGCAGGTAGTTTCTGAAAAAATTAAATTCTGCATTTTTAAACGGACAAAATTTATTATAAGCATTTCAATTCATTGGAAAGTTACGTGCATTCATTTTACACTTTGTTAAGTTTTCCATACCCACTGTCCAACTAAGCACATTGTTTTTTTAATAATAATACAGGAAAGTGATTGAATAATTTTCTGTAGTCATATTGAAATTTTATGGCAGCAAAAACATATTCAAAGAATATCTTTCACTTCCAATATAATACTAGAATATCTACTAAATCCTTAGATTTTCAAACATATTAAAGGAAAAGAAAAGAGACGAAAACAGCCGAGTAAAACTCGAATCGTATTAAGATTTTCATCATAAATTGTAAGCGGTTTCCAAATCAATAACTTTCCTAAAGGAACAGTTTTGAAGAAAATAAAAAAATATTTTGGGACTTAAAAAATGGCGGACGCTGATATGGTAAGCATAGAGGGGAAAAAGCGCACAAAAATTATTTTTCATCACAAAAAGTCATTGGGTAGGGGTTTATACTAGACTCCTATCAAGATCTATTAATATCATCATGCTGAAGAGTTTTCATAGTTTAATTCATAAATTATTCATATGCAAGAAAACATTATTATTTTTTTTGGTTTCTATCATAGTTTTTCTTTCATTTTTGTATACAATATCTTTAGTGTGGCGCTAGTTACGAATACAGAATTCTTTTATAAGAGACAGACTGCTTACAAACACAGAAAAAACCTATAATACACGATAGAAAAAATTAGTAGAAATTGACTTCTAAGACAGTTAAGATATGTTCGTGTCCTACAAGGAATAACCTCTAACTCAGGTTGCAGGATTATCTTTAGAAATATTGAAGGAAAACTTAAGAAAGCGGCAAGAAGCGGGTTTTTATGAAACATGAAATACATTTTAGCGTTTTGTTTACATTTCAAGAAGCGTATGTTGTCATGACAGTTGTCAGCTCTATTCAAAATCATTAATATTGTTTCATTCAATAAATAAAAGATTTTTTTTAATTATTATCACTTAAAACTCTGATCCGATGTCACCTAAATTTTTGAAACAAATAAACGAATGCAATTGTTTGACGACAAAAACTATTTAAATCAATATTTATTAGTCGGAAAATCTAAAAGGACATTCGGTCTCATCTTAGATAAATTATTAGAATTTTTACTTTAGCTGCTACATACTTGTATGTCAATATATACCAGCAGTGCCGTGCAAAACAGTAATAAAAGCCAGTCGTGTCACTGGTAGTTTTTGATTCTAAAGTTAATAGCGATAAATTCTCATCTTAACCACCCAAGAATCGCCAAAGTATATGGGATGGTACTTGAAATTTATGTAAAATGTTATGGAATTATAAATAGTTTTGAAATACACTAAAAGGACAAAATTATTTATTTATCACTGGATTTATAAAAAAATTAAAAAAACATTTAAATATTTCAGACAATTGCTTTAGAAAAACAAATTTTTGAAGGACAAGAAAAAAATTCAAGCTTAATTTTTCTGTTTCAGTGAAATATAATTTTTTTTGAAGAATCTGTAAAAGCAACATTAACCCGTGTACTGGGCACGGAGTGCCCAGAACGATTTTTTGGGGTTGTATTTTCCCATTGTATTTCTTACTTGTTTAACGAATAAACCACATTTTTATGATTTTTAAACAAACAAGCCATACATTTTCTATTAGAATTACATCTGAGTGCCTAAGTACACAATATATGGAAGTTTTACAGTACACGGGTCTAGGGTTAAATACGTTAAAATTAACTGAGCTTAAAATTCATTCGTTGCTTTTCCTTATTCTAATAGATTACCCATGTTATGGTTAGTATCAGACATAGCTACTTTTACCGCGCAGCATTAACAAAAGCTGTACTGCGGTACTGCCGCTTCACAGTTTTTGTTCGTGCTGCGCAGTAAAAGTAGCCATGTCCTATACTAGCATTACAATTAATTTATGGAAAATATAAAAAAAACGAAAATTCTCGTTATTGGTATGTATTGCATTTTTTAGAGCAGACACACCTGATTCGATTTAAGCAGCTTTTACGTGAATCTTGACGTTGGCGGTTGACATATGTCGGGACCATATTGTCAACTGCTAACGCCACAGATAACATAAATACTGCATGTATATAAGGAGAAGTTTTTGGAGTTTGAAAATATCCACAAGGATGGAGTAAAATGTGGGACAAACCTCACCGGTTATAAGGCGCAACAGAAACATTAACTGAGGTTTCCAATCTTCCATCCTACCACCCGAATTTGGTCTTCGGCAATAAATGGGATTTTCTTACGCTTGAAATGTATTTTTATGGCATTACAGCATCGATTTAAATCTACGAGTTTGATTAAAATTGTACTCGTATTAAATAAGAACCACAATTTTTTTATGATGAAAATTTCATTTCGGAATTCAATCCATCAATTAATGATTTAAATACTTGTATAGGTACTGTAATATTCAGACGGAAATGCGATAGGCGCTAGAACTCGACGACAACTATCAATAAAGAAAAACAGAATTTGTATAATCAATAATTGATTTTGAATGTAGGTCATATTACAAATGACAGTATTTCATGACAAATTCTTTTCAAAACTAACCAAAATGACTATAGTCACAATAATAATTTTTATACATACAAAATATAAAAAAAATATGAAAAGAATGATAAAATACTGCCTTCAATTTAAGTTTAACGTTTAATTGAGTTATTCTTTTTTTTATTTTTTTTCGCTCATTTCATAATTTGATGGAGTTTTAGTATTGAAAATCCTTGCATAAAATGCAATCTGTTGAATTGGTCATTTTATCTCTCAAATAGATACGAGGCCCAGCGCCACGTCCAAATTTCCCTCAGCAACCACCACTGCTACAACAAAACGTTCGGCCCAATCTTCTCAATGCAAATCAACCGAACTTTCGACCACCGCCTTCTCCTATGAATGCCACTTCTGGACAGCCGCCACGACCAGTCCCCTCGCCTTTGCGTCGCATGGATAGCAAGGGAAGCATTCAACTAAATCAATATCAAGGAAATCAGCCGAGACCCGCAGGGCCACCGCCCAACCAGCCGATGCGACCACCTCTTCCTCAAGGACCAGGTAGCCCACAGCAACTTCAAAACCGACCTCAAGCGCCTTGGGCAGGAGCCGGACAACCCCCGCCCCTTCAGCAGCAGCAGCAGCAGCAGCAGCAGAACAGACCACCATATCCTTATCCAAATCAGCAGAATCCTCAGGCGAGACCACCCTTTCCACGACCTCCGGGACCTGGCGTACCCCCTAATCAGAACCAATTTAGACCACCGTTCCCCCAACAGCCGCCGAGACCAGCAGCACCTGGCGTCCAAAACATACGGAATCAGGGGCCAGGATCACCCGGAAGTCTTTCCAATCAAAATTCATTCGAACGCCCAAAGTCTGGTCAGGACACTCACATGACTTCAGAACAGGCCAAATTCAACCGGAAAAATTCTATAATGAACAACAACAATGACAACAATGACAACGATGACGATGATGTCGTTATCGGTCGGGCAACAACCCCGAAAACAAGACCCGTGGACCCAATGACTCAGTCTCAATATGGCGGCCTTTTGGACAATAGCCAAAATGATGATTTGAAAAAATCCGGTCCCAATTCGGGATTCTTTACCACATTTACGGAAGAGGCCCAAAAAGCGAAACCGCCGGTACCCGGTGACTCCGCCCCAAAATCACCAGTAAACCCGGAAACGCCAACCCGGCAAAACGTCGATCGTCCAAAACTACAACGAATGGCTAGCCGGGGGGCAATGCAGGTACGTAAACCACCGGAACAGGACGACGATGATTCGAGACCCAAGGAAAACTCCGCATCTGACAAGAAACAAGTGCCTTCAGACCAATCTCCAGTTGCATTGAACTCGATTATAAACAACGAACAAAAAACTACTTCAAACTTTAAAGAAGTTCCGAAGAAAGTTGACTCCGCCAAAAGAGATGATCCCGAAAGGTCGAAAATTATCCGAGGACCAAGTAAAATTATCAGTAAGAGTCGAGTTTTTTTTTAAGAGAAGCCAATTGCCAATTTTTCTTAGCATTTACCCTAAGTTATGAAAATCAGAATCCGATATTAAAGATCTTTATTTTTTTCAGAGGGAGATAACGACAGTGGAGTTGACGAATCGACACAAGGAAATGTAAGTTGGATTTTTTTGAATTTTTTGTTGGAAGGTTAAATTTTGTCCAGAAGAGTTGATGGTAACCAGAATGTTTCACGAAATGTTTACGATATACTAGGGGTTTTGCCCCTGACCGGTCTGTGGCTCAGTTCTTACCCAAAGATTATCATATTTTCGGTGTATTCACAAACGCCTTGAAATGTTCGGATTCGTTCGTTTTCGAAAGAAACGCTGCTAGTTTTCGTAAATTCTTTGATTTAAATGAACAAAAATGCTCAAGGCCGGAATGGCTCGGCGACTACGGGATTTCCCCGATATGAGCCTTAGTCATTCGGGGCTTCGGCTATCGTGAAACATTGTTGTAGAGTAATTTAAAAATATAAAATTATGATTATTAATATTTTCGAAAAAAAACTGCACCACATTTTTTTAAAGATTTCCGCCAACGCATACCTTTCAGAAAAGGTTTTTGCCTGCGGCGCATTTATTTTTATCTGCAACACAAAAAAAACAATTATTTGAAATATTAATTCTTTCAAAATATTCAGAGCAGATATAAAAAGGGTAAATTTTCTTTCGGTTAGCTTGCAAAAATTTTTTTTATAGGTATACATTCTAAACTTTTTAAAACCAATTCTTTGCAGGTGGGTTGAAATTTAAAGTCTGCCCCTAGTTTGGCTCCGCCTAGGATCCCAATAGCGTAGATCCGCCCTTCAAAGCAGTGGAGAGTTTTGAAAAAAGTTATATCCACTCTGATAAATATAGAAACTTCAAATTTATGAAATATTTTTAAAATATTTTTCGGTTTGATTCAATTTCCAGTCCAACCCTGACAATTTTTATTCGTAAAATTATTCATTTCTGATCACAACCACAAGGCTGAAAAGGCTACGCAAAATCATAAATCGTCGTTAGGGAAATTTGCAAGTAATTAAAAATAATAGTTGAAAATATAGACGTGAAATTTGTGTGGAATTTCGAGTAAATTTCAATGTACTTTTTTCATAATTCTCAAGGGAAAATTGTGCGACCGCAATAGGCAATTAGCCTCAAAAAGTTATTTACGAACATGAATTCATTGATAGAAATCAAGAAACAAAATGAACTCCTTAAAGTTATAGTTGTGAATGTACGACATAATATTATGATAGATAAATCTGTCTTAACCATCTGCTATTCACATAATATTCGTAACTAAATCATATCCGTTCGGCTTGGTTCGGCTCGATTCAGTATAGTTTTGTACACTTTTGGTAGTTCAATTTGGCAAAGAATGAAAACTTGACTGTCTTTTCGTGCAGTAATGAGATCTTATACAGGAAATACATTGTCTCTACCTTGACTCGACGTTAAACTATAAATATGCCACGGTTGGGGGAGTCCCAGTCGATTTTTGATTGAACAAACAAATCAGTCGTGGTATAGGCGACGAGTTCGAAAGAAGTCAGTTCTTAAAATCTACCCGAGACGGATACTAAGTAACTGAAATCAAGTTAAAAAGAGACCGAAAATCTGTTTCTGTACAAACTAAATCGGGATATTTTTATTAATATACGAATAAAAAATCGATAAAATATGAAATTTAGTTACTTACATCGACCATTTGCCGCAACGAAAATTTAATACGTTTTTTAAAGGCTTTAAATGGTCCAGAAACTTAGACGCAAGCAGTCCTTAATCAAATTCATTGTGGAAATTAAGGTTAAGAAGTGTTAAAATTTATATTTTTCATGAATATTGTTCTAATCGCTTTTTTGTATTTGTTTTTTATAATTTGTGTTCCGGAAATGCAGGAACGAAACGGACCTGGTTCGCCTGGATCGCCATTGAAATCGCCCACCAAAATTCCGGGTATCTCGAGACCTCCGAGCGCCACCCCATCCAACAAATCAAATAAATCCAGGAGTGCGTCCAGATCAAGGAATCCCGAGCCGGAACCAGTCAAAAAAAGTGAAATTCTTTTTCTATAAAAAATTGTCTTTTTTTTAATTCGTTACAAATTTTACATGTTTCCAGTTCCAATGAATAAGATCCAAGTGGGACACGCGCCTTCGCCAAATTTGAAGGCGGTTAGGTCCAAAATAGGATCTTTAGATAATGCCAGCTACAAGCCAGGAGGAGGCAATGTAAAAATCGAATCAAAGAAAATCGAAATCAAGGCAACACCAAGAATTGAAGCCAAGAACGATAAATACATACCAAAGGGCGGTGACAAAAAGGTGAGATCAATATTTTGAAATTAATAAAAATCATAAATCAAATCATCTTACACAAATTTTCTTCTCTTTGTTAACTTAAAATTTTTGAAACTCCAGCAATTAGAGGTATTAAATTTTGTACTCTGGCACATAAATTTTCTATTTTTTATAATATAGAAAATGCAAAACAACGTAGTTGTGTTTGTGATTTTAGTATTTGTTATTTAGCTATAATTAATTTGTTTTACAATTAAAGTTTACAATTTTACCAATTTTCAAGGACAACGATAATGGAAACAACATTATAAAATTTCAAAATTTTATGCGATATTAAACTCTCCACAAAAATTCGGTAAAAGAAAATTCGATGTTTTATTAACGGGGAAAATTAATAGGTTCAAAGAACGTTTGATAAATAGTGCGTGACGACATTGAAAGGTTTTTCTTTTCCTTTTTTTGTTCATATTGATGACATTTTGTCTTCATTACTGCCTATTTTATTTATTTTTTCTTCGTACGACAGTAATATTCTTCAGATATTTTTCATGGATACACTAATAATAAAGTACAGAAATTCTTATTTTTAGAACATTGATTCTGTGGGTCTAAACATTTCCAAATTACGGTTTTAGTTAATGATAGTAAATCATTTTTGAATATTTGAAATATAGGGCAAATAATTGGGCGAATATTCGCTTCATTCTACAGTATCTTCAATTTACTGAGATTTAGACATTATCAGAGACTCAAAAAATCCCTTGTTGATTTTTTCGACTGAAAAAATATGAAATTTCGTTAAAATTGTTTGAGCCGTTTTCGAGATAAAGTTTACAATTGTCCAATTATTGCTCACTAGATTTGAACCCGTTCTACGACGCGTACCCGCAATTTCGTTAAGAAAATTTTAGAAAATGAACTTGTGTAGTGTCATTTTAGATTACAGTTCTAAGAAAAACTGCATAAAAATTCTGTTGATCTGGAGATGGGGTGCTTTTTGTCACTTCTGAGCCCCGTGTTAATAAATACAGTAGACTCGCGATAGAGTCAATAGTAAAATGCCAGAGGGTGACCACTCTATCGAGATTGTTCACTGTAAGGATTGGCTATAACAAACAAAACTAAATATGAATTTCCAAAAAGTTCTTACATAAGTGCATATCAAGAAAAAATAAATATACTGAAATCGCATAAACCGATCAAAAGAAGCATATAATGCAAAGCGACGCTTTCATATAATGCAAACGACGTTTAAGCGTCGGATTTCATTGTTCACTGTACCGAGCTACTCAGTTCAATTTCATTGTTCACTTTATAGAATATCCCATGCGTTTAATTTATTGTTCACTCTATTGGGAGGTTCATATACCATGCGTTCAATTTCTTGTGCACTCTATTCGGAACGTATGTTCACTGTACCGAGAGTCTACAGTATTTGCAGAAGTATTTTTTTTTTCAAGAAATTTAAAGTCGTCATATTCGACCTGCAGAGAAATCATACATTTTTTTGCCGAATGGCGGAAACAGTATCGGAATTTCTCCAACAGGTGAGGAGATAACAGGAGAGGGTTTACAGGCAAAGGGGAGCATAGGGCTGACGAATTGTCTAAAACACGCCGCTTATCGGTTCAGTGGTTTTCGAGTTTTCGACAGACAGACAGAAACAACGCTATAAAAGATTTGAAATTTTTTAGCAACTGCTGATGCTGTAGTAAAGATTAAAAATTTTTAACATAAGTAAACTGATATTTAAATTTAAATTATAAAAATTATTTTTGTCTATAATCTCTTTCTTTATAGATTATTTTGTCCCGATACAGTTAAAATTATTAAAATTAGTGTAAAAATCAAATTAAAAATATCTGCAAAATAAAACTTCATTGATTTTTCGTAAAAAAAATATTTACGCAATTGGGGAATATCATTATTTGTGCATTCAACACATCAAAGTTACTGCTGTCAGAAGAGTCTCATTCTGATAAACAGTATCCATAATTATTTCTTCTTTTTATACATGTGTAGCAAATGCATTGCGAAAAAAAAATTAAATTTATTTGACTTAAAGTATTACAAACAAATTTACTCAGGCATCGAACTATGAAATGAGGTATTCTTCTCAACCACAAATTGGCGATTAACGAAATGTCGTACAGGAATCGAAACACACCTTCCAATAATAGCAATGACCGTGAAATCGTTCCATGATAAAATTACTTAAGAATATTTGAAATTTCCACAACATTGTCTTCGTTTTTATGAAGAAGTTTTGATATTACGTATCAATTACCAACAATTGAATATTTTAATTTATGTTAAGTAGTTAAAGTCAGAGTCAAAAAACCAATTTGCATAATTCCCATAGGTATGGGCCGCTCTTTTAAAAGCTTCAAAGCATATACTCAAAAAATTCTGGATGAAACTTTTTTGATAATTTCAATTTTATTTCAGTAATTTGAAAAAAAAAAGAATTGCGCAATTTGTAGGATTAAAATAATTTGAGTAGAATATTGTTTATATTTTCGTTTTATTAAATTTGTATCAAGAAACAAAAAAATATTTTGTTCATCACAAATTTTAGATAGTTTCAACAAAATTGCAATGGAATGCCAAATCAAAAATTGGATCGTTGGAAAATACCACCCATAAGCCAGGCGGCGGTGATAAGAAAATTGAGACAATTAAGCCTGACTTCAAAGATAAGGCTAAGCCCAAAGTGGGATCCAAGGATAATGTTAAGCATGCACCTAAGGGCGGTGATATCAAGGTAAGCTACAAAGTGATATCTTTTTTTGTTCATTGGTTTTTCTGGAGGAATTACATTTAAAACTTTTGTATTTTGTGAAACTACAACGATCTCTTCGTGCATGCCATGTTACTAACTGATTTTTGTCAAAGCATAACCTTTTTCAAGTACTTTCTTAATTTTTTTTTGGGATTTGTCGTCTTTCAGCGTTAATAATTTTTAACCTACGTAAAGTGTTTCAATATAATTTTTGAATAATAACGTTTATTGGCTTAGCTGCTATGAAAATTAACTAAAATCTGTTCTGGATGCTGCATGAATATCAAAATTTGTTATTTCGGTCGCCATAAGAGCTTGAGAAGAACGAATGAAGATCTTCGACTGATTTCATTCGTTTCAATGATGTTGTTTGCATGCCATTTGTACATTTACCAATCGTTTAACAAAAATTTGGAAAAAATTAAAAATTTTCATAGATTTGAGATACCTAGTTGATATTTATTGAAACAAATTTTAATAGTAAGTATTTCGAATATTGTTAACTTTCAAATCATTTGATCAAAATTGTTGAAAACAAGAAGGATGACTGATAGATAGTTTTTTTATGTATGAAATGTTTTCCCATAATATTTATTCATATTTTATTGTAGCTACAGGAGGTTATTTGAATGTGTGTTAACAGTATTAGCTTTAGGTGTACACTGAATTTTAATACTTGAAATTTATTTAAGAAGTAACAAATATTAATAGCATTTTGAATCATGACGATATTTTCTTTATATTATTAGAATTCCAAAGTCTACAATTTAAAAAATCTATGGGGTTTTTTTTGTTTAAATTTCCTATGGGTTTTTACAAAAAATGCACTTAATTATTTTCTGCAGAAACACCATTTTTCCCGAGTACAAAATAATGCTTGATTTTTTCCCCGCAATTCTAAATTGAATTCCAAATTCTGGATATTTTTTAAAGCTCTTTGTACCGGAAAAATAGTTCAGTGATCTTGAAAAAAAAACCCATCATGCAAAAACTTTTTATCCCAAATCATGTTTTTTTTAATTCTAAAATCTAAAAAATCTTTTTGAACTGAAATTTCTCAATTCAAATGTTATATTATGCTACTACCAATTTCTTGGCTATTGTATACGAATCAATTAATACTTGGCAAGCGAGTTCGACAGATCTTAGCCAACGCGGGTCTGTCATCCTCATTCTTATGCTACATTTACACGAATGACAAATTTGTCATTTTTTTCTTGTCATTATGTTAATTCCCGTGTAAATGGCATAATTTTTGTAATTTTTTCTGTCAGAAAATGTCAATCTCTCATAAAAGAATGAACTTGTCCATTCTTTTATGCCAGATTGTCATTCGTGCAAACGCAATATTAGTTATGACAACTTTAGTATTCTACTTTTGTCATAACTAATATTGCGTTTGCACGAATGACAATCTGGCATAAAAGAATGGACAAGTTCATTCTTTTATGAGAGATTGACATTTTCTGACAGAAAAAATTACAAAAATTATGCCATTTACACGGGAATTAACATAATGACAAGAAAAAAATGACAAATTTTTCATTCGTGTAAATGTAGCATTACAAACGTTTGTCGATTGCCTCAGTTATTCCACACGCTACTTATATGAAATTAAAAATGAAAATACAACACAAAAATTCCATAAGTGTGCTAAATTCATTTAGGCAAGGGGGTATCAGGCCGACAGAGATTGGAAAATTCGACCAATTTAAAAATTCTGCCTCAAATTGAACATAGTCCAACTTAGGCGAATCAAAGCATACTAAGTCGAACTCCTGCACGTTCGCCGTGATTCGTGTATATTCGCTACGAATTTGGACGTTAGAATAATTATTTTTGTTTATAAAAATATATGTTTGAAAGCCCCACTTTGGAATGTTACAAAAATCATACTAATATATAAAAATGAGTTGGTGTATGTCTGTCTGTCTGTCTGTCCCTCTTTCACGCAAAAACGTCTGAACCGATTGACTTGAAATTTGGCATGAGTGTTTGTGGTAGTTCTGGTTCCAACATAGGTATACGGAAAAGTAGCGCGTGGAGTGGGGGGAGTAAGGGGAGGTGTTAAAGTGATTTCGAAATTTAGTTTTTGCGCTATGTTACTCTTTCGCGGGGAAACTACTGAACCGATTGGCCTGAAATTTGGCATAGATGTTCATCGGGGGTCCAGCCCCAACATAGATCCATTAAAAAGTAGCCCGAGAGGTGGGGGAGTAAGGGGAGGCGGTAAAGTCATCTCGAAACTTAGCTCTTCCTCTATGTTACGCTTTCGCGGGGAAACTACCGAGCCGATTGGCCTGAAGTTTAGCTCCAACATAGACCATAAAAAAAATAAAAATTTGAAAAAACTTAACCCGGCAACGACGGGTATGCAAGCTAGTATAATATAATTTAATCCCTTCAGACCCCGTGCAAGGTTTTTCTTTGTATTTTGAATAATTACAGTCTGTGTCAGAAGACAAGAACCACGTTTTTTGCAAAGTAGAAAAGATATTTGCGTGGGCTTTTGTGGTCACGATCGCGACACCAGAGTGCTGATTCATTTTAGTGTCGATCGGAACCTCGTAGTGAACGCAACTTAACCAAAATTAGCGCGATGCACGCAAAGCGTTACGAGACAGTATTTTTATGTTCGCATCCAAAAGGACCAAAATTGTAGTATTCCGCGGCTCCAAAAACAATTAAGAAATCGAAGAAGTTCGCATTTATACATTTGCACATTTTATCCAGCGCACTTTTAAACATCCGGTAAAGGTCAATATTTTTGGGGATGTTTCTCTGAGCGCGGTTTTGGCTGCTTGGAGCTTTTCAACGAAATTTTAAATACAGAGAAAATTGTCAAAATTTACAAGCGAGGACTTTTGAAATTTGTGGAGAAGATGTTTACACGGAAATATGAAGATCAGGTCTTACAAGAGGATAATAACCCGAAAAATTGCGTCAACCTGGAAAGAGGAAAATTGCGTCAACCTGGAAAGAGGAAAAGGGCGTCACGACGATGAACTGGCCCTCTCAATCCCCAGATGCTAACCTCATCGAAAATGTGTAGGTGATTATGAAGACGCTTCTCGCCGAAAAGTCTGCTACAAATTGGAGCAGCTGGCATGTGTTAAAATTTGGTCCTCTTTGATCACGGATTACGCAGAAAAACTGGTTGAAAAGTACCATGCTTGACAACGCCGGAGATTACATGGCACATTAAATACTTGCGTCTTGCTATTTGATAGGTGCTTCAATATAAAACAAAAAGTAAATAAATATATTTTCTACTTTGTAAAAATACGCGGTACTTTTCTTCTGGCACAGACTGTATGTTCCAATTAAGTCAGACAAAACCAAAAAAAAATTTCCCTTCAAGAAATTGAAAACTTCAGGTCTGAAGGGGTTAAGAATTGTTATGATAATCAGAATTTTCTCTCTTCAGTGTACACCAAAAGCCCTTTTGTATCAATACAATAAAATATTTTACTCTATTTTAAGTTCTCTTAAATATTGAAATAAAAAGCGCATTCATAGTTGTTTTTAAACACAGATTTTGTTAAACATGAGTTAAAACTGACAAAAATCCATAGTTTTTAACTCATGTTTAACATGATATATATTTAAAAATGACTATGAATATGCACCAATAGCTTTAGAAAAATTTTACGTATGTTCTTGTTGTGATTTGCGTAGACCCTTATAAAATATCATTCATATATGTACTTCTAAAGAATAAAATGTGCAGTTAAAATTGGCTGGAAATGCTTATTGATATTAAAGTATTTAAGCGAATATTTTCTACAATTTTTTCCAGAGATTCGCAATTTCTTAAAACATTTTTTTCCAAAAAGTAAGTTGTTAGGCGAATTAAAATTATTCGTTCCAAAAGTTTCCCTTATAAGTAAATAGTATCTCGATATTATTACTACCAGCAGCTGAGGAAAATTTTTTGATTCTTGTAAATATCAAAATTTGCATATTTGAATGTTTTTCTATCTACAAAAATTGAGAAAAAAATTAAATGTTTGCTGAAATATTTTGAAATTGCACGAAATCCGAATGAATTCCCGTACGCGGGCGAATTCAAGGAGAAAACTTGAAAAATGAAATGATTGAAATTTTGCGACATCCCAAATAAACATTTCATGTGAATATTTTTAATTTTTTATTTCTATATCTTTCCCCTGAATTTTGAAAAGGCCAACATGGATAAGTCCCAATCACAAGTAAGTAAAACTGTTCATTATCAAGAAAATGATATGAAATTTTGGTATGAAATTAAAATTCGTTTTGTCTGGAGTGTCCTTTAATTTGTACTTGTGTGACTGTCTGTCTGTAATGATTGTGAATTTTCAAAACAAATTTTCATCTTTCTCTCTTTTTTTTATCTTAAAAAAGTTGCTGATCGCGCATAATATTCTAGTAGTTTGTTTATAGTTTGAAGTTCAAAACAACATTTAAAATTGCTTATTTAGTTCTTAGCTAATTTGGCATTTAAACTTTATTGACTCTGCATTACATAAAATTTAAGTAAATTTAGAATATTTTGATTAAATTTAGACAAAAAAAAAGATTTTTTTAGTAGAATTAGTTTCTTTACATTTGGAGTATTGGCAATTTGTTTTAAGTATATAGAAGAAAACCATAATTAAGCAAATTAAACAAAAAAAAATGTTTAAAAACTTATAAATACACATTTTAGTGAAATTAGAAACTTAAAAGCAATCAATTGACTCTGAATAATTGTTGTATCTGATGTCAAATTAATTGCTTTTAAGGTGTAAATAATTATTATATAACTAATTTGAATTCGGTGCTGATTTTCAGATTCAAACTCATAAAATAGAAATTAACGCACAGAGTAAGATCGGATCGTTGGATAATGTTAAGCACAGACCAGGTGGTGGGGATAAAAAAATATTCGACGACAAGGAATATTTAAAGAATGTTGATCACCCAATTGCACCAACGCAATCCTCACAGGTAAAACGCAAAAAATTAACAAAAAACTCAAGTTTGTCTAAGTCAATCAAAATTTAATTATTTATTCAATTTTTTACCTATTTTTTTTTAAAGATGTGTAATTATTTAGTATTTTTGAAATTCAGCTAAGTCACGTAATTTTGATTAACACAAAATTCACCACACAATCGCAAACATTAATTTACACTATTCAGCGAAACAAAACTTCACCGTAGATTAAATTAATTAAAACTCATACAATAGAAACAAGTATTCTTGGAAAATTTCAATATGCTAAAGAACTTTTGAAAAAGGACTTGATTTTTTTTTGCCAAAAATCACTGAAAGGATTATTTTCAAATACAGTGGAACCTCGGTTCGTGAGCGCTTCGGTTTGTGAGTGCTTCGGTTCGTGAGCGCTTCGGTTTGTGAGCGCTTCGGTTCGTGAGCGCTTCGGTTTGTCAGCGCATCGGTTTGTGAACGCTCTTCAGGAACGGATTAAGTTTACGAACCGAGCCACACGTGGAAAAGTCAAATATCGAAAATTCGAATTTCTTCATATCTCTAGTATATTCCGAGATCTTGAGAACACGAATTTTTGTCCAGCTCCTTCTAACTCGACTTAATGAGGGGCTAAAAAAACTTTCTTCCATTTGTTATGTTAATCACGCATGTCTGGAACGGACATTACAAACAGGCTGTAGGGGAGAGAGGGCGAAAGGGCGCCATCCCCAAAAAACGTGATTCCATGTTTTTTTTCCGCAATGGTGAGCATTCCAATTTAATGAAATGTGCTGATTTTTGAATAATTCCTCTCTGGGGCGTAATTTTCCTAAAAAAATTCCTTGGGGCACATTTTATTATAGAGTTTTTGATTGAGGTGTATTTATTTAGCATTTTTGCCTTCGGACACAATTTTTGTTGCGCAACGAGGAAAAAAGATGCAATTATATTTTTTGTTATTTGAATAATCACAAATACAAATTGAAACAACCTTTCTTGAAATTAAAAATTCTCAGGCACAGCAAAATTTATTTTTTTTGGAACAGAGTGAAGAACGCCATTATATAAATTTTACCCATAGTGTTTACCACAATCAAAATAATTTAAAATAGGGGAATGACTCGTACCTTGGTCCGAAATTTACTTTTCGATCGGCATCAAAAAATCTATGCATAATTTAAAAAAAATTTTTAATAAAGCCCTGATAACTTGTGTATAAAAAAACAAACCTTTGTCTTCATAGTCCTCACGGTTTTTTAGGGAAATCAAATTAAGTAACTCAACTTTTCGGGGTCCAAGGTACAAACCCGGCTTGTACTTTGGACTATTCCGGCCTATAGTTTGGACTAGACATGGGTAACGCAGCGCTGCATTGCGCCATTGCGTTGATACAGTATACTGCGCTATGTGCGCTGATACGCGAATAAAAATTTTAGTAGCGCAATAGCGCACATAACGCAAACGAGTCAAACGAAACAACTTGGTTATTGAGCCAACTCAACTGTTTCACACAACGACAGCGCGGCAAAAAAGCGCAGCCATAATTATGATGGTTCCAACCGGTGCGTCATATGGCGCAATTGCGTTAACGCACTGTGCTGATAGAGTGTACTGCGCTTGCGCTACTGTATCAGCGCACGAAATTTTACTGCGTTACCCATGTCTAGTTTGGACCCACACTAAAATATAGCACTACGTTTTTTTTACTCTTTTTTTAACTATTCCTTTGAGGAGGTGTCTTAGAAGAGGGTGAGTTTTTTTTCCGGAGAACGAATTATATTCGTATCTTGCGTCACCAGAGTTTGAAAACTCGCTCGATTTAAATTTCCCTCTAAATTTGCTGCGTTGGTATTAATAATAAGTGTTGAGCAGTGGCACACTTATACATACATATGACTACAACAACATTTCATGTTCCAGAAGCTTTTCATAATTGATTAAAATAATTTTTTTTTGCCTAATGAAAACAATGGTCCAAGGTACAATGCTGTCACTATTCTAATTTATGCAAATATGAATTAAAGCAAATAAAACTGATGAATCATCTTACCTATTTCCGAAAATACTACAGTAACATTTACAGTTACTATGTATTCAAATAGCGCTATCTGATTGGATCGAAAAAATTGCTTTTGTGTAGCGAAAACAGTTTTTGTTAGTGTGTGGACACAAATTTTCTTGCCGATGATTAAACATAACAAAAGCTATAATTGCCAATCTGGCAATTATTGAAAACCCGTATGGTCATATTCGTATCGAAATTCGAAAAGTTGTACCAAAATTCCACTTTGAAGTCTAACTTTCCAATAAGATTTTTTTAAATTTATTCCAATTGGATTTTCATGTATGGGAGTTCTATGTACAATCATATCCTAACTAACCTTTGTTCTCACACTTTTTTTTTGATAAGATGCACCGTTTTTGAGATATTCGCAAAAAACATTTTCGTTCGTATGGGAGGTACCCCCCTAATGGTCCATTTTTGCTCATGAACGAACTTGGCCTCGCATTTTACGAAAAACGAATCTGCGTAAAATTTCAAGTCTCTAGCTCAATCTTTGCGCCCGCAATCCGCGCCACAGACGGACGGACAGACGGACGGACGGACATGCAAAATTCAATTATTTTTATCATTCTAAACACACTGGTGTAATTCATTTTTGTGTGTGATAACGGGATCTTGGCGTTACAAACGGTAAGGCAAATTTAATATACCCTTTGGTTTCACCATACGGGTATAAAAACGGCATGAGCAAACTCGCATAGAAATACTCTAAAATTCATAGGAGAAATTTTTTGCAGAAGTTTCACGGTTTATCCTTATTGGCATTCGGATCAAGGTACGAACCCGTCCCCTACGTTTTCCTGCTCTTTTGCATGAAAAGTGTGTGTGTGTGTGTGAAAATATAGGAAACGATTTTTCACATTCACATGACATTTCCGGGGATTATCAAGCCTAATTTTTTCGCCCTCGAAAAAAGTTCTTTAGATAATATTTAAGCACATTTGATAAAATTTATAATAGCTTCACACAATCGAATTAAAAATATAGACATTAAAGAAGCCCGCTTTTTAGCGCTTTCGAGTTTTAAAACACATTTTTGAAAATCACAAAAACGTAATTAAAACTGTAATAATTTATAAATTATACTTATAGGAATATATTTACACCTATTATTAAAAACCAAAATGTCTTGAAGACTTTTAATACGTGTCGCCGATAAACACAAAATTGTTAGTAAGTTTACGTCGTGTGCAAAAAATTTTGTGAGAAATTTCCCAAATAACAATAATTACTCAAATACAAATCACTAAACAGAAAAGTTTTTTTTAACAAAAAGTGTGTGGTGTTATTTTATACAAGTTTAGGAATAATATTTGGAGATTTTTTTTTAAAATTTATTTGAAAACCTTTTACGGCGTGTGTTTCTTGTTTGTTGACAGTTTTTTGATCCCCGATTCCATAACTTTCAGATTGTTGAGAATTAATTGATTTTTATTTCCTATAAAAAAAAATTTAGAGTCCGATTCCAACAGCGATGACAACCTCATCCGGTGCTGATGAAAATTTAAATCAACAGCAAAGTTAAATTCTTTCAACCAAACTAATAAGACAGCCCTTAAAAAAGATAAAATCTATGTTATCACAAAATAGGTTTTCTTATTTGTTTATTATTAATTTTTTTAACATGGATATAATATTACTGAAAACAACATTAACTGTTTTTTTTTTTATTAATAATACAATTTAGATTTAAATATAAAGTGAAATTCAAATTAAATTTAGTTCTTATTTTGTTGTTTTCATTCAACTACTCTGTGTTCTAATCTAAGATTAATAAAATTAAAGTATAGCAGAAAAAACAAAACAAAACAAAACCAAACAACTTTTAAATAGTTTTTAGAAATATTTTCATATATTATACAACAAGAAATAAAAAACGAAAAACTTTAAATGACACACTTTTTTGACATAAGATTTTTAAATTCTTATTTAATATTCTGGGAAAATGTTTACAAGAACTTTTCTCATAAAAAAAATGCAATAATAACAACAGCAACAAGAAAACCTAATCAAAAAAAAACCGCAACGGAAAAATAATATTTTCAACATTTAAATCATAAAAAAAAAACTAAAACAATATTTATACAAAAAAATATTAATCACTATAATAAAATTAATATTTATCAATCATTCCTTTGTATAATCAATCCATTATAAAACGTATGTGTTAAAAGTATGTAAAGGATTCTGTTTAAATTTTTTGTTTGGAAAGTTAGATAAATAGGCCAAATATGAACTGATTCTTGTTAACGTTGTTTTCTTTGAATAACCAAAAACACTAAAATTTGCAAGTTCTCTTTAACAGAGCAATTGAAACATTAAAACGTCCTTTTTCATATATAAATTTTTTCTATACACGTTTATAGAAAAAAAAAGTTTAATGGTAAACAAATTTTGCGATTTTCTAGAAGTTTTGTGGTTTCGGGTTTCGAGAGCTGCGAAATTCAAAAGTTTTTTTTGTAAAACAATTTACACGAAATTCTGAAGTCCAAACATAAAAGCTACTGTGACTTTTAAAACTGGAAAGTTTGTAATTGGATTTGAAATTTTAAAGGATTTTTAATTGGTTAATAATGGATAAAATGAGCCTCTGGGCGAATTTACAAAACTTCAACGAAATTTAGATAAATTTCAAGCACATTGTTTACCAGTTACAATAAGTAAATGTAGGCTTCTTGAACTCATATTCAATCCTTAAATCTATAGATAAATTTTGTTAATTATTTGTAAGATATGAGCGTCAATGGGATTCCTTTGTTTCTCAAAATATTAATTGAACTCAAGTAATTCGATTTTTAATTTCTTCAATGCTGATAAAAAAGAATTGAGGGAAGATTGTCCGATTATATGTTTCTAATTTTTTTAACAGTGTCAAGTACATTCATCTCAAACCAAATTTTTGTGAAAAAAGGAGTGATAATAAAATCGGTGACCATTTAATTTAATTTTATAAAAATTTCTTTCAAAAGACGTTATTTTAATGTCTACAAAAGAGTTAATCCTAGCAACATTAAGGTTCGCAAAGTGGACACCACGACCACAAAGTCAAGAAATTGATGTGAATCGAAGTCATAGCACAAGGCGACCTCTTGTGTAACTTGGGAAAATTGAAAGGTAAAAGATTTACTTATGCGTATCGCGATCAGATTAAACCATCAATTAATTATATGTACCCTTTCGACTGTCGCGATCATCACTCCTACAGTCTACGATTTTCAACTGACCATCATTTAACCCTTAGAGGCACAGAAAAATAGCAAATATTTTCACCCTTCCGGCACTCGAAAATTTTTTTTTTTTTTGATTTTTATAGTGGTACTATTTTAAAGTATCATACGGCAATGAAAGACGGTTTAATTGGTGGTACATTTTTGATACCACCGTGCAGTATTTGTTACAAAAAAGGTGGTACATCGCGTGTATCACCAAGCCTTTAAGGGTTAAACAAATTATTTCAATGGAATTTTTATCGTTTCACAAAAAAAGGGATTACCTTATTATTTCAATTTTATACTTAAATTAGTATAAAAGTAACAGCAATAGAAGCGCTTTTTGGTTGTAAAATTTTGAATTTGAAATTTCTAATCAATTTTTTGGCTCATCAAATATTTTAATTTTTCTTTGAGATTTCTTATATTTATGTTTTTTTTAGTAAATTTTTTGTAGTAAAAAAATCAGAAGCAAATTAAATGAAGTAAAGGTACAAGTAATACTTTGAATAAACCATGATCGTAATTAGTAATAGTAGTGTTGCTATTATAATAAAATTACAGAATATTTGAAAACATAAATATTGCTGATCATCACCAATTAGTAAAAATAAAAACATTTTGAACAAAAATTGTATAATTACATTTAAACATTAAGCAAAGTATAATCAACACATTTGAAAATTTGCACATACACCAATTTGAGATGCTTATTTAAATAGATTTTTGGAATGATATGACAAGTTTTTTGAGATTAAAATGAAAAAAAAGATAAACTTATATATACATAGAAATTAAAAAAAAAATCTTGATATAGATAAAACTCATTGTATCTCACAGTAAATCAGTAAATTTTGAAAATACATTTAAAAATTGTAATTAAAATCAACAGAGAGTTGGTGATATAAACACGTATTTCAAGGAAACAATAATAATTCATATATGTTTAATATTATTTATAAGTCATTTATAGAAGAAAAAAAAATGAATGAAATATTGAATTACCATCACAGAATCACTTTTTTGTAGAGACAAAAAGAATACAGAAAATCAACAACAACAACAATAAATAAATATTTTTAATTAAGATATTTAATATTTATACAAAATACAAGAAAAGCAAACCAACTTTATTAAAAAATAATAAAATTTGAAAATATGTTACTGACCACATATGGTTTTTTATTTATCTTATGATTGTTATTTTAATATTGGCATTTTCGTAGTGAATATTTTATTGCAAAGCGTAGATACTATATATTTTTTTCTACATATATATAATCTGACATCATATGTTTGCGTTAAGGTAAGTATTAAACATTTTTTATTTGCAATAGTCGCAAGTAGAGCAGCAGCATGGCCAAGCAATTATTTTAATAATTGGAAAGGCTGTATAATTTGAACATATATATGTATATTAAAGTTCTTTTGAAAATAACTAGAAATGTTTTGTGTAAATATGACATTATTTTAAGCAATTGAAGGTTATTCAATGTGCTGTGTACAAAATAAAAATGTTTTCATATTAATTTCGAACCAATGGGTGGCTTAGAAATAATTCTACACTAGAATATTATATCATTTATAAGAATGCACCGTTTTATTGACATGTAAAAATTAATATTTGAATCAGGTAAATAGTTTAGAAAATAATTTAAATGGCGAAAACTTTCAGACGAAAGTATTGTGTATATCTTTAGTTTCGCTTAAAAAGTCTATGAAATTCATTCAGTAAGATTTTTTCGAAATTTTTCCTTGTTAAATCTGTGGTCACAAGGAAAAACCACTTAAGCCGAGTTATGTACTTTTAAAGGTTGGTGAATATTTGAATTCTCCATATCCAGTTCTATATTCTGTCAAAGTTTGGTTTTGATGCTGCACCCCTCTGAGGAATGGCAGAGCAAAAACCATATGAGGCGTTAAAAGCTAGAGTGGCCCAACCCACATGTCGAAATCGTGAATTTTTTTGTGTTTGAATCACTATTGCGAGTGAGTTTCTAGATAAAAATGTTTGGATGCACAAAAGAACCTTTCAACATTGAGTAATAAAGTCCACACAAATTTTTTTTCCAAAAATTTACAGTAAATAATAGTACAAAAGTGGAAAAGCTTCAAAAACTCGATTATGTGGGTTGGTCCACTTTAGCTTTTAACGCCTCATATAACTTAAGTCAGTTTTGCAAATGAATTGAAAACTTGAAACCCAAATTACTCAAAACACGCTTTTTCGACTTAAGCAGTTTTTCCTTGTGACCACAGAAATCCCTTTTCTGAATTGAAAAACTTTCAATTTGATCAAAAACTTTGATTATTGGGCTATAAAATACATAAGCATATTTTTCTTGTGTTAAAAAAAGATATGGTTTTATGTAATTTTTTTGAATGTGCCCCAAACCTAAAACCTAAACCCAAATTTTGATGAAGCACATTTTCGTGCTCTTAACTTTTAAGCCGAGTACGGAAAAATTCGAATCGCGAATCGAAAATAAAATTCTTTTGCATTTGAATCGTTCGCGAATCGAATTTTATAAAATAAAATTCACGAATGATTCTTTTAACAGATATATTTATTCTTCGGTTCGCTCGCGAGTGAATTGAAACCGATTTTTAGCTGTTTAAATTGATCGCGAGCAAATCGAGACCTCTTTTGACTAACCCTTGGAGCACAATGAACGCAACCAAGCCGCAACTAAGGACGCTTCGAACTGTCTCGCAACGCAGTTCAGAAGCGGCTGAGCACAATAGAAGCGTCGTCTGTTGCGTTGTGAGACAAACACAGAAAATTAAAAGTGAACTAAAGTAGAAAAATATATAAAAAATGGATAATTTTGAAGCGATAATTTGCTTTGTTGGTCTTTATCTTTGTTATTTGTATGTTATTGCACTAAGGCTATCAATTTTTCCTCGAACGACATTTCCCCAACCTCACTTTATGAACTGTCAACGCAGAGTTGTTGCGTTAAAGTTCAAAGTTTGGCAACTTTTGCGTCGATGGTTACGTTTAATGCTTTCACTGTGCTCACTCAAAAGCATTTCCGTGAAATAAACTCGTAAGTGACATTTGGATGCGTGATGGTTGCGGCTTGGTTGCGTTCATTGTGCTCCAAGGGTAAACCTTTCAATTCACGAATGAAAAAGAATGGAAAAGAATCATTCTTTTTGATTCTTTTTTCGCTTCATTTCGGTAGAGCTAGATTGGAGCATTTGTTTATCCGCTTTTCAATTATAGTTCTTATAAATTCCCCCACACCCATCCAAACAAACAAACCACCCATTTTATTTCCTCCGCCACAACTTTGAAAATGAATCAAAAATTCGAGAATGAATCAAAAATTCGAGAATGAATCAAAAATTTGAGAATGAATCAAAAAAAAAAATTCGCGCGAGAATTATTCACAAATGAACGAATCGAAAAGAGTGATTCTCCGTACCCTGCTTTTAAGACCAAAGTTTGACATTCATTTTTGGACAAACAAATGAAAATTTTTGGACGAACAAACGCTACTTGTCTTCAAAGTTAGTATATGGAAAAGTTTTCATAACCAGCTTTTGTTTTGTAACGCAAAAACACTTTTGACAGCAGAAACGGTCAGTATTAAATCGCCTTTTTATTAATGTGCGTTTACATTTATCATTGTTGCTTTCGAAAGCTTTCTTTATAATAAAAATGATATTGCCAGATGCGTCATTGTACCGAATGTGCCCCAGTTTACCTTATTCAACTCAAAGTGAAGCAGGATTAAAAACTCTTTGATGAATTTAAGCAGTGGCGTAGCGAGGGTTCATGTCGCCCGGGGCGGAAGTTAAATTTGCCGCCCTAAAATGATTTTTCTATTACTGACGTTTCCACCGAAAAATCCATATTTTGAAAATGACGCATACTTCGATTGGCGTGTCGTTTACAAGTAAATTCCCGTGTTTTTGTTGATAGGCAAATATCGACCAATAATTCGTCTCTTGTTGAAAACGACACGATAATCATAAAGAGGATGTGAATACCAATTAGCGCCACATTTTTAAAATATCAATTGTGTCACTTTTTTTATACCCGTATGGTAAAACCAATGGGTATACTAACTTTGCCTTACCGTTTGTAACACCAAGATCCCGTCATCATACACACCAGTGTGTTTATAATGATCAAAAAAGTCGATTTCTGACGTCCGTCCATCTGTCTGTCCGTCCGTCTGTGGCGCGTATTGCGGACCCACGGAAATTTTGCACAAAGCCGTTTTTCCTAAAATGCGAGGTTAAGTTCGTTAATGTGCAAAAACGTACTCGCCATATGAACTAAACGTTTTTTACGAATTTCTCAAAAATGGTGCATCTTATCAAAAAAGTCCAAGAACAAAAGTTGTTTAGGATACGTTTTTACATAAAACTCACATATATCAAAATCCAATTCGAAGAACTTTTAAAAAAATCTTATGGGAAAATTTGACTTCAAATTGGAGTTTTGATACCACCCTTCGCCGTTCAATTAAACTTGAAAAAATGTCATATCACCATACGGGTCTCCAATAATTGCCGGATTGGCAATTAAAGCTTTTTTATGTTTCAAGGTGAAGACTGGTTTAAACCAAACGTTACTCAAAAACTGATTGACCAGTACAAAAGTTATATTAAAAATTGTAAGCAATAATTTCAATTTTTTTAAAAAGAAAAAAATGTATTTCACATGTTTCTACAAAAATACTTTTCTGGCTATTTGGACTGAAAATTGTCTTAAGAGCGTCTACTGTTCTTTTTTTGTACTATGGTACTGTGCCGTGGCGATGACAGGTTCATATGTATGTCAGTGTTTATCTGTAAAGTCGCCGTCGTGACAATGTTTAAAGAGGATTCCTAGTTAGGAAAAAAAACAATAAAAAAAATAAATTCGAGCTTAAAAAGCAGCGCGTAAACTTTCCTATATCAAAGACACTATGTTTTAACACCCATTTTTTTCATTTGTTCCGAAATGTGTTGAAACATTTTTTTTAAATTTGTTCCGAAATGTCGTGAATTTGCCGCCCCATAAAGAGTGCCGCCCGGGGCGGACCGCCCCCCCCCCCCCCCCCTACGCCACTGAATTTAAGGCAAGCCAGGAAAAGCCAGAAGAATTTGTTGTTTTTGCCCAGAGGAGAAAATAAATAGGACAGATTCCTATAAAAGTTGTAATATATAAAACAGTGGCGTTTTTTTTCTAAAAATTCTAATAAACCAAGAAATAGAAAGCTCTTAAAAAATCTTACAACCAATATCCCTTTTTAGGGAGTCATTTCAAAAAAGTGTAATGTCTCTTACAATTAAAAAATAATAAATCCAAAAATTTAGGATCTTCCGACTTCGCGGGCCCTTCATGTGGTATTGTAGTTCCACCTCCTTCTCACGCTCTACTCGACCGTGACCTTTTTATTGTGAAACAAGGATTAAATTCCTATCAGACGCTGAAGAAATATCTCGTCGGTGATAGTGCAATACCGCGTATGAGCAGTTTGTAAATACCGCGTATCTACAAAAGTAGCAATTTTGAGATTTCGGGCCTAAATGTTCGAAGTGATGAATTGCTTACTTTAGGAGTCATACCATCTGAGGTTATGTATGTATAAAGGGAGTCATAATGAGGTCCTAAAAAATCTTAGACGAGAAAACCTCTTTAAAGGATTAGAAATATCAATTTTTCTTTCCCCTGTAAAATATTCAAAATGTAGATACGCGGTATTTACAAACTGCTCATACGCGATATTGCACTATCACCGACGATCTGGGAGTCTTCACAAAGAACATGAATTGAGTACAACGCATTAGATTCACCACAATAATATTGAGCTAATGTTCAAGTTGCAAAAGAATCGATTAAACATTTTTTGATAAAATCCTGTACTAAGAAAATACTTTTTTTTTGTATATAAATCTAAACAATATTAGTATTAAAAAATTATACGGGTTTTTTTAGATCAAAAAGGTCAAAACTTCAGCGTTCAGGGACTATAAATATTTTTCAGTCGTTTTAGAGTCTTTAATTTAGATAATTTACATTTTAAGATTTTATAAAATGTCTTAAAAAGTTACATCTAATTGAGTAAAGCGCCATCTCTGACCATTGCAATACTGAAAAAAAAAGATTTATAACCAGTGCTAAAAATTATGTAGAAAAATTTTTAATGTCCCCAATATTAAATTTGAACTAGCACTTCATTGGAAAAAAAATTGTGAATAAAATGAAATTCATCACATAGATTGGTAGAAAATGTAATCAACAGTAAGTATTTATACAATTTTTCCTTTAATATTTCAGTAGCAAATCAGGTGTATCGAAAAAAGGATTAAAGCTTTTGATTTTAAGTAACCTGCAAAATTCATCAGGACCCCACAAAAAGCCGAATATCCTAATTAATACAACATATTATACTGCACATGAAAACGAATATGAAAATTTGATTTGAACGATTGCTTGTATTTTTTTAAGCATTTTTTTTTTCATTATTCTAAAAAGAAGAATTAATCGAGTATTGAATTTAAATCTGCAACATTTTAATTTTATACATGTTTATACAGTATTGGAAATCAACTCCATCGATCATGAGAACGTCTACATTAACATCTTCTATGTCACTTCCGGCGGAATGCATTGTCCTTTCAATGTCGACGCCCTCCCTGAATTTCCCACGTCCGAAGAGTGCTGGTCTAAAATCGAAAAAGAATCAACCTCTGCATAATAAACCATTTAGACTTTATTAATCCAATTTGGTTTCGTTTGATTTTGCGATTGAATTATTTTTCTAAAGAAGAATTCTACTACATCAGTCTAATTTATTGAAATGTAGGAAAAATATCTATTTTAACCATTCATAATTAAAGTAAACTTTTCGCATTTAATCGCACAAATACTCAGAATGATCCAAAATGATCAATATTCATACAACATAACTTTAAAAAAGATAATTCATATTTTGGAAAGGCCCGAAAATCTGAAGAGGTACAATGATTTTATTGTGAAGAAATTCATAAATTTAAAAATTTGTATTTTAAGGAAGCGAACCAATAATTTCCTCTTATTGTTCGATTAAAGCGAAGTAAAATCGGGTAAGAGTAAAACAAAAATTTCCAAATTCATTTATAAAACATGTTAATTATTGAATTTAATAAAATTTTTGATTTCAGGGTTCCTTAATATATCACGAACCAATTTTCATAGGGATTAACAGCAAATTAAGCACATTTTAACCAAAGAACCAAATACATACAGCTAAATATTAAAAACAGTTTTAAAAATCTATTAAATAAGAATATGTTAAAGTTACTTTAATTTTCATAAATTTTGATGAATGGATTTAAATACTGTAATATTCAATTCCATTGCAATAATGACCAATTGTACAAAATCATAATCTTCCAAAGTTGATTCGAAAATTTCTCTCTTAGCTTTCGAAATGCATTGAAGGAAAGCTTCAAAGAGATGGAATAATGTTCAACAAAACGCCGAAGAAAAATATAATAACATTTCATTTTACTGTACTGTTTCTCCATCCGATGAAATAAAATTCAAGTAACCAAACTAATAAACTGTGGAATGCTTTTTTCGTAAAAATTCATTAAAAAATATATTTAAGCACCTTAATTGTATGATTTTAATTTATAACGTCTAATAAATTTTTAGGTAAGAAAACAATCTTTTTAATTAATATAAGCGAATCAAAAAATCGGAAAATTCTTTTTGAGAATTGGTTTTCCAATTACCTTGCATAGAAAACTTGAAAAATGTAACAACCTTAGAGCCAAGAAACTCCACCGTAGGGATTAATTTTGTCACAAAAAATTTTAAGGGGGTTCGTAAGGGCTCAGTAATTTAAGCGTACTTGGTTTTAACTGTCTCAGAATTACAAGACGCTGTCCTTAATAAAAGACTAACAAGTCAACCTCGCGAGGTGTGACCCACAGATCTTGATGAAACACACATAATATGTGAAAGAATATTGAAAAATAAAAGACACGTATTTATTTGTCGGCAACTATCCATGTTTAAAGTCCTTTTTGGCCTAAAAGTATGCACATTTTGACTGATTTGCATTTTTTCATAGAAAATTTGGCCGATTTCAATGAAATAAAATCTGAAATTCTTCTACTCGCCGAAAAAAGACTTCTAGATTTTATTTCATTGAATCAAACAACTCTTTCCATCAAAAAATGCAAAAAAAAAACGAAAAATTGCATACTTTTAGGGAGACCAAAAAGTACCCGCATGGGTAGTTCCTGATAAAAGGAATGCGTGTCTTTTATTTTTCAACACTCTTTCACATGTGTAAGTTTGATCAAGATCTTAGAATTACACCTCGCGAGGTTTACTTGTAAGTTAGTAAGAATAAAATTTTCTTTTTTACCCGACTACTGCTAACAAAGGGTATTGTTTTTTTAGCATTTTATTGTGTAAAGTTTTTGTTACTGGTTACAGTCCAAACTGATGGACCAATTTTCATGAACCTGGTGTCAAAATATTTGTCAGCTAATGGTTCTTAGGAATTGTGGATGAGACACGCCATTTTGTCCAAATCGCATAGGGCAAATATATGTCATTATGGATATCAAATCTATACTTGAAAAAAAAAACAAATATGTATAACATAGGGTAACTCACGGAGAGATGCCCCACATTTTGACTTTGCCATATTTCACAATGAAGAAAGGCATTTTCGGTTTTTATTTTATTTTTAAATATTAGTCTTAACATTTATCAACAATTTTAGCGAAAAAAAAACTTACATTATGTTTTCTTTTTATTGTGATAAAAATGTTTTTGTCAGTCCCTACTTTTTGGGATAGATGCCCAACCTATGGGATAGACGCCCAACATGATAAATGTGCATGTGGGATAGATGCCTTTGAGGAAAAAAAACATTTTATTAAGTTATAACAAAATTTTATTATGCATTTTAATTCATTTACATACATATATGTCTATCCAATATACACATACTGCAATATAAAAAAATTTAATTAAATAATAAAGAAAAAAATAACAAAATTCAGTGTCTTTCGGGAGGAAATCCAACGGCCTCTAATTTCTGAATATGACGCACGAGCCGTTTTTCATTTTCGAATCCAAGGATGGGATGTTTACCTATAATAAATAAGTATTTTCAATGAATGTGGGAAAGCAAATAGGTATATGTTATTACCTAGAGTTAATTTGCCCCTAAGGTCAACTATCCCTAAAAAGAAGGCGTCTATCCTTTTCATACTATATAGATGCCCCAATTATTTAATAAATTAAATGTGGATAAAAAGAAAAAAAAATTTTTTTTTCACAAACACTAAACTCTCCATTTGACACATAAAAAATAAAAAAAATATATACATACTTCTTTAAGCAAAAGTTCCAAGAGTTTTTGTGCAGCTCAAAATAAGTTTTTGGAGTTTTCCCTTGTTCGAAAACAAAAATGGCCAATTATCCCGCAACACGCCCGACTCTCGCGAATTTTAACAACGCACTGAAGTTTCATTGAGCAAACACTTCATATGTAGAATGTGACATGTTACGTTTTATTTCGTTAAGTACCAGTTTTTAACAGTGAGGCATCTATCCCAGTGGGGCATCTCTCCGTGACTTACCCTACACTACCCTTTCTCCAGATATCTTCTGACCGATTGTTCCAATTTCGATACGGCTTTCGCTAATAGTTCGGAAATTTCTTATTAATCATTTAATAGTTTCATTACTAACCTCTCCTAGTACCTTCGGAAACTCTTATTTGAAGTTTGGCCTATGAATTTTACCTAAAAAAAAGTACTGTTGTCTGGGACCCGAATTTTTTACTTCCATGATAGCAGTTAACGTGTAAATACGCGTCTTCAAATAACGAATAGTAAGAAAAATCTAAGTATTTAAGCACGAAAATGGTTTCAAGCATATTTGCCCTTCTTAAAAAGGCTTGAAGGTTTTTTAACCCTTTCATGCCCGACTTATTCCTCGCAGTTAGAAATTTTTTTTTGTTGGTTCTTTAGTTCTAGAGAGGTACCATGCAAAGTGTTATAAAAAGTTGCTTATAAGCGACATTGGGCATAAAAAAGCCATCTTAAAAAAATTGTGAAATTGTTTCTCTCTGGAGATTAATATGGTTGAGTAATATACCATTTTTTTACAGGATAATTCTGAATAAAAGAGAAAAATATTGGTACAATGTGATAGAGTGAAGTTCTTTTTATTTGCACCCACATAATTCCTGTTAACCATTGAGGAAGTTAAAGTAAGATGTTGTGAAACAAACATCTCAGATGGTTCGCTACGTGGTTTGGCGTGTATGTCATGTTGCTACGCCTTAAATTGTTAAAGCAGTATTATAAATTTTACCGGCTCCTCATATTTTTGGGCAAGTTTAATTTCGCTAAAAAAATTTTAGATGACAATTCCTTTAGATAATATCTGTGAGTTTAACGCTATAACATTTAAAAAAAAATCAGGTTTTTTAAGTACAATATTAGCCCCTTATCAAAATAAATGAATTTGGAGTGCGTGTACTGCGGATATTTTTAAATGGGGAAGTCCTGGGAAGTAAGGCTAAAAGTAAAACTCAATATTTTCTCTGTGATGTGGATTTAATTTCACACGCATACAATTTTTAAAAGTCCTTATAAAAACAACAATATGATTTATTTAGTTTTTTTTGTCATTTCATTTAAATATACATAGATTTGTTTTGTTAATTTTTGTCCTTATCGTTTTCACAAATAATAAAATATCCATAATTTTATGTAACTTTACAGATTTTCCTTTGTCTTTTTTAGTAAATGTATTTTTCCATTATCTTTTACAAAAATATATCAATTAGTGTTAATATAGGTAATTGCTAATTGTAAATCATTGTTTGATTAATGTAATATACTTTATCTTTTTTTAAAAAGTTCGTTTAAAAACTCATGAATTTTAGCGTTTTATGTTTGCGGTTTAAGCTTTTCATTTAAATTGACAATTACTTTCAGCAAGCGCCCTTTCAGAAAGTTTTTAGTTTGAAATTGAGTACAATACCTGTTTAGAAATTAACTTAAAACGAAATGAATAACTGTTACATAATATTTTTTCTGTATTTTGTGCATACTAAATGACAGAGAATAGGATTTTTTTTGTTATTGAATTTAATGCAGATGGAAAAACGTTTTTCGGGACAATTTATATAATGACTCAAAAAAAGACACTCGAAATTCAAGTTCTTGAATGGGCAAAATCGGACCATTCCTTTTCCCCTACCCCACAAATGAATTTTTTTTACAATTTTCTCGAAAACGATGAGTCGTATTGAAAAATTTATAAAGATAAAATGTGTTTAGAATAGGCTTTTACATAACTTATTCATTCGTCAAAATTTAGTTGGACAACTGGAAATTTTTTTGCGAGTTTTTCAGAAATGGTGCATCGTATCAAAAAAATTATAGAGACGAAATGTGTTAAGGAAAATCCAATCGCACCACACCTTTACCGTTTTCCCACACAAATGGATTTTTTTTTTAAATAAAAATTTAGTCTGCCCTCATGTAGAGTATTTGACGATTGGCCCCTGGCAATTGTAGCTTTTCTTATGCTTTTTTTTAATCATTTTTGTTCGGCTTTTCTATGGCGTTATTTATGTAAGCTAAAATTTAAAATATAGAAAATCCTCTGAACTTCCCTAATTAACCCGTTCGGTACATGTTTTTTTTTCTATGGGGGTTAAAAATTCTCTATACAAATTAATGATGTTTAAGCTATTGGTATTCATTTAAAAAAAAATTATTTTTTACAAATACGTCCACTGTAGTCCAACTTTTTACTCAAAAAATCAAAATTGGGTCACAAATGCACTTAAAGGTGCACTGAATGAGAATAGAGTGTTGAAAATAAATAAATAATAAGTCAATTCAAATAAATTTTTAACTGCGTTGCCATATGGCATCAAAATACCGAATGGGTTAAGAAGATTTCGTATCTTTATTCGGTCTTGAAATTTCATATTTCTATTCAGCAATTTTCCAACTACAGGTTTATAAAAAAACAAAGATAAAATTTCTTGTGTTTATATTTAACCGTAAATAAATCTTCTCAAGATTCGCACATTTCTTTGGATTTTTTGCGGAAGCTGCCCACACATATCAAATCTCTCCATTAATCTTTAATAGCTCTTTAAATTACACAAAAAATCTTTCTGTTTTCGAAACGGTGGGATTTTTAAAATTGAAATTGAACCAATTGATCGTTAGGCTTATTAACAGCTTAATAGTCCTAGAATATTTATAAATTTTTAAAGTCTTTACGTATAATCGTATGTTTTTCAGAAAGGGAACAATAAGTTATTTTTAATTGCACCCACATAATTCCCGTTAGCCATTGAGGAAATTAAAGTAAATTTGGCCCTGACGGAGGTCAATTAACTTCCAAACTAGAAACAGGCCTTTAACGGGGGTTTTTTTTTGCCTAAACCTACTGGATTTTTTTATGCGAAAACATTCACACATAGTATAAAAATTTGTTTTATTTTTACGACAAGTATACCGAAACATCTAATAGTTTTAAGTACGTAACTTTAACAAGGAAATGTGGACAAGACAGCCATAATAGATTTACCACAAACGTTCTATTGACCACACAAGCAGCACTTATGTCAACTGTGTTCACAGTAAAAAAACGATGTTAAAGTTACCACATAGTTTTTTTTAGTTTTAAATTTAAAAAAACTTTTACCAGATGTAAAAGAATCCTTAAATTAAAAATCAATTTAAGTTCTAGTTGTATTGTTAATTTTTATTCAATCAAATTTACAAAATATATTTTCGAAATCGTTGATTTGTAATTGGTTCTTTCTAATTTATTTAAATTGTGGGCTATTTAAGATTGTTTAAAATTTCAACTGAAAAGTAAAAAAAAGGGTTTTTCGATCTGCATTACCAATTGACTAGATAAACCTAATTTCTATTATTTTCATACATTTTACTTAGCGGTTTGATTACTTTGGTATAAATTAAAAACATAAAAATCATATGTAATAATAAGAATAAAATAGTTTAAATTTTATATTATGATTTTTTTTTTGAATATTAATTTATATATAATTTTTTTCATTGAGGAAACAAAGTCGCAAAACACATTTCTATTAACCTATAATTATAATTTTATTCGAATGTAATTTTATTCAATTTAATTATTAAGGAATAATTTATTAAATTTTATTTATTTTTTTTTTTCAAAAACACTTTTAAGTAAATTAATATAAGACGGGTTTTTTGTTCACTGATGAGATATAATAAATTTCAACTTTTGATTGATTTCATTTAAAATTGAGTATTTTCTTAATATACATATGTTGTTGTTATTCTTCATAATGTCATTTTCAATAATTCTATATTTAAAGTTTTAAAAACAATGGAACAAAATGTTCATAAGATGAACACTTTCATTATTTGAATAGACTTAAATTTATAAAATTATGGCTGCACAACTCAGTCTTTGCACCAAATAGTTCTAAACATTTCTGCTCATTATTTTTCTTTCCTAATTTTCAATCTAATTTTTTTTTACCTCAATCGGGGCAGGCAAAAAAAATTAAAAAGGAAAAGAAAAACAATAAAATTGTTGGATTTGGGGAAACTTTTATGAGTGCGTCAAAAATTTAAAAAAAAAAACTAAACAAAAACGCCACAAAAAAATACAATCAAAAAATATTTTTGTTTTTTTAAATCTATTGCCCGACTGAAGTAAATCTGATTGTTTCATGATGTAAAAATTACCCATTTAAAACATATTTAACGCGTTTAAAGGAACAAAAATTGTGTATAGAAATTTATTTCTATTTAATTAGTAAATATATAACCAGCCTATGGCTCTATATATAAATATGTATCTATAAACTTTTACATTTATTGTGATGTTTTGACTTTTTTTCCATTTCTTATACAATTTCATTATGTATAAAATCTATGGTGGACTTAGGTTTAGGGTAAATGTATCTGTTTTTTATATTGTTGTTTGTTTTTAATAATATTTTGTGTATAAAACTTTGTATTGTTTATTTTAATTTTCATTTCTTTGAGGTAAAATCTAAAATTTGTTGGTTCATTTTTGAGTATTCCTTCTCACATAATTTTTTTTTTTCAATCTGTTAAATACATTTTAGGCCTAAAATATTTGTTTATTTACGGAGTCCTTTTTGAGTTTTTTTTTTGTTGAAAAAAATGATAAAAACGTAATAAATTAAAAACAGAAAATATCTTTTTTTATGAGTTTAAATGTAAAATTTACATTACTACACATTTTCTTTGACGACGCTTTTGAGGTTCAGGCCTTAAAACTGCTCTCACGGCTTCATCGAAAACCTAAAATTATAAGAAAATCTTTTAGATCAAGTAGACGTTATTTTGTAATCTCTTAAATATTTCTAGGATTGAAAATAACATTGGAGAATGATGTAATGAGTTTCTTATTATTTATAGTTAATCAAAACTGAGTGATTATTGATAGCAACATTCAAAAAATGATTCAGAAAAGATTTATTTAAATTAAAAAAATCTTTTCCACATTATGACATGTATCTGAGCTTTCTGGCTGATTTTATGCGTTAAATGCAACTTATCTATTATAAAATCGCTTAACCTGATTGATTGACTGACCAAACCCCTGAAGCTAGAAACTTGAAACTTTCACAGTATGTCCCAACCACCACGTAGACGCTCACTAAAGCGGGGTTTTTTTTCGAAATTTTACCGCTTGGGTGTTTTTAAACCGTGATTTTCGCCATAAATCCTACTCAATAGGAGGCTGAAAAGTTTCACTCGGGGGTTTTCGGGGTCGCTGATCACGAATCTGGTGTTAGATTTTCAAAATTAGAAACGGAAGGTCCTTTAAGGATAACGCAAATATCCTTTTTCCGATTTTTCCCGGGAAAAATGGCATTAGGGGTTTTCGGGGTCACTGATGATGAATCTGGTATTAGACTAATTCTCAACGGAGAGTCCTGCAAGGATAAGATTTTTCTCAAAAGTTTTTAAGTTGTTTCCCGATTTCTTCGTATTCTAAAATTTATACAAAAAACTTAACACCGAAACGACGGATATGCAAGCTAGTGTGGTATATTAGAGAAAATATAGGGTCTGTAAAAACCGTATCTCTACGCGGATAAAATACAATGATTTAAAAATATGTTCTACCTGTTTAAGTCCACGTTGTGTTAGTGCTGAACACTCCATGTATTTAACAGCCCTAATTTTATTTGCGAGCTTTTGGCCTTGCTCTCGTTTCAAGGGTGACAGCCCTTGTTCGGCTAGAGCACTCAATGTTTCTCTATCGTCTCGTAAATCTATTTTTGTGCCTAAAATCAATTAAAATAAATGAAATGTTTTCATCATATGACCAATTTTTTATTATTGTAACACAAATTGTGTCGTTTATTTTTTATTTACCAACTAATATAATTGGGGCATCTGGGCAGTGGTGTTTAATTTCCGGATACCATTTCGATGTGACATTTTCAAAGGAAGACGGACTAGCAACACTAAAACATATCAAAAATACATCAGTTTGTGGATACGATAACGGTCTCAATCGATCATAGTCTTCTTGGCCAGCTGTATCCCATAGGCCTAATGAAACTTGAATTCCATCTACCGCCATCGGTGCTGAGTAATTATCAAATCTAAATAATTGAATTGGGAATTATTTAATTCAAGGAAAGTTACACGAAAATGAAAAAAAAAATGTATTATTGATACTCACACTGTTGGAACATATTCACCTGGAAAACTGTCTGTTGTGTATGAAATTAACATACACGTTTTACCGACGGTTCCATCACCGACAACAACACATTTGATTGGCCGACCTGAAGACATCTGGAATTTAATTTGATGATTAGTTAAAATTTGATTGTGTACACTTTTACGCTGGTCATCTATTTGCAAATAGGTTGATTGAGTTATGGAAATTGAGAAAAGAACAAAATGCGTAACATGTGTTTTACATAACTCATAGAGACTTTCAGTAATCTTCTTTAAAAATATAGTATTTACTGAGGCAAAAAAAAAACGTATTTTGAACGACACATATGACACGAAATTTTTTGTCTATCATACAAGTCTTGAAATAGTTTTGATGGAAAATATCAAAGAATTGTGAAAAATAATTCCCCTTCCAACCCCTGTAAGGTGTATAAGTTTCGAAATACTGATTAACTTTTTTTTTTTTTCGTTTTTTGTTTTTTTGCTGCAAACATATTTGAGATAGTGGACAAAAAAAGTCAATCTTATTCGTATATGTAGAACAATGGTGGAAATATAAAACGCCAGTAAAATATATACAGTAGAGACTCGGTAATTCGAATACACGCTAATTCGAACAACCATTTTTTTATATTGGGTATCTTGTAATTCGAATTGTGGCAATTTGAGCTTTTCTTGTCGAGTATGGAAATGGCTTGAATACAATAACTAAGACGTTTAGCAGCAACATTTGCGTGATGGTATGTACTGTCGTAGCTGTACAGCCATTAATTCTGAAGCGAAAATCTCAAGTTTCTTTAAAAAGAACATAGGTTTATATAAGACTGTTTTATTAAAGCAAAAAAAAGTTCTTATTGAAGCCACAAACTGGATTTAAAAAAAAAACTAATTTTGATGCATGGAAAAGTTATGGAGAACTATATTCTAACCAATTTTTTGAAACAAATAACCGTTTTCAAGAGCAAAAGTGGTACAATTTTTAGCATTTTCAAACGGGGTTAAATTTTTTGGTAAAATTCTGTTCTGTGCAAAATTTTAACTTTCTACCTCAATTAAATATCGAGTTCTTAGATGTTTTTGTATAAAAAATTTCAACCTAAATATCCAGTTTTTCATCATATGAGATTTAATTTTGCCAGAAAGATAACATAACAAAACCTACCACATTTTATCATAACTCTTCAGATCTAAAAACCTAACTATAATAACTTAAGTGCACCTGTACAGGACCCTGATCCTGCCAGTGCTCATGTATTCCTCTGAGACTTGGGTACTAAGAAAAAATAATTGCGAGCTCTTGTCCGCGTTTGAGAGGAATATACTCAGAAGGATCTTTGGCCCCATACATGAGGGGGACGATTCCGGAGACTCTACAATGACGAGATCTATGAGAGATATTAGGACGTGCCCGTAGTCAAGCTATAAGACTCAACCGACTCTGGTGGGCTGGTCATGTAACTCGAATGAGTGAAAGTTACCCGGTTCGGTCTTCTGCGGTAGACTATTAATTAAAAACAAAGTCGACGTGGAAGACCCAACTTCAGATGGGAAGACGACGTTGATCAGGACGCGAAGAGAATTGGGATGCAAAACTGGAGGACCTCGGCACGCGACTGAGATCTCGGGCGAGAGACATTGTGGCAGGCCAAGACCGGAAACCGGTTGTAGCGCCGAGAGAGAGAGACAGAGAAAGAGAGAGAGGGAAAGAGAGAGGGGGAAAGAGAGAGGGGGAAAAAAAGAGACAGAGAAAGAGAGAGAGAGAGAGAAGAGAGAAAGATGACATCCTACTGCTACGTCCTACAGGATTAGGCTGTTTTCTTTGTGCTTTTTATTTACTTTATTTGGGAGTTTTAAATGTACATCTGTGTCATAACTCAAAAATGACCAGTTTAGAGTTAATGACGCAGAATGATTCGTTTTGACTTGTTCTTTCATTTGACAAAACGTCATTGTTCTATAAGAAATATTCGCTATAAGACAGCATTTGTAACATGCTTGTACTTATAGAATTTTATACAAAATCGCGCAATCCAAAACCTTAAAAACGGTCTGAAAAAGTACATTTTTTGAGCAAAAACAGTAGCAAATGAGCAGCATAATTTCAGTCATTTGAAGTACGATTGTTAAATTTTAGGTCAATATTTATTTTGGTTTTTTTTTCGGGATACTCTTTTTATTATCAAAAAAAAAAAAAAAAAAATATTGACTTAAAACGAATTTTCCAGATTACCTAGTTTACTATAGAACCATTAATAATAGATTTAGAAAATGGATAATTTTCTGACATCATTATGGTTAATGGATTTGAAGAAGATTAGTCTATTTTTAGCTGTTGCGATGGACCAGACAGTTAGATATCTACTTGTACAAAAAATGGAATACTTTTAGGAAACAAAAAAGAATAAAATTTGACAAAACGCTTTGAATTTGGAGATAATCTCTACTTTCTCCTTCGTTTCAAAAGGCTAAATCAAGTTTTGAATTGTGCTTCTAGTTAAAACTTCTACGACGCCTACACGTACTTCGATGAGCTGCTAATGACTAATGTTCGATAATGTTTAAAATTGTAATGTTGAACTTTAAAGGATCAATTACATGCAGTAGGAAACAGTGGGGGCAGTTGTCGTCATCAGCGTGACAAAGGTGGTTAGGAAAGGTGAGTGGCAATTAATATTTATAGCCTCATGGCGAAGAGTGATTGCCAAGACTCCAGAGGACTAAAAATAGATTTCCCAGAAACACTCCAAGTTTTCGTTTCGAATTCGAAGATAATGACAATCATTTGCGTTCAATCACTCGGAACCTTAAAATAGAATTAACTGATAGAATATTTCCAGCTACCCAATTGCCGGTAAAATTCAAGCAAATGCGAAGCTCTAGGTCTTCTCGCTCTAGGAAGGTAACAAGGATTATTTGGTAACTCTTTGTTTTCGTGGTAACTCTTTTCTACACTTCTTACGAGCTCAAGTTGTTGATGGAAGCTCCCTTGGCTTTAATCGGATCCGATCACAAGTGGTTTTGTCTATCCTTTGTTGCAATCGATGACTGCCTTTTATCTCGCGTTGCATATTGAAGAACACTTTTTACGACCCTCTTGACATTTTAAGAATCATCTTGACAAGCTGAAAATAATGAAAACATTTCGAGTTGGTCGAAAGAAATTCATCCTGCAAGACTGACTGCATTTTCGTTTTGAAGACGAGCGAGTTGCCAATAATTGGATTTAATGGATGAAAATGATTAATTCGATTAATTAATAAACTGAGCAATGGGCTGAGCTTCTAATTCCAGGCAATGAAAGAAAGAACCGAAAGAATTTTACAGAATGAGAAACGAAAATGAAAACGTGAAAAAATGAACGGGGCGGAGGGTGGCTGAGCTCAAAGAAAATAAGTGACACGCCTGCCATTTGAATGCACACAACGGGGATAAAATTCTTCTGTTTTCGATTAATCTTTGGGGCGAATCGACCCATTTTTCGCCTGAACTCACCGTCTATGGTCAAATTAAATTCTAGTATCCCGAAATTTGTCTCCGCGCCGCAATTTGTTGGGAGATTTCACTTTTTTCATCCAGTTCTGAACTTTTTGGTTCCAAGTCGAAGTTACAGGAGTTTTTAGGCTTTCTCGTTGATCCGCAATCTTCAATTTCACCTTCAAATTTGTTTTACACTCAATTTCTGTTAACTACAATCCTTTTTTCACAAAAATTGCGTGAAACTTCCTCCGACTCGTTCACTGAATATCTAACTTTTGTTTGGGATAGTGATGAAGATATTCTATTTACCAGCTTGAAGGACTTAAAATCGAATGTTTTTCTCGAGATATTCTTATTATAAGGTAGAAAGACCAAATTAGAAATTACCATCGCTAAAATCTAAGATGGTTCATACTGAACAAAAAATTTTACTTGTTTTTTGAATTAGTGAAATTTCCAGATTTCGATAGTAACAACGTAATAAAAACAATTTCCACAAGTAAAATCACAAGAAAACGAACAACAAACATTATAACTACCGACCACATTTAACTCTGTACAAGACTAAGTACTCTCATCCTAAGCACATTACAGACTCGAAATATACACGAATTCTATTACAAGTATATTGGAGTTACACTCAAAATTTTCGACAAATGCAAGATCGAGAAATTTTTAGTAGCAAAAGGACAAAATCTTCTTTTCTTATTAAATATTTTAATGTTACTTGCAATAACAAATATTTCACTTTTGCGGACAGTGCTAAAAGTTGTTGCACAAACGCGTTTCTTGAATAAATTAAAGCTATGTTCACGGCTTCCCGCCATCCACATGCAAATGAAACAATCTTTTTCCAATTTCCGGTAATGGTGCGTTGTATTGAAAATGTTTTGAAGCAAAAAGTTTTTAGAATTCAATTTTATAAAACTTTTCCGTAAATATAATTTCAATTATAAAACTTTTCCGTAAATATAATTTCAGTTACCGCCTGGTAACACCAAAAATGCAGCGCTTGCGGATGTCATACAAAGCCGTGAAGAAGCTAGCGCTAGCGGGTTTTTTCTGCATTTTTGTTTAACAAAACCGGGAACCTTTTTCAAAAATTGAAATTACTTTTATTTGTAATCAATTTCTGATTTTTCCATTTTAATATAAAAATATCTTCTCTAAAGAAAACACCAAAGAAGTTTTATGATTTCCAATTTCTCACTGCTTGCTGATTTAAATTTGACATTTGTATATGATAAGTGAACAGAAGAAACCGGTTTAGTGAACCAAAGTTTATTTTGCCAAATGAGCGAAAAGAAACTAAAACATGATGTTAAAATGACGAAAAATGTGTGGATGGTAAAAAGAGAGTTAAAAACCAATTCTTCGCAAACTAAAACCAAAGATTTTCACTCAAATTTCAAATAAAAATTTTTAAAAAGAATTGCGACCGTTGTTCACTTTACGTAATGATTATAGGATTATGATTGTTTACTCGTTAGAGTAGTTAATGGAAATTTTTGAAAATGTTTCACTCGACTGGATTTCCATTGCACAAAATGTTCACTGCGTGTACTGTAGTTTAAATATTGCCATTTAAACGAGAAATAGGTTTGCAAAATGGAAGTCTGGAAAGGAGAACTTTTGGTAATTTAGGTAACAAAAAAACTTTATTTTCAACATTATTTTAAATTTTTAATGCAATTAAATAAATAGATACAGAAATTAAGAAAATGTGCCACAAACACATTCTTCTTCCTAATTCGGATTCGCTTTGTAATACTCTTCGGGTGTCACAAAATGGGGACCTCCGTACCAGTCCAAAACTGCAATTTGCTTGATATTCAACTTGCAAAGATAGAAGTGATGAGCTTTTATCCAATTTTTCGCTGCTGGATGACGACTTATAAATGCACTTGTAGCGAAACTATATTCTGTGGTATTTTCAGAGAGCTGCAAATTAATATTTAAACAAACAAATTTTAATCTGTTACAAGTTCTGAATGAAAGTTTTGACAAGTCAAGTATAATATAATTAAATATATTTTTAGATGTGTTATGCTGATATCTTGTAATCAAAAAAAAAATTTCTCACTTTTTCAGTCGATCCGCTTATCATAATTCGGGCACATGTTGGTTCCATTGGGTCAATCGAGTTTTTCGTACAATTCAGGTTTTCATCATCGGAGAAAAAAGCGGTCACGCTGTTATTTTTCTAAAATTATAAAAAAATATTGTAAAAATTAATTTTTAAATAATTTTTCTACTTACAGTTGTGTCTTGCCCAGTAAAATCCAAATTAGTCAAATAAAAATAAATTACACCAGTCGAGTTATTTTTGGGTCCATCGACTACAGAAATTACGTTCACCATTGGATATCCGCTAATAGATTTGAGGGTAGATAATGTTCCCATTGCGGTCCACTGGGATTTATGTACAATTTTTCTAGCGACGAGTGCATGATTTGTCGGTGGTCCTTGAAAGTGCCGAAATCCTTGAGGATAAATCACGTTGCGTCCAAAAGCATTGTTTGTTATTGAAATAGCCAAAAAGCAAGAAATTGTTAGTATTATTTGATACATATTGCAGCCACAGAATGAACCGAAATACTGAGCTCAGTTTCTCTGGACTTATCAGCAACTACACAGCTGGTATAAACAAAATTTCTTTGATAAGCGCAAACCCGTTCAAACGACAAGACCTTTAAATTTTTGTACGACGCAGATAAAATGCTCATTTCTGACTATCAGCAAAGAAATTTTTTGCAAAGTTTTTGGAACACTTATCAATGTCTGATAATTGAGAAATGTTTAGCCAAATGTTGAAAACATTTGTCGAAAACTGTCAGGAAACGTACTCCAGATGTAGAAAAATTTTTATCAATTAAGATTGGGATTTTGTTAAAACAGTAGATAATAAAATTTAAAAAAAATTTGAGAATATAAAATCTTATCACTAACTTTTCAAATAATCATCTTTTTCACACGACACTACAGTTTAAGTTAAGTTGGCGACTCGTCGTCAACACTTGATAAATATTTCAACATTTCACGGTATTATGAAAAAAATCCCGGTTTTAAATACATTTTTTATTTTTAAAATTAAATTGCAATTTTTTAAAGTGCTTGCAACATATGGAAAACGCCATTGTATTATCTTTAACGAATTTCAGAAACGATTAATTAGATATGGTTAGGTTTGATACCAAGAATTTAGAAAAACATTACTGCAATTTTTTAATGATAACATTTTTGGCCATTTTAGTTAGACCTACATTACATAGTGTATTTAAGGTGACACATAAATATTTTTTTCGTTATCATAATTACCCCAATTTTTAGCTAAATTTTCGTCCAAGTTTTAACTAAATTTTCAGCGGGACTATTAACACAACACAAAACTTTCCTCTGCAATATTTAGTTTCGGAAAAAATATGTGAAAAATAATACTATTTTATATTATCTTATAAAGCGGTTATATACCTACATTTTTTCTCAAAAGCGCACAGTTTTCGAGAAATTTTCAAAAAACTCAATTTTTTTCACATATCTTAAGAACTGTTAGAGATACGTAAAAATCGTTAAAGCAAAAAATGTAGAAAATTTCCTTTAAATTCGTTTTCATTCATTTTTTGAAAAAAAAGCGCATAGTTTTCAAGAGATTTTCAAAAAATTGTATTTTTTTCAAAATAATTGTATGAGAGGTACCCGTTATAGCTAACGTCATGGAAAAGTGACGTTAGCTATAACGGGTTGCAAGAAAACAACGACTTTCGTAAAACTAATTTACAAAAAAATTCACGTCGCTAGCTCAACGAGTTCTCGAGTTATTTAAGATATGTAAAAGGGACAGACCGACAAACAGATGCATGGATTTCGTACTGATCAGAAAGTTTCTATCTGCCCTCGTTCTCGAGTCGGTTTCCGTCATGAATATAATACTTTCCTTCTATAGCAGAGAAAAGTAAAAAGAAAGTACTTATAAAACAATTAGATTTTTCGCTAATTTTTCCATATGTTCTAACAATGATAAGTCAAAAAAACTGACTTAAACTTCTTTTCAATTATTGGTCACAAAAATAAAACGAATAATAGTTAGTATATCGTTACGATTATTATTTGATTTTTCAACCCTGGAAAAAAGCTACAAAATTTAAAAAAAACATAACAGCTACAATTGCCAGGTGTTAATCGTCAAATACTCTGGGACAGAAAATTTTTAGTAAAAAAAACCATTTGTGTGGGAGAAGGGAGGAGTGGTTAGTTTGGATTTTGATGTATTGAACAATTACGTAAAATCATATTACAAACACATTTTGAGTTTATAAATTTTTCGATATGATGCACGGTTTTCGAGAAAAGAGGGGAAAAGTATTTCATTTGGATGGTGGAGGGGAGTGGTTCAACTGGATTTTAATGTATGGATGAAGTAATCTTATTCTAAATACATTTCACCTTTCTAAATTTTTTAATACGGCTCAGCCTTTTCGAGAAAATTTCAAAAATACTGCTTCGTTTGTTTGTGAGAGGGGGCGAGGGATTTCGCCCATTCAAGAACTTAGCCTTGTTATTTATTAGAAACGCAACTGTAAAAAATTTCAAGTCTCTTGGTTAATCTTTTCGAAAGGTATAGTGTTCACTGACAGACAGACAGGCAGATAGACGGCCGGACATGCGGAAATCAAAATCTTTTGTCATCCGTAACACCCAGGTGTAATTCATTTTTGTGTCCTACGATTGGTTCAATGCGTTACAAACGGTCTACTAAATCTAATATAAAGGGTGGTTAAATTTTAAGGGCCGATGTTGAATGTGAACCACACCTAAACGTCAAGTTTTTTTCTGCATTTCATTTGACATTTCTCAATTTCAGACTAACTCAATTTGAACCATGGAAAGATACACAATCGAGCAACGCGTTAAAGTTATTCAGGCTTATTATGAAAATGGGCGTTCAAATCAAAATGCATATCGTGCACTTCGTGATTTTTTCGGTCAATTTAATCGTCCAAATGTGCGTACAATCGGAAAAATTGTGCAAAAATTTGAGCAAACCGGGTCTGTAGGAGATGTGAAAACACCAGTGCATGCTCGTACAGCTCGTACTGCAGAAAATATTGCTGCTGTTCGCGATAGTGTGGCTGAAGAGCCGTCCACCTCAACTCGTCGTCGTGCCCAACAATTGCACCTCCCACGCTCGTCGTTGATGAACATTATGCATAAAGACTTGCATTTACACGCTTACAAGGTGCAATTGACTCAAGAACTAAAGCCTCTTGACCATTTCAAGCGTCGTCAATGGTCAGAATGGTGGCAAGAAATGGCAACAGTGGATGATCAATTTTCGAAGAAAATCATCTTCAGTGATGAGGCACATTTTCACCTCAGTGGCTTCGTTAATAAGCAGAACAGCCGCATTTGGGCGAATGATAATCCAAGAGTGATTGTCGAAAAACCAATGCACCCACAAAGAGTGACTGTTTGGTGCGGTTTATGGGCTGGCGGCATCATCGGGCCGTATTTTTTCCAAAATGAGGCCGGTCAGGCAGTTACTGTGAATGGTGTTCGCTATCGTGAGATGATAACGAACTTGTTATGGCCCGAATTGGGCCAAGATCATGTGATTTGACACCGTTGGACTTCTTTCTTTGGGGTTATTTGAAAGAAAAGGTGTACGTCGATAAGCCAGCAACAATTCAAGAGCTAAAGGATGAGATAATTCGGCACATTAACGGCATAGAACCTTAATTATGCCTCAGCGTCATCGAAAATTTGGACCATCGGATGGAGGTGTGCCGCCGAGGTCGCGGCGGCCATTTGGCCGATATTTTGTTCCATACATAATTGAACCATAGCAATATTATCATAATAAAAAGAAATGACAATAATTTCCTAAATAATTCGTGTTTTATTCAAAATCAACATCGGCCCTTAAAATTTAACCACCCTTTACTTCTATGTGATTCTAAACGTCCTAATATAATAAAACTATTAGGACGTTTAGACAAAAAAATTTGAAAAATTAATAAATTTTTCAATTAACTCTTTGAAAGATTATGAAAAATGTGTACTTAAAAAATTGCATAAATCTGAAAGTACTTATAATTCGCCTTTGTTAGCTATATTAAACAATTCAGTTAAAAATAGATATGGAACTTATCATTCCAATCGAATCAATTATTATCAGAATAATTCCAATTAAGATTTTCCCACTATACATTTTTTTTAATCGGAAATTTTTGAATAAACCTATTTAAGCGTAGCATTTTGCGTGAAACAATCAATCCAGTACAAACAATTCAAACAGTTTAAACAGTGGAAATTGAAAAAAAGTGTTTAAAAATGATCTTAAAGTTTGTTATCTTAGTTTGTCTCTTTGTAGCCGTTCACAGTAAAACCCTTGGCTCGGTTCCCACGAAAAGGCCAACAGATCATGCTTTGGTGGCTAGGAAAATTGTCCATAAATCCCAGTGGACGCCGATGGGAACGATCTCCAGTTTAAGGACTATCCCAGGATTTCCCATGGTAAACACTATTTCAGTTGTTGATGGACCTTTGGGAAATTCAACCGGTGTCATTTATTACTACTTGGTGAATCTGGATTTCACCGCTCAGGATATTAATGTAAGTGAATTTAATTCGAAAATTAAGTAAATCGAAAGTTCAAGCATATTTTTAATCTAGAAAAATAACAGCGTGACTGCTTTATTCTCGGATGATGTTGACTTGAGCTGTACAAAAAGTGATGTGGATCCAATGGAACCTACCTGCGCAAGAATTATGATCAGTGGAGAATCTGAAAAGGTGAATATCATTAAAAATGTGATAAATTTTTTCTCCAGTTAATTCTTAACTGTGATGTGCCAATTTTTTTTCAACTAAGTGGTTGACCAAATTTTATGCCAATTTTTATACTGTATATGAGAATTATATTGAAGTATATTAGATTTAGAATACCGTTTGTAACGCATCGAACCAATCGCCGAACACAAAAATGAACTACACCAGAGTTTTTGGGCATGACAAAAGATTTTCAATTCCGAATGTCCGTCTGTCTGTCTGTCTGTCCGTCTGTCTGTCTGTCCGTCTATGCATCTGTTCGTAAACAACATACTTTCAAAAGGATCGGGCTAGAGACAGTTGTGTTTCTCGTAAGTAGCAAGGGTTAAGCCTAAACCACAAGTTTAGGCTTGTGGTGCGGCACCAACGCGGCGAATGTAAAAACTACGCATTTATATGAGTAAATGTATAATTGCGCGTTGCTCAGACGTGTTGCCGCGTCCGTGCCGCGTAGAGTAGGCTCAGTCTCTACTTTTAGACGCGTTGACAACTACTAGATGCCAGAACTAAATAAATGCCGCACGCACGCACGCGTATTTGTGGTTTAGGCTTAAGTACTTGATTAACGCGTTCAAGAACTTACCCTTGCTATTCAGATCATTCTTTTGACCCCAGGCAATTGTAGCTTTTCTTATGTTGTTTTATCTAAATTTGGAAAAATGTAATTTTGTGATATTTTTTATTCGTAGCTTGATGTCAATTCAGAAGAATACCAATTCGCTAAAAAGACTTTTGTTGCCCGTCATCCAGCTTCCAAAAACTGGGTCGATGTCCATAATTTCTACTTGTGTAAACTCAACATTAAGCAAATTGCCGTCCTGGATTGGTATGGAGGTCCACATTTCGTTTCCGTGGAGGATTATTACAAGGCAAACCCAAATAATTGACTTTGAATTTACTTTTCTACTTTTTAAATATATTTTTGGCTGTGTACGAATCCGCGAAATTTTCACAGAATTGAATTATTAACTGTCATAATTTGGTGGTCGAACAAAATTTCGACGTTTATACTCACGTCAGAATATCATTTTGAGAAAAACCTGCGTGAATTTTAACAGTTGAAAGACGATTATGGAAAACAAAAGGGGAAAATTACGTTAAATCGGAGTTTTATAAATTTATACAAAAATTAATTATTTTTCGCCACTCTCAAAATTTAATTTTCACACCGTTTTCGAACTGTTAAAATTTCGCAGATTCGCATACACCCTTTTAGTATATAGTATAGATTGTATTTTTTTTAAGTTTTAATGTCAAATTATTTTTCAATAAAAATATTTTCAAAGTTTTTCCAAAATAAATGTTTATGATTTTTATAACTCGTTTGTCTAAAAAGGTTGAGATCATCATATTCAGGGATTTACTTTGGAAAACAACAAAAAATACACAATTAAATTTAGTAATTTTTTTTTAAATTTACTGATTCGTTTATGTATTTGACATGCTGAAATATTTTTTTATTTTTGTATTTAGTGTCCATTCCAATTAATTACAGTGGAATACTACAAGATTTATTTCTAAAAAGTATTTTACTTGCCCATAAAATTTTTTTCCGGCTTCGCAAATAAATTTTCTGAGATTTAGTCATTGGAAAAATCAAATTACTGCTTTTAAATGGTTGCATATTCTTAGGCTAAAAAGTCATCAAGCATATTTTTAGACTGCAGCGAAAAGCAAATTAACCCCCTTATTCCGGATTAGAGGTTGACGTCTCTAATAGCTTTTGTATTCTGGATAAAAAGTTAAGAGATGTCAACCTGTTCATTTTAGTGGTGAATTTTTTAATAGGTTTTGCGATTGTGAAAACAAAATTAGCAGACAGTTCTATCCTCAAAAAGCCCTTAACTTAAGAGGACTTCGTAGATGTCCTTTTAGGGCCACTTAACTGGTGTGTTGCGTTTGAAATTGCAAAATTTGTTTCGGACGCCTCCAACAAAATTTTCATGTTTGGAAAAGTTATGTAAAATTGTATTCTGAACATTTTTTGCCTAGTATTGTTTTCGATCAAATTCGCTGTTTTGAAGAAAATCGTGAGAAGAGTTTGATGTGCATAGAAGACGGTAAAAAGTCGAAATTCCAACATGTTTTATGTAAAACTCATAAAATTTTTCGATACTATGCATCGATTTCGAAAAAATAGGAAAAAAGTATTTCATGTGCATGGGGGAAGGCAGTGGTTCAACTGGATTTACACCACATTTCTTTTTTAATACAACTAACCGTTTTCGAGAAAAATTAACCTTGCTATTTACTAGAAACGCAAATGTAAAAAATTTCGAGTCTCTTGGTCAATTTCTTTGAAAGATATGGTGTTCACTGACAGACAGACAGACGGACAGACAGACAGACAGACGGACAGACAGACAGACAGACAGACAGACAGACAGACAGACAGACGGACAGACAGACAGACAGACAGACAGACGGATGGGCATGCGGAAATCAAATTTTTTGTCATGCCTAAAAACCCTTGGTGTAGTTCATTTTCGTGTTCGACGATTGGTTCGATGCGTTACAAACGGTCTACTAAATCTAATATACTCCCATATGATATATCATATAGAGTATAATTAGGAGCTTTACGAATCGATGAATTTGAATGCGAATTGTATTTATTTCTTTTATTTTTTCTTCATTTTAGTGGCACATTCGCTTCTGGGGTAACCCTAATTCTATTTATTATATGATTGAAATTAATCAAAAATTGTTTAAAATAGATATCTATTGTGTATCCTCCAAACCGTCGACTCTGTTTATACTCTATATGATATATCATATAGAAGTATATTAGATCTAGTATCGGGTCTTTCAACAAGGACGTAACAATTTTGTATTTAAGTAAAACACAGAATAATTGAGATATCTGGCTGAAATTTATTCCAGGTGTAGTGGACATGTTACATTCAAGTATGAAATTTGATGTCGTTCATATAGCCACCGCGAGTACGTTTGCTGATTGATTCTTTGGAGCCAATTTTCCACCACTCTTCCACACATATCGGCCGAAACGTTGGCAATTTCGCGTTCGATATTGTTCCTGAGCTCCTCTAACGTTGTTGGCTTGTAGGCATAAACCAACGACTTAACATAACCCCATAAAAAGAAATCCAACGGCGTTAAATCGCATGAGCGAGGTGGCCATTCGACCGGACCATTTCTCGAGATTACACGATTGCGACCACCGACTAAGAATTTCGGTAGTAAGTTTTAATAATTTCCAAACGTCGCTCGTTCGTGAACCACCATGATAAAAATGTAAACCTTGACTGACGTTTTAGCATTGCCAGATCATAAAAAAAGTTTTAGGGTGCGTTTTTATTAAAATACAAAATTGTTATGTCCTTGTTGAAAGACCCTTTATAAAGTTTGTGACGCATCGAACCAATCATTGGTCACAAAATGAACTAAACCAGGCTGTTAGGGATGATAAAAGATTTTGATTTCCACATGACCGTCCGACTGTATGTCCGTCTGTCCGTGGACACCATAACTCTCGAAAGTATTCAGCTAGAGACTTGAAATGTTGTACAGTTAAGTTTCTCGTAAATGGCTAGGCTAAGTTCTTGTACGGGCAAAATTGGATCATTCCTTCCCCCGTTCCCCTTCTCCCATACACACGAAACAAGTCTTTGCAATTTGATCGAAAAAAAAAAATTATGGAGGCAAAATGTGTTTAGAATTGGATTTTACATAACTCATCCATACATAAAAATCCAATAGCACCACAGATTCCCCCCTCTCCAATACAAATGGGATACTTTTTTCCAGTTTTTTTCGACAACTGTGCATCGTATTGTAAAAATTACAAAGGTAAAATCCGACTTTTGTAAAAATTACAAAGATAAAAGAATATGATTTTACATAACCGTTCCATACATCAAAATCCAATCCGACCACTTCTTTCCCCCTCTCTTATACAAATGGATTTTTAAAAAAAGCATTTTGTCTGTCATCATATACAGTATTTGACGATTTGCCCCTGGCAATTGTTCTGATGTTTTTTTTTCTTTTATTATTCCGGCAAAAAACTGCCAAATTTGACAATTATGGTTACAATTTTATAAATTCCGACAAAAAACTGCTAAATTTGACAATTAAGTTGGCCCTCCATTACCAAGACTTTTGCCAACTGCAAAAAAAATAGAGACACATTTATGTGAAGATACCTTGGCGAGAAAGGGAGATAAGAATCAACTGCAAAAATTTGTCGGCAACTGCAAAAATAATTTCCCCTCTTTTTTTATGGCGATTTTATGGTTGCAGTTGACGGACTTGAACTTTTTTATAGCGATTTCTACTACAATCACACATTGTCCCTGTAAGTGAATAAGTAAGCACGGGCACATACAAAGTGCTATTATAGCGTAGCTGTCATTTTTCATGTAGTGGTTGAAAATTATACAGCTGTATAGCTTTATTTCTATGCTAATTTGAACCTTATATTCATAGCATAAGGTTTGATATGATTGCTATAAAGTTGTTAAACTGGAAGGGAAAGCGTTTATACTTGTATTCAGTCATTCCTCTTTAGATCTATATATGTAAGTCTATCGTGCTCTAGTTTTCTGATTTTTGCAGTTACAGAAGTCATGGTAATGGAGATCCTCCTTTATGGTTACGAACTTACTAGATATAATTATTACAATGGTAGGTCTCTTAACTTGCTAAAATTGAAACTCACCAAAGTCTCTAATCCGGAATACCATTTCTATTAAAATCCTAAAATTAAGAGTTAAGTGATCTCTTCGTAATCCGGAATAGGGAGGTAAAAATCGATTTTTACGGCATATGTGAAATATCACTATAGTCAAATATCCTTTGACTTTAAATGAAAAGAATTTCGTGTTTTGGTAGGCCCAAATTAATTGATATTACTCCATAATTTTGAGATTAAATTTGCCGTTAGCGAAAAGCACCCTAAAATCGTAATAAAAATTTTTTATCGCCCTCTTTTAGAAAAGTCGGACATAATCATTTTACCAAATCAATTAATATTTCCGATCCAATACTTTAAGCTGGCCGCAAAAAAATTCTCATATGATGCTGGAGGAAATAATCAATGATGTGGGATTAGCAGGAAGTAACCTTAAACGATTTGTCCAGACATTATTGGCATACATGATTTAATTCAAACATGATAATAAAAAAGGACATGAAAAAGGCAATTCAATGCTATCAATCACAATTCGAATAGGACATCTGTATCACTTACCTTTAATTCTATGGAAATTTCATGACATTGTCGAGGATAATGCTAGACTTTTGGTATATGCACATCATTTATTCAGAGACTCATCCCGAAAATGTACAAATTGTCCTTGAGGCATTCAGGCATTTTACTTTGAAAATTGTTGAATGAATCTCAAATAAATGAGATGATAGAAAATTGAGCAAATGTTCTTTTTCTGGCAAACACACAATAATATGCTAACTTTGTCAGTGTTTGGATTTTTGTATCTACGGAAGATTAATTTAATTTCTTAATTTTTGTAGTAATATTTTTACGAAAATTAAAATTAACTTATTGCCCATAACAGTTGCGTATTTTTGAATGTAGCCTCCACATGTTTCATTTAATTAAAAATAAAAAAGCATTTTTCGAAATATTAATAAAAATGTATTTTGTTATAGTTCCATCTCAATTAAAACTTTTTTGTTAATAAAATGGTGCGCAAATAAATTCTGTATTTGTTCTATCAAATTGAATCCACAATTTAAAATGTACAAAAAAATAATTTTTGTCCGCCTGGAAGGGATTTTGTACAAAAAAAATGTGGTAAATTTGATATCATGCTGTAAGTTATATTAACTTTATTAAAACCGAGGAAGAAATGGGATTTTTATTTACAACTCATCATTTTAATATTAATTCTGTTTCATATTTCGGTGTAGAGGTCGTTTTATTATTTAATTGATGGTATTTAAAAACTGCCCACGGTTTTATAATTGAATACCGAAAGCGGCGCAGTTTATCCCATATAAATGAGATCAAAGGCAATTTAAAGCAGGACAATTATTAAGAAATATTTGGCAAAATACAATAATTAAAATATTAAAAAAATAGAATAATTTAAAAAATCGCTAAATCTTTTTCCCAGATTTTTTCCGTAAAGGTAAAATATAGGAATACAAAAAAAATTTACTAAGTATAAATTAGTTTTGCTTTTACAATTAAATGTTTTCTTTCAATTTTTTTCAGTCTTAAGGTGCCGCTCCACATGAGAGTAAATACGCGAGTAACCCTCAAAAACTCTCGAGAGTTACTCGCAGGAGGTTGTCCATTTGAGAGTTAATTTCGGCGATTTTTCACTTTTCGAGACGAATATCTTGATTTTTGTACACTCGAAGAAACTAGCTCGCAGAAACTAGCTCGCGTGTTTTTGCGAGTTCCTCCGAGCGACTCTCAGAGACGTGTCCATTTGCGAGTAGCTGCTATCGAGAGGTTCTCGCCGGCATTTACTCTCATGTGGAGGGGCGCATTTACAAGAATGTTTTTCGTTTCAAGCAATGGATTTCCCAACTAGTAACTCTTTTAACATAAATAAAATGGTTTAAAAAAAACAAGTGCTAGACAGAGAACAAACTCTTTGGGTGTTCTATATCAGATATAAAGGCAAGTTAAAAGTACGAGCCATAACTCATTATTTTTCTATGCTTTTATATTGCATTTATTTCTAATATACAACGCCCAAAAAAAATTATTTTCTTTGTTAATAAAAAGTTTTTCTATAAAATTGATCCTTTTTAGTGCCGTTTGCACCAGCAACTTATGTACAACTTAAATTATTTAAGACTCAGAACTTTTACGGTTAAAGTAGGCTAACACAACGATCTCGACAACCCGCCTAACGATTTTCACGAAACTTGGGAGTTAGGGATTTTCGGAGAAAAGGAATCTATCTAGATAGGTCTCACCTCTGAGAAAATTCGCTTTTCCCCTCCCCTCGATAGCCCTAGCTTGGTATCTTCGAGTTGGGTGGTCCGATCTCAATGAAACTTTACAGTATTACTACCCAATTGACCAAATTAGTTGGAAAACCAATTGGATTTCAAATCATCTTGTACCAAGTACCGAAGTTACGATTTGTGGAATTTTTACTGGAAATCCAAGATGTTTCCTGTGAAAATGGTCCTTTTTGTACCATAAGGTCCATAATTCCAAATGGGGGCTAAGGGCTTTCGATTTTTCCATTACAAAACTGACTTTTCCCTCCCCTCGATACCCCTCGCCTGGTATCTTCGAGTTGGATGGTCCGATCTTAATGAAACTTTACAGTATTACTAAGGAGGCTAAGGGCTTTCGATTTTTCCATTACGAACTTGACTTCCCTCCCCTCGATACCCCTCGTATGGTATCTTCGAGTTGGGTGGTCCGATCTTAATGAAACTTTACAGTATTACTAAGGGGGCTAAGGGCTTTCGATTTTTCCAATACAAACCTGACTTTTCCCTCCCTCCGATACCCCTCGCCTGATATCTTCGAGTTGGATAGTCCGATCTTAATGAAACTTTACAGTATTACTAAGGAGGCTAAGGGCTTTCGATTTTTCCACTACAAACCTGACTTTTCCCTCCCCTCGATACCCCTCGCTTGGTGTCTTCGAATTACGTGAATGTATCTTAATGAAAATTCGAAATATGGATAGGGAGTAAGGTTTTTAGATATGCATTCTAAAAATATCACTTTTTAGATATTTGGATCCAGGATTTCAAACCTCAGGAAAGGTGGTGTTGAGATTACCTGAATCTACTCTTTTCTCCAAAATTTCAGCAAAAGGACGACTTTGAGGTGGCCGAGCATGGCTCGGTTTTCCCGGTACTTTTTTTTAACACACGTTTATAATTCAGTATCAATACAAGTTTAAATTTTTTTTCGTAAGATCTTTTAACCCCTTGGGGTCGCGGGGTTATATATGATCCACCAGTTTTTTGTACAGAAACTTTAGTTTTTTTAGTTTCAACTTTTTTTTCAGTTACTCTCGATTAGGTCTGCGTGTACCGGTATTTTTTTTTATAAATATATCAGCAGGGGTATTGTTATGACTGTATTTATTATAATCTCTTAATTTCAAAGCTTTTATTAAAATCAAATCTTTTTTTAACAAAAAAATCTACTATAGGTCTACGTATTTCCTTTTTTTTTAAATTCTATCTAAGAATGAAAAAAATATTTTCTAATAATCTTTCTAATTAAACTGACGAATAAGGAAAAACACTTGAAAAGCCTTTTTATAGTGTTTTTCAAAAAGTAATTTTCCAGAATAGTGAAAACAAAACACTAAAAAAATTTTCATCAACAAAACAATAATTGTGTCCAATATAATGAATTTTTTTATTGTTCAAGTTAATAAGTTTAGGTCTATGAAATTTGTTTGATAAAAATTTTTTGTAATAAAAATTTTATAGGCCTCAAATCAGTGACGATTTCAGAAAAATAAAATTTATGTTTTTTCGAAATGTAGAAGATGTCACGTCACCTCTGTTAAACAGAATGTTTGTGAGCCTCGGTTAAGAAAACAAAAGGTATATAATAGAAAACACTAAAATCACAGAAAGATAGAGGTAATTTTTATTTTTATTAGTAAAACATTTAGTATAAGAAACTAGTCGTTAAATTCAATTTTTTTTTATTCTTTTTTCTTTCCAAAGTTTTTCCTTTCATAGGTGAGGAATTATTTCCGCTCTAAATCACTTTGCAGTTTCGGTTAGAGTTTTCGATCTGGAGACAGAAAAGGGATCACATGGACTTGCATTCCGGAAAAGCATCGATAAAGGGAGGAATATGGGGCAGAAACGAGGGAAAGGACTTTCCCATATATCAAGATCAAACTCAATGGGGAGCTGGTAGCAGCCGAATTGACTCATTTAGCGGATGTCTACAAGTTTTCGATATGTTACCTTTCTGTACGCTTTGTTACACATATATTCGGCTAGGGCTGCGATTTGGGGTGTCCATATATCGAACGATTGGGGGTTGGTTTGAGTTTGGATGATGAGGAGATTAGGGATTGCGACTGGGTTATAAAAGGGGATCTCATTGGCGCCACCTAGACGTTCAAGTCCCGTTTAATCGATTAATCCCACTTTGAATTCTTTTTCTCCTGCCGTGAATTTCTTGCAGCTTCAATTTACCATTGCGTGGCATATAAAAAAATCCTATAGAAGTTTGTTTGAATATGTTGCGAAAAGTTCCTTCAATGTTTTTCTATTCGAAGGGGATTTTGGAGACGGCCGTAAAGATTTCTCATTGTCATAAATGTAATAATTCCGCTTAAACTTGAGATGCTATTCAATGCGCGAATATGAAAATCAGATAGTTTTATTCATTCGTCGTTTATGCTTTTGTTATATTGGGGAATATTGAGCGCGTTACTTAATTTTACTGATTGAATATAATTTGCCTTGAGCTCAGCCAAATTTTATGACATTTCTGCAACTTTCGATGATCAACTTAATTGCGAACAGTTCTATTATCGCGACACTGTAGAAAATTTTATTGTGATTTTACATCTAAAGTACAAGGAAACCGTGTTCCTTGTATCGTTAGGGTAAAACTACGTATCAATAAAATGGTCAAGAGTAGTTAGATTTTTCCTAACTTTTTGGATTAAGCTTGCATAGATTAAAGGTAAATTTAAAACGATCATAAAGTCAAGGCTTTAAGGGCGTTTACATTTACACCAATTTCGGGGCCGCTCACATCTGGCATTTTATTGCAAAAATTTTATTCTGGGACACTAAATTCACGTTTCACAACCGTTTACATTACGATACAAAATTCTGAAATTTTTCCCAGAAACACCCAAGAACCGGAATTTTTTCATACAAATTCGCCGAAATAAATTCTAATTTGGAGAACTTCACGAAGTGAATTTTTTCTGTGATAGATGAATAAAATTCGTGGAATTAATTCTGAATAAAATTCATGGAGAAATTCAAGAAAAAACCGCAAATGTAAAGGGAGCCTTAGATCTAATTTTAAACATTTTTTGGTTGTTTGATTTAGAATTCCCCTTTTTAAGGAGTAGAGTTAAACAATTTTTAAGGAAACTTATGATAGGAATGCGGAAAACCAAACATTACGACTTTTTGGAGTACACGGAAAGAAAAAAAATAGTAGGGTCGGGTAGGGTGAAGTGGTCCGTAGGGAGAAGTGATCCACCACAATTTTTTTTAGTAATAGTGACATTAGACCAGAATATGCAACTCTCATCGGTTGCTCTTGATGACAGCTTGTTTTTTATTAGTCATTGAAGTGTGCAGACGTATATTTACTCACTCTCACAGACCAGGGTCAAAAAAACATTGTTGAAAGTTTTCACAAGGTTTCACATTCAACAACATTTTGACGAATTCTTCATCAATTTCAATAAGGTAATTAATCTAAAATGTTGTTTACATTATGAACTTTGTAAATCCACCGAATTTCTGCACCCTTTTCCACAATTGTTGAAGCAGCGTCATTCCGCGCAAAATAGCGTCGGTAGGGAGAAGTGGTTCACGTTTGGTAGGGTGAAGTGGTCCACCCTGTCGATGTCATATTTCGTGTTTTCACGTTTTTTTATGAGTTATTTTGAGTATTTCATATCGTGGCCGAAAATCGATGCGAAGCTCGATTATAACTTCTCTCGAAAATCGAGCTGAATTAGAGAAGCAGAAAAAGCCACCGGAAAACTACGCTTAACAACTACACCGAAGAACCAAAACAGACCAAACGCTCATTTGTTACTTTCGGATAAACCATACTTTCGATCAAACTTCATGATTATATTTTTATTTGTCATTTAACTTTATGTTTATGCGATTTCTGGAAAAATTTTGTGGGTGGACCACTTCTCCCTACCATTTTGAAAAAATCGAAAAATCAAAGTTTTCGATAAATGCCTAAAAATTAAATTTAATGTCAAAAAGTTGGCAATCTGTGAATGCAGAAAGTTAGCTTAGGTCCTGCGCTTGCGATTTGACTATCTTATCATGCAAAAATTCCAATTTTTGACCATTTTATGGCCAATAATAAAAACTTGGACCACTTTAGCCTACCTGACCGTAAATCTAATTATGTACTTTATAATGGGAAATCGGGACTTAATTTCAATTGCAAAATAGTTAATTTTAATTGAAAAATACTAGTTAGATTTACTAGTTAGAATTAGTTGAATTTCACATAAAAATTGTCGGTTTTGACTATTTTTGTATTGGCTATGGGAATAAGTTCTTAGTGACTTTTTTTTTGTGAAAAATCTTCTTAATTTTTGCTTGAAATTACAAATGGATTTTATTCAAACTATGTTCCATTTTGGGCAAAAGACGGATTCCTTGAGTGAAAAAGGCTTGCTCTTTCGCGCTGATCCAATCATGCATCCATCGTCGACCGTGGGGAATGATTTTTTGCCCCAACAGACGCCGCAAAAGCTTCAAAGCAGGCTTGTCCAACCTGCTGCCCGCGGGTTGCATGCGGCCCAAAACGTGTTTGAATTTCTCCCTACAAAAACTGATATACAGGGTGGGCCAGAATAGACGCGGGGGTTTGAATTCTTTATAAATTTTTTATTTTAGCGAAACCTATAATTTTTTTTTCAAATACATGTAGTTGATTGATGGGGAATATTTTTGGTCTAAACATGGAAAATTATATCCCGCAAGTGGTGGCCATTTCCTGCTTCGCAAATCCGTGCTCTTTCCAAGACATTTTCCATAACCTTTCACTGCGAATGTTGGTTTTCAATTGGCTGATGGCTGTTGGCTTGTTGACGTACACCTTTTCTTTCAAATATCTCCAAAGGAAACAATCTGGAGTCGTTAGATCAGGTGAACGCGGAGGCCAATTGAAATCGCTTCTTTTCGAAATAATGCGTCCGCCAAACATGTCCCGTAAAAGAGCCATTGAGCCCACCGCCCACCGGTTCGTTGTTCTATTGTGTACAGGTCCATTTTAAATTACCCAAGTCTTCTTAACAAAATGCTGAAACAAAATAAAAAAAATAAAAATAAAAAAAAAGTTATAAAGACTTCAAACCCCTGCGTCTATTCTGGCCCACCCTGTATTTACAAACTTTATGAATTAATGAAGTTTAAATTACTTAAAATTGTTAACTAAGTATGTACATATATATTCTACGTTTTTTACTAATCACCTATCTTTAGGGTTAGTATATTTTATTTGTGGCCCAATATAACTAGTCTTCTCCCAATGTGGCATAGGAGAGCTAAAAGGTTGGACACACCTGCTTTAAAGCTTTATCCGACAGTGTGATCTGATGGCATTTCATCACACAAATATTCGAGCTGAGTTTTCTTTCTCCCTCGAATGCTTACATAGCTTACCGACCGAACAGAGATGAACAAATAAAAACGTAAATAGAAAGCGAACAAGAAAAGTCTAATGGCGATAAATTAATGGAAACTTTCCTCCCTGTCCGCATCCTTTGCGGTCAAGTCACTAGAGATAGATAGATAATATGAATGGAGCCGATGTACTCACTTAGACCAACAGTTGGGTCCATTGTGCTTTGTTGTAGGGATCTGGCTACTGCTAGCTTACTCATGCAAGAATCTTCTGGGTCCACGAATGAAGCTGTAAATTTTATTCGGATAGATGAATAAAATTCGTGGAATTAATTCTGAATAAAATTCATGGAGAAATTCAAGAAAAAACCGCAAATGTAAAGGGAGCCTTAGATGTAATTTTAAACATTTTTTGGTTGTTTGATTTAGAATTCCCCTTTTTAAGGAGTAGAGTTAAACAATTTTTAAGGAAACTTATGATAGGAATGCGGAAAACCAAACATTACGACTTTTTGGAGTACACGGAAAGAAAAAAAATAGTAGGGTCGGGTAGGGTGAAGTGGTCCGTAGGGAGAAGTGATCCACCACAATTTTTTTTAGTAATAGTGACATTAGACCAGAATATGCAACTCTCATCGGTTGCTCTTGATGACAGCTTGTTTTTTATTAGTCATTGAAGTGTGCAGACGTATATTTACTCACTCTCACAGACCAGGGTCAAAAAAACATTGTTGAAAGTTTTCACAAGGTTTCACATTCAACAACATTTTGACGAATTCTTCATCAATTTCAATAAGGTAATTAATCTAAAATGTTGTTTACATTATGAACTTTGTAAATCCACCGAATTTCTGCACCCTTTTCCACAATTGTTGAAGCAGCGTCATTCCGCGCAAAATAGCGTCGGTAGGGAGAAGTGGTTCACGTTTGGTAGGGTGAAGTGGTCCACCCTGTCGATGTCATATTTCGTGTTTTCACGTTTTTTTATGAGTTATTTTGAGTATTTCATATCGTGGCCGAAAATCGATGCGAAGCTCGATTATAACTTCTCTCGAAAATCGAGCTGAATTAGAGAAGCAGAAAAAGCCACCGGAAAACTACGCTTAACAACTACACCGAAGAACCAAAACAGACCAAACGCTCATTTGTTACTTTCGGATAAACCATACTTTCGATCAAACTTCATGATTATATTTTTATTTGTCATTTAACTTTATGTTTATGCGATTTCTGGAAAAATTTTGTGGGTGGACCACTTCTCCCTACCATTTTGAAAAAATCGAAAAATCAAAGTTTTCGATAAATGCCTAAAAATTAAATTTAATGTCAAAAAGTTGGCAATCTGTGAATGCAGAAAGTTAGCTTAGGTCCTGCGCTTGCGATTTGACTATCTTATCATGCAAAAATTCCAATTTTTGACCATTTTATGGCCAATAATAAAAACTTGGACCACTTTAGCCTACCTGACCGTAAATCTAATTATGTACTTTATAATGGGAAATCGGGACTTAATTTCAATTGCAAAATAGTTAATTTTAATTGAAAAATACTAGTTAGATTTACTAGTTAGAATTAGTTGAATTTCACATAAAAATTGTCGGTTTTGACTATTTTTGTATTGGCTATGGGAATAAGTTCTTAGTGACTTTTTTTTGGTGAAAAATCTTCTTAATTTTTGCTTGAAATTACAAATGGATTTTATTCAAACTATGTTCCATTTTGGGCAAAAGACGGATTCCTTGAGTGAAAAAGGCTTGCTCTTTCGCGCTGATCCAATCATGCATCCATCGTCGACCGTGGGGAATGATTTTTTGCCCCAACAGACGCCGCAAAAGCTTCAAAGCAGGCTTGTCCAACCTGCTGCCCGCGGGTTGCATGCGGCCCAAAACGTGTTTGAATTTCTCCCTACAAAAACTGATATACAGGGTGGGCCAGAATAGACGCGGGGGTTTGAATTCTTTATAAATTTTTTATTTTAGCGAAACCTATAATTTTTTTTTCAAATACATGTAGTTGATTGATGGGGAATATTTTTGGTCTAAACATGGAAAATTATATCCCGCAAGTGGTGGCCATTTCCTGCTTCGCAAATCCGTGCTCTTTCCAAGACATTTTCCATAACCTTTCACTGCGAATGTTGGTTTTCAATTGGCTGATGGCTGTTGGCTTGTTGACGTACACCTTTTCTTTCAAATATCTCCAAAGGAAACAATCTGGAGTCGTTAGATCAGGTGAACGCGGAGGCCAATTGAAATCGCTTCTTTTCGAAATAATGCGTCCGCCAAACATGTCCCGTAAAAGAGCCATTGAGCCCACCGCCCACCGGTTCGTTGTTCTATTGTGTACAGGTCCATTTTAAATTACCCAAGTCTTCTTAACAAAATGCTGAAACAAAATTAAAAAAATAAAAATAAAAAAAAAGTTATAAAGACTTCAAACCCCTGCGTCTATTCTGGCCCACCCTGTATTTACAAACTTTATGAATTAATGAAGTTTAAATTACTTAAAATTGTTAACTAAGTATGTACATATATATTCTACGTTTTTTACTAATCACCTATCTTTAGGGTTAGTATATTTTATTTGTGGCCCAATATAACTAGTCTTCTCCCAATGTGGCATAGGAGAGCTAAAAGGTTGGACACACCTGCTTTAAAGCTTTATCCGACAGTGTGATCTGATGGCATTTCATCACACAAATATTCGAGCTGAGTTTTCTTTCTCCCTCGAATGCTTACATAGCTTACCGACCGAACAGAGATGAACAAATAAAAACGTAAATAGAAAGCGAACAAGAAAAGTCTAATGGCGATAAATTAATGGAAACTTTCCTCCCTGTCCGCATCCTTTGCGGTCAAGTCACTAGAGATAGATAGATAATATGAATGGAGCCGATGTACTCACTTAGACCAACAGTTGGGTCCATTGTGCTTTGTTGTAGGGATCTGGCTACTGCTAGCTTACTCATGCAAGAATCTTCTGGGTCCACGAATGAAGCTGTAAATTTTATTCGGAGGGATCTTACCGATGTCCAGTGGTTTTAAGAAACGGCTGCCAAAGGTGTTTAGTCTGCGGTTCTGGAAGAAGAAAAAAAAGCAAAGATAGTGTTCCGCAGTTTCTTCCTTTGCGTCGCATAGGTTGCAAGAAGGGTCGCTCGAAACCCTAATGTTGTGAAGGTGGTAGTTGAGTTTACTGTGACCCGTTAGTACACTGACCAGCGGTCCAATGCCAGTTCTCCCCAGACCTAGTACTTTTTTGGCCGTGGTTGGATTAGGTTCACAGCCAAACTTTTTAGCTTGTCGTCCAACAGTTTCATTTGTCCACCTCGTCTTGTGTTGCTGTCTGCTGTATATATGTATCATTGCTTTGATTGTTGCTACTGAGATCAGCAGCGAAGGAGCAGGTCCTACAGGTAGGATATCAGCACCCTGTCTTGCTAATTTGTCTGCTTCTTCATTGCCTTGGATGTTGCTGTGTCCTGGGACAAGTCACTAACAGAGATTCAATGTGTAGGCACCGAAACTTGACGTTTCATATAAAAAAATTTTTTGTTTCATTAAAAAAATTAATTTCATTATATTATTCAATGTGATAAGAAATTTAGGTACTTGATTAGAAATGGTTTAGATAGAAGCAAAATACTCCAGATGTCCTATGAGCCCAAATTATTTATACACAGTTGAAAATTTGGGTATAAAATTTATCCTTTTTTGATAAATTTTTCCATATAAAGTCATTCTATACCAAAATTGTAATAGAATTAATAAATTATGAAATATTAAAGGCATTGATAAATAAAAAGTATAAATTTTATCCTGAGTTTTATAAAAACAGCCAATTTTGATTTGGTTCAAAAATTCAATAGAACTTTGGTATAAAATTAATATATCAATTTATAAAATACGCAAGCATTTTCTTTTGTTGTGATATAATTCGCATTTCGAAAGAAATTTCATAGTTAGTATATGTATATACTTCATATTACATATAAAAACTATCAAGAAGAAACAAAAATATTTTATAAGGCAAAAGGTAAATGAATTGGTATAAGTAAATATAAACAAAAATGTTAAAGTTAAATGATTAAAAAACACAATACTAATATAAACCACGCTACTATACATTCTCGCATACTTTTTTTAAAAAAAATCAGGAAATTTTTATACTTGGGGATTTATACATTTAATAAATTGAATTTATCAATTTTTATCCCCATTATTATAAAAATTAATAAATTTGCTTATGGATTTATATAGATAAATATATTTATAAAATTTATCCTCAAATTTTCAACTGTGTAGTAATACAATGATTTTTTATGTTTTAAAACATGTAATTTAGTACGGATTTAATTTTTATTTTGTGAAATGTTTGAAGGGCAATAATTTAAAGACCTTTAAACTCTTGAAACAATTTTGGGTAAAACAGAAGACTAATAAATAGACATAAAACAAAGAGTGCAACATATAAAAAAGATTAAACGCTTTAAATATCGATTGAATCTAGAACGCCACAAAATTCTACTACAATAATTCTATCTTTACGTGATTGCGTGCAGGTAATTGGAATAAAAAACCGAATAGATAAAAAAAAGTGAAATAAAATGAATTCTAGGGTTTACTCTTTAAGCAAATTGTGCTATTAACAACGGAAGTAAATGCGACTAGAAATTTACAAAACTCTGATTTAATCTGATAAACTAATCGAATGTCCACTGAAGGCTTGACTTGGCGACTAATCGTCATATTTAAAAGCAAAACGAATGACAAAAAAAAACTTCAAATTGTCGTTTATGCTTTGAACATATCAACATTTTTAAGGTAAAAAAATGTCATTAGACATTTTCCGAGATGCACGCACATGACATTCAATTCTGGGCGTTGAAACAGTCGAATCCATTGACATATGTCTGCCAGCATACATAAAAAAATTGGGTTTTCTCCTCAGTCAAATTGAAATAATTTCAATTTCTTAAAAAAAAACCTGAAAACGTTTACTTATTGTATGATGAATGGGATTCGTTCCAATTTCTTTCTTTAGAATTATTTTCTTGGATAGTTTTTTTTTTCAGAAATAGACGCCCTGTAGTCTCGTTGTGAAGTAATGGGTAATATTTCTTCTTTATTTCCCGCATTTTCCTGTTTGATATAAACGTGTCCAATAATTTAGTGCCATACTGGCGTCTATCGCACGCGTCCTAAATCAACTCACTATATAACACAATTTGAAAGACTTATAACACTCCTATCCTTTTGTGTGCATCAAGGTGAAATTCTGAATTCACAACATATCCTTAACATATTGTTACTATGTTGAATAAGTTATGTTTGGTTGAGCCATTTCTGTATCTAATACATCTCCCAGTTGTACATTTGCTTAGTAGGAGATTCAATTTAAGTAATAGGGTAACCAGAACAGATAACCATAACCATATTTTCCGATAGATTTTCCGTTATAGATAAAATCATACCAATTTCACTTTCTTTTGATTCATGGTCGCAAAACATTTACGTATACCTCGATTTTACGTTGAAAAGTGAAAGTTGGGCATACTTTGTAAAAAATAAAGTCTATGTCAACGTTCAAGGGAAAATTTATGTTGCAAGTTTTCATTACGTAAAGTTTTTCTTGCTGACTTTTGCAAGTTACCTAAACACATAAGATAGCCGTCAAAATGTCAAAAACAAACCAATAGAAGAATTTATTTTTTTTCCCTGTGATTCGCTTTTAAGATAATGAAGCGAATAAATCCGATTGGTTGAAATAATCAAAATAAACACAATTATGGGGTAAAAATATTTGTAATATGGCCTATTTCGACTATAGCTGTGATATCACAGAAATTTCCAATTTTTCCGATAATAAAATCTTGTTTACAAATTTTTTAGTGCTTTTACCTTGAAATTAAGGGAAATTCAAACTAATGGCCGTATTGTTTGCTTTGTAAAAACTGCGTTCATATTTTTGCTCCAATGATTTTTGAATACAAAAAAAACGTGATAAATTTATTTTATCATAGTAAAAACAGCCATCTTTGTTATTATGTAATTTTAAAAAGCGACGTTTTAGACTCTTATTAGATATTCAATTGATTTTAAATAATTTTCCTAAAAGATCGCACCAAGCATTTTAATTTCTACTATAGTTTCTTAAAAAACTGAATTCAGAAGATAACAGGAGAGGGGTTACCGGGTGTGGGTACATATTTTGGTTTGAATCTCATATGATAGTGGAAATCCGATCAAAATCCTCTTTGCGATCCAAGAAATAGCAAAGTGAGAGGGAGTGATAAATGTTTTAAGAACACTGTTCGAGATATTCTTTAAAGGCCTATCACACCTAAGTTGACTTGATCTTAAAATTGAACTTAAAATGATAAATGACTATTTTCCGTTGGTAATATTAAGATAATTATACACCCAACTCTTTTTTTACACGGTCTTTTTTTACGCGATTTTGAAATAACACGGTCCACAAAAAGAAAAAAAAATTTTTTTTTCCACGAATTTTTTGTTCTAACACGAAGTCTAAAGAAATTTTTTTTACATGTAGTTACAAAAATAAAATATAATTGGGGAAATTTTTATAGTCGATTTTATATTTGTCATTTTAAAATTGCATTAAGCACATTATTGAGTTATTGGGCGCATTCAGTGAACGTTAATAATGAACCATACTCTTCATTGGATTCAAACTCGTCAGATGTGTTAGACATCTCTAGTAATGGAAGCGATTTTTGTCAAGTCAGTAATAAACGTTCACGCTTAATATCAAGTAGCGATGAATAATCTAAATAATATTTTTATTTCTATTCTAATTTGGTTTTTTTATAATTGAGGCGTTAAAAGCTAGAGTGGACCAAGCCACATAATCGAGTTTTTAAAGCTTTTCCACTTTTGTACTATTATTAACTGTAAATTTTTGGAAATAAAATTCTGTGGACTTTATTACTCAATGTTGAAATGTTCTTTTGTGCAACCAAACATTTTTATCTAAAAACTCACTCGCAATAGTGATTCAAACACAAAAAAATTCACGATTTCGACATGTGGGTTGGTCCGCTCTAGCTTTTAACGCCTCAATTATGGACTAATGATTCTCTTTTTTACTTATCTTATCGTATGTATGTATATTTTTTTTAATAATAAAAATTATATGAATTATATTTTGTTTTTGTTACTTATTTTATAATTTTTCAATAAAAATTAATATTAGTTATATTTTGTTTTTCTTTATAATTTATTATATTTTTTTTGCACGGTTTTTAGGACAACATATAGCTTTTTTTCATCTTACACGGTTTTTTAAAGCTGTGGAACACATCCTCAATTTTAATATGTGCTGCATATCTTTTTTTACACGGTTTTTTTTACACGATTTTCGTTGGAACGTATCTACCGTGTAAAAAAAGAGTTGGGTGTACTTATTAGAAGATATCGATTGAACTTAAAATTAATGAAAATGAAATGTCTTTCTCAACTCGTCTAATATTCTGTAAACATAAAAGAAAAATTGTTTTTTCAATAAATGTGGTAAAAAGTTCAATTTTTAAATTGAGTGACATTAAGTTTTGAAATTTGGCGCCACTCTGCTCGAAAAGTAATTTCGGTAAACTTTTTCGTTCCAATTGTGCAAGCAAAGGGGGAAAAAACACATTTTTCTGTGCCGGACTTTTCGCCGGGGGGTTTTTTTTGTCTTTTCCACAAATCTTTTTTTCTATTTTTCGAATTCATACAATTTCAAGATCAAATCCTCTTAGGTGTGAATAGGGCTATAAGAAAATCAAGCCTCGATGGGTCCAAAAGATAAAGGCTCGCAAAAGTAATTCTAATAGCATACATTTCTCAAACTTAATTTTTTATCTAAGAGTTTTTGAGCGGCTCTTATGCGGCGGTCACACGACGCTGTTTTGCCAGCCGCTGGCTGCTGTTGGTTAGTAGCGCTGGCAAATAGCAACAGCAGCCAGCGTACTGAGAGTCACACGATTTATTCTTTAGTAGCGCTGGCAAGTAGCAAAACAGTAGTTTGACATTTTAATTTGGGAGATTTTTTAAATAATAAACGTAACACACAAATTTAAATAAATAAACGTAAAATAACAACTTACAATAAACAAACTTTACCACTTATCAGACTTTTGACAGCTCAGAAACCATGTGACAGGGTCACGTGATCCCTAGTAGCGCTGGCAAAGTAGAACGGTCTCTACTTCACTAGCGCTGCTAAAATCATCACGCTGCTGCTGGTAGTAGCAGCGCACTAGGGTTCACACGGCGCTGTTGAAACGACTGCTAACAGCCAAACAGTCACTAGCGCTGGCAAAACAGCGTCGTGTGACTGCCGCATTAGGACTAATCGTTTTTTCAAAACGTTTTAAAAATATTTTTAAAACTTAAAATTTTTTTTCCATATAATTTTGAAGTTACTGTAAGAAAAGCTCTGAGGATTGATCACAAAAATTGCTATTTTTTCGAGTATTTTTAAGATTTTTGCAAAATAAAAACTTGGTATGAATATAATCAGTTTTTTAAAGGCTTATTAAAAAAAACTCAAACGAATGCATTATAAATGAAAATTGGAAGTAACTAAACTTATATAAACAAGATTTGTTAGAGTAAGTATTAGTTGAAAACTCAGAAGAAGGGGGGAGATAGTGTTTAGATAGAAGGTTCCTTTCCATAAAAATATCAGATAATTTGTATCTTTTCGTTTTTTTTTCTCTCATTCGAATGTAATTGGGCACTTCTCTTTTTCTAGTATGTCATTATCTCATTCTTGAAATTTTGTTCATAAACCAAAGCATTTTTAGTCCGCAAAGTTTGTCCAAAAATCGGATAATACTAGCCACATGTTTCTACTATGATAGGGGAAAAAATCCTGAATTGAAATTAGTTTGTTAAAATTATTAAAATGGGCCTTTATATTACGAACAAAGATCGAATAATATAAAAATGCCAGCAGATCGATGAAATATTTTTACGATAGTTTTTTTAATCCTTCATCTACTAGAAAATTCATAAAAAACATAGATTCGGAAAAATAAAACGGGAAAAAAATATTTTTTATTTAAATCTAAGAGGTTTTATAGCCACTTGAGTTTATAGCCCAATTCACATATGAAATCCTTTTTTGTCGTTCGGAACATTTCTGTTTGAAGTGAAACAATCAACTTATACTAGTGGTTCAGTTAATTCCGGCAAACATAAAAAAAAATACTAACAACTTTCATTTTGAATTGGGTTAAACTGGTTATTCAATAAATGATATCCTTACTGAAAGTGTAGGAAAAAAGTTTCCAAATAATGCTGGCGAAATTTGAAGAGTAGAAAAATTGAGAACTTTTGCCAAAAAAGTCAAAGGACCAATTGATTATATCGACAATAAACATTTTATGGCGAAATAATAAATTAGTATTAAAATTTCATGAGATAAGCACTAATAAACTCAAATGTTGTCTTTGCTGAATAATTCACCCTAAATAGCACCGGGAGTGAAAAGAAACTTAACTATCGGCAATATCAGTTGAAGAAAACCGGGAAAACTAAAAAAAAGTCGAGGAAAAGTTCATTCGTTGGTGGAAAAAATGAAACTTTTTTTTAACATTTTTTTAGCTCTTGTATATTCCATAAGGATAAGGGGGATGGCCAATTCAGTCATCACTTCCTTAAAGATGGCAGATACGACGAAATAGTGCCAGACTAGTGATGAGACTTTCTCCATGAGAACCTCAATTGACTACTTAGGACGTCACTTACTACCATTCGATACGGCAATAAAGAAATTTCATGCATAAAACATAAATCAACCATACAACTTCCCAACTACCACCATTCGACGACTACCCGACAACCACTCAAAGACCGTCCAGCCATCCAAGAACTCAACTTCCATCCATTCAGTTCTCGTCGTCGTTGATGGCCTATGGATAGAAAAACTTCCCATTTTATTTATTTATTTACTTTTTTCCTCGTTCAAGTTTCGTTTTTTTGTTTCTGCAGCCAAAGTTAAAGTTGTGGGGAAATTCTCATGTAATTCAGCACCAAATTCGTTTGTTTAACGAGAGGAATGTGGCGTGTGGCAATTGAGTAAACGAGTTACAAATATTTCTGAACAGATTCAGCTAAAGGACGTTTAGTGAATTTGAGACGTTGTACAAAGTTATGTAAATAATGGACAGATGAAGGTCATATTTAAGATGTTTCAACATTTTTGTAATGTACTTTATATGTAACTAGCTAAGGATTATTATGAATATATTTTTGTTTATCAATATCTTATATACCGAATTTGTATTAACTTCAATGTTTCTATCAATATTTGGTAAATAAACGAAAAAAAAATCGTAACGTTATAAATTTCGGTATGTAACGAAATTCGAATTTTCCTTCGTTACGTTATTTCGTTACGCTTTTTTATTTCGTTACATTGTATTGAAAATGGAAAGAACGATGCACGAAAATGCCCTTTGACTAACTTTTGGGTTTCACTTTCGTAGTACATCCATTGGAAAGGTAATTTGCTCTAGTTTCATGGACATAAGCTCTTTTTTGGCGGGGAACTGCAGGGGGATGGTCAGCTGCCATCTTAGGGGTACTGATTTTTTCATGCATTTTTCGACGATTTTTATGCCCCCGGGCTAACTTTTGAACCAGTTCGGGTTTCACTTTCGTAGTACATCCAATGAAATGAAAAAATCAGTGCCCCTAAGATGGCAGCTGACCATCCTCCTGCAGTTCCCCGCCAAAAAAGAGCTTATGTCCATGAAACTAGAGCAAATTACCTTTCCAATGGATGTACTACGAAAGTGAAACCCGAACTGGTTCAAAAGTTAGCCCGGGGGCATAAAAATCGTCGAATCCTGCATGGTTCTTTAAAAAAAATGCACATTAATAACTCTTTATTTATCATAAAGTAATTCATTTCAGTTCCCAAAAATAAAATCCAAAAAAAATAATGCAAAACAGAACTTAATAAGACTTCACAAAAAGCAAATACAATTAATAAACATAACAAAAGCTATAATTGCCAATCTGGCAATTATTGAAAACCCGTATGGTGATCATAATTCGTATCATAATTTGAGCAGTTGTACCAAAATTCCACTTTGAAGTCAAACTTTCCAATTAGATTTTTTTAAAATTTATTACAATCGAATTTTGATGTATGGGAGTTTTATGTAGAATCATATCCTAAATAACTTTTGTTCTTGCACTTTTTTGATAAGGTGCACCGTTTTGGAGATATTCATAAAAAACATTTTCGTTCGTATGGGGTGTACCCCCCTCCATTTTTGCCATTAACGAACTTAGCCTTGCAGTTTACGAAAAACCAATCTGCGCAAAATTTCAAGTCTCTAGCTCAATCCGTGCGCCCGCAATCCGCGCCACAGACGGACGGACAGACGGACAGACGGACGGACGGACATGCGAAATTCAACTTTTTTTATCATTCTAAACACTCTGGTGTAATTCATTTATGTGTGTGATAACGGGATCTTGGTGTTACAAACGGTAAGGTAAAGTTAATATACCATTTGGTTTCACCATACGGGTATAAAAAGAACGATTCTTAAATTAACAAAAAACATAAGAAAAATTACAATTACCAGGGACCAATCGTCAAATACTCTATATGAGGAAAAACAAATTTTTTGTAAAAAATCTCAATTTCTATGGCGGACGGGAGAAGGAATGGTCGGATTTTGCCTTTTCAGAAGCTTAGCCTTCTATTTTCGAGAAACGCAACTTTCGAAAGTTATGGTATTCATGGATGGACAGACGCACAGATAGACTGACCAACAGACAGACGGACGGACATGCGGAAATCAAAATCTTTTGTGATACTAAACACCCAGGTGTAATTCATTTTTGTATCCGACGACTGATTCGATACGTGGCAAACTGTGAACTTAATCTAATATACCCACTATAGGCCCTATCACAGAATCCGATACGAATGGTTCGGATCGTAAACTCAATATTGTTGTTGGTATAAAAAATTCACCTAAAAATGTGTTAGTGTTTTATACCAACAACAATATTGAGTTTACGATCCGAACCATTCGTATCGGATTCTGTGATAGGGCCTTATATCATTCTCATACTAAGTATAAAAATAAAAAATAAAAATTTTTAAAAAAAGCTTTTATTAAAAAAAATGCACTAAAAAGAAAAAAATAATTTTCTGGACGCTGTGTATCACAAATATAAAAGCTTTTAAAAAGCGAGATAAATGTTTATTTTATTGTTTTATGCTTTATCTCGCTTTTTAAAAGCTTTTATATTTGTGATACACAGCGTCCAGAAAATTATTTTTTTCTTTTTAGTGCATTTTTTTTAATAAAAGCTTTTTTTAAAAATTTTTATTTTTTATTTTTTTTATTTTGTTCTTTTTAGTCTTCGAATATATATCCTTACATTTGAGATGTCCTTACAGGCTTTTTAACTTGAGAATCGTATTCAGCGAACCCCAAAACCCGCAGAATATATTTTTTCCCGGAACAATTGAGGAAAGGGATAATCACGTTATCCTTACAGGACCTTCCGTTATCCTTACAGACTTTTTAATGACAGATTCGGATTCAGCGACCCCAAAAACCCCCAGAATAGATTTTTTTTCCAGAAAATTTGGAGAAAAGGATAATCACGTTATCCTTACAGGACCTTCCGTTATCCTTACTGACTTTTTAATGACAGATTCGGATTCAGCGACCCCAAAAACCCCCAGAATGGATTTTTTTCCGGAAAATTTGGAGAAAAGGATAATCACGTTATCCTTACAGGACCTTCCGTTATCCTTACAAGGACGAGGTAGTAAAAATATTGTATTGTCATCGGACTTATATAAGTGTGCAAAATTTCAAGTGAATCGGATGAGTGGAAGTGGGTCAAAATTTGATTGCAAGATTTGACCCCGACAGACAAACAGACAAACAGACAAACAGACAAACAGACAAACAGACAAGATAGCGAGCTAAATAAAAGCTTTTAAAAATCACAATAAAATTTAAAAGAAAAAATGCTACCAGTTTTGTTCATTAAAAAAACACTGCCCAACAAAAACCACATTTTTGTGTTGCCAGAGACATTCAATTTTAGGGTAATCGGACTTTGTTTCGGCAAAATTCACTCTACGGCTAGAGTTACGCAAAACACAACATTTTCGATATCAAAAACGTTGCATAAAATTTTTTTTGTGTCTCCAGCAGTAGAGTGAATCTGGGCAAAGGAAAGTCCGATTTAGAAGCTAAATATAATTAAAAATATTACTCCAATATATTTTGCCCGACACAAAATTTACGGCGAAATTCAGATTTTAAACTCATAGCACCCTATGCTTCTGTATACAATCAATCCGACCAACTTTGCAGTCGAAAAAAGTTAAATCGAATTTAACTTTTGTCGGTCAGCTGACCAACAAAATTTCATTCAAAATGAAATCTAATGCGAACGTGATTAAGTCTAAATTTCGTCACTCATGAGGAAATTAAAGGAAGTACAGTAGAATCCCGATAATTCGTATATCCCGCTAATTCGTATGAATTTGCTGGTCCCTTGAAAAAATCCCGATAATTCGTCCCTCGATAATTCGTATATCCCGCTAATTCGTATGAATTTGCTGGTCCCTTGAAAAAAATCCCGATAATTCGTACCCCGATAATTCGTATATCCCGCTAATTCGCATGAATTTGCTGGTCCCTTGAAATACGAATTATCGGGATTCTACTCTATTAGAAAAAATAGTTCGTATGCTGTGTTGCTTCATTCTTATTCTTATTATGTTTGATAATGGTAACAAAATAATGTTATATGTGGCTCACCGTCCGACTATCAAAATCAAATGAAAAACAAATGACGTTTAGAACAACAAAGTGTATGGAATTGTATGTGGGAGACAACATTGTCGCCGTAATCTATCGCCGTAAATGTTGTACCGGGCCAATTGTATTCCGGCCTTTATGCAGGTTGTAGCTCTGTGTCTATACGGCCGGAATACATTTAGCCCGACACAACATTTATGGCAATGATTACGGCGACAATGTCGCCCTCCATATACAATTGCGCACACATTGTTGTTCTAAACGTCGCATGGGAATATTCGTCCTGCGTATGAAATAGACGTAGAAACTTCATACTTAAAAATCTTAACTCCAATTATAAGTCCACTTATAAAATCTTTGGTATTCCCACTTTTTATAATGACTCGCCACAGAATATAGGTCACATTTTTATAATTTATTGTTGCCGACTCCTTCTCAAAGATATATTTTCTCAGTGAGGAAACAATTTTAAATTCGATTCTTAAAGCCATAACAACTTGTTGCATATTCGTATTGAACCCATCATCAGATTCATACAATTTAAACATGGAAATACTTTAAACAATTTCATATTTCAGACAAAACCTTTATTACGATAATTGAGGGATCCTTGAGAGAAAACGAAACGAATATGCTTTTATGCAACTGAAATGAATGATTCCATAGCCAATGCGTCGTGTAGAGAATGAAGGAAGAATTTTTTCTAGTTCTATCGAATGTTTGCCAAGAATTTCAGAATTGAACGATATATGAATTCGTTTCTTTTGCCATTTTATCGATGCCAAGAGCAGAGAACTGAATATTACCGACATTTTCCTCAATTTATATCTTCAATAATACTTTCTAAGTCGGATATAATTTATTTTATTTCGATTCTATTTCATTTCTTGTGTTTCTCTATTGGCTTTTTTTTCGATTTTTGTTCATTAACAAAATTGTTATAAAGTTAATCTCAAATCCTTAAGAGTTGGCACAATTTCACTTGTTCTACTATAAATCAGTTTTCAGTTTTGCTACATCAGCAAATTTTTTTTTGTTGAATACAATTTTTTTGTTTAAATTTTGCCGAAAAAATTAAGTATTTGTATATGGAAAAAGTATTAACGCTAGGTTTTTATTTGAAATTTTAATACATTTCAAGAATTTTTATTCCGACTGAAAACAGGCAAATTTTTAGGTGAATTTTCTCACAAAAATCATTAAAAAATTGTTTATTGACTTAAGCGGGAAGAGAACTTTCAGTTTTTATTTTCGATTAACAGATTCATGTCATGAAAGGCAATAAGAGTTCACCAGTGGATTTTATCTAGCTCAGCCTATTTCCTCCAAAGTTCCCCTTATGCTGTTATCGAAGAACTGATCCCAAAAAAAAGGAATCGCTGTAAATCTTATCGACAGCACATGTTGCATGAGGTCGATTTTCCCACTATAAATCTTGCACTTATCCCGTTTTATTGAGATTTATGGGCTCAGTTGAGTTTCGATTAATTGGCTCCCAACTATAACTTTTAAAATGCTTTCGGGTAATTTTATAAATTATCAATAAACCTGGAATTCGGTCACATAACACCTTGGTACGTGATTTAAATAAAAAAATGAGTGTGTGTGTGTTGTCCCATTAGGAAGTTGCATAAGTATTGAAAAAAGAAGCTTTTTTCATCGTTTAGCACAAATTTTTTGCATCTTTTAACATATTTTCACGTAATAAAGAATTTAATGGAATACTGTTTGTTGCTAAATAAGTGCAAATGAAATTTGCTGTGTAGTAATTCAGAAACATCACGATAGGAATGTTAATTTCAATAGATTTCTGATAGTAGCAGCTATGCAGAGAATTTTACGCTTTCCAACTGAATTTTATTCAACCAGAGATTTGAAATTTCCATTGCAATACTGACCAACCCTTCAAATTGCTTGATCTAATTGCTAAAATGCAAGTGAAATGCACCCGTGAAAATCCTTCAATGGTCTGCAATCAATGCAAAATTCAGCAGTTAATCAAATTAAATCGCATTTTCCTTTAATAAACGCTAATTGTATATAATTTTATTTCTATAGTGATGAAAATTCATCACATGGATTGCAGAATGATACGACGATTCAAATGATATGAGTTGACCAGTGAAACATTTAAAATATAATACAATTCTAAAAGGGTCAATCATTCATTTCAACTCAAATTCATTGACCAAAATTAGTTGAAATTTGGCTTTTTGTTAAGTGAAGTTATACGGAATTTTACACTAAATTTTCAGAATTTGTAGTCCATCGAATTTTTTTTTTAAATCTAATTTAGTTCATTTTTCATTAAGGTGAGTAATTTTTGTAAATTAATCAAATACAATGAGTTTGTTTCGCAGTTATGAAGTATTTTATTGTTTAAATAACCCATTTTCACTACATGATTTTGTGTGTCTGTCTGTCCGTCTATCTTTTTTTTTGTCTGTCCGTCTGTCTGTTCGTTTGTCTGCCTATTCGTCTGTCTGTCTGTCCATCTGTCTGTCCATTTGTCTGTCCGTCTGCCCGTCTGTCCATCTGTCTGCCTGTCCGTCTGTCTGTCTGTCCGTCTGTCCGTCTGTCTGTCCGTCTGTTTGTCCGTCTGTCTGTCCGTCTGTCTGTCCGTCTGTCTGTCCGTCTGTCTGTCCGTCTGTCTGTCTGTCTGTCCGTCTGTCTGTCTGTCCGTCTGTCTGTCTGTCTGTCCGTCTGTTTGTCCGTCTGTCTGTCCGTCTGTCTGTCCGTCTGTCTGTCCGTCTGTCTGTCCGTCTGTCTGTCCGTCTGTCCGTCTGTCTGTCCGTCTGTTTGTCCGTCTGTCTGTCCGTCTGTCTGTCCGTCTGTCTGTCCGTCTGTCTGTCCGTCTGTCTGTCTGTCTGTCCGTCTGTCTGTCCGTCTGTCTGTCCGTCTGTCTGTCCGTCTGTCTGTCCGTCTGTCTGTCCGTCTGTCTGTCCGTCTATCTGTCCGTCTGTCTGTCCGTCTGTCTGTCCGTCTGTCTGTCTGTCCGTCTGTCTGTCCGTCTGTCTGTCCGTCTGTCTGTCCGTCTGTCTGTCCGTCTGTCTGTCCGTCTGTCTGTCCGTCTGTCTGTCCGTCTGTCTGTCCGTCTGTCTGTCCGTCTGTCTGTCCGTCTGTCTGTCCGTCTGTCTGTCCGTCTGTCTGTCCGTCTGTCTGTCCGTCTGTCTGTCCGTCTGTCTGTCCGTCTGTCTGTCCATCTGTCTGTCCGTCTGTCTGTCCGTCTGTCTGTCCGTCTATCTGTCCGTCTGTCTGTCCGTCTGTCTGTCCGTCTGTCTGTCTGTCTGTCCGTCTGTCTGTCCGTCTGTCTGTCCGTCTGTCTGTCCGTCTGTCTGTCCGTCTGTCTGTCCGTCTGTCTGTCCGTCTGTCTGTCCGTCTGTCTGTCTGTCTGTCTGTCTGTCTGTCTGTCCGTCTGTCTGTCCGTTAGTCTGTCCGTCTGTCCGTTTGTCTGTCTGTCCGTCTGTCTGTCCGTCTGTCTGTCCGTCTGTCTGCCCGTCTGTCTGTCCGTCTGTCTGTCCGTCTGTCTTTCTGTCCGTCTGTCTGTCCGTCTGTCTGTCCGTCTGTCTGTCCGTCTGTCTGTCCGTCTGTCTGTCCGTCTGTCTGTCCGTCTGTCTGTCCGTCTGTCTGTCCGTCTGTCTGTCCGTCTGTCTGTCCGTCTGTCTGTCCGTCTGTCTGTCCGTCTGTCTATCCGTCTGTCTGTCCGTCTGTCTGTCCGTCGGTCTGTCCGTCTGTCTGTCCGTCTGTCTGTCCGTCTGTCTGTCCGTGGACACGATAACTTGAGATCGAATTAGGGTAGAGACTTCCAATTTGGAACAGCCGTTTTTTTTTGTAAAATGGGAGGTCGAGTTTAAGAATGAACAAAGTCGATTAGCGTGACGTATTTTATGGACAACCCGAAATTCCATCGAATCATAAACGGAACAAAAATGGTTTTTCAAAAATTGTACGTCACGTATGGAAAAAATTCAATTTCCCATACAACGATTGCCTAATCAGCTATATTGTAACTTTTTAGCAAAATCAGAAAGCAAAATCTCTTTTTCGTCCTCGAAAACTCTTTAGAAATAATTTGTAAGAATTTAGGATATTTTTTCGCTTGTTTTTAAATGACCGAATGACTTGTCTCGTACACGGGGTTTCTGCTCATTGAAAGCTGCGAAAATTTATTTGATGTGCTGACGCTAATTGTTGGTGGGACTTCAATTTACCTTGAGTTTTTAAAACAAATTAATAGTTGTCAAGTCAGATATTATTTGAAACATTTGCTAAAAAAAGTGACTTACAAATCCCATACGTATTTCTTAAAATGCTTATGCAACATTTTAAAGCTTGTATTGAACTTGTGAATGGAAAGCAAGTATTCGAAAACTATTTTAATCATTATAAGTGTGTTTCATTTTCTTTTTTACACAAAACTTTTCCAAACGAGACGTTGAGCTTATCTCAGTGAGTGGTCGTAGTCGACTTTTCCACGATGTCGTGTTATAGGCGTTTAGATTCTATTGATTGATGTGAATGAGTAATACCCCATGGTGAGCTTTGACCCATTTGGATAGAAAAAGCCTTTTGCTTTGTGCCTTATTCCTTGTGTCGTCGTCATGAAAATCTAATTGACGTTTATTTAAATAAATTAGATGGAATTATAGGGTTCAGCGGACGCTTATACATGTGTAGACTTCAATTTCGATTGACAGAAAAAAAGGGATAATATTCAAGTAGCCAACCACCATCAATAGATGTCCATTAGAGGGGAATTCTATTCAAATTTTTATCTAGATTCATTTAAATGTTTCAAATTGATCGAAATAAAACGGATAAATTGTAAATAATTAAGAAATATTGTTACTGGAATACAAATTACACATCAACAAGTATGTATGATCGACATAAAAATGTGTCATAGTACCTCTATACATTTCTCGTGTTGTATTAACATTTACATATATTATAAAAGCAGACAGGATAGTATATGAACTTAACATCGATATGTGATGAGTTAAACATAAGTTGATTATTTCAGCTATATGGAACACACTTTCCAAAGTGTAGAAAGTCCTTCGATATTATTGAAACGTGTGGTCACTCAATGTAATCAAGTCAATCGGAATTGAGTCGCAACTCAATTTTAGTGTTACGAATGTAATAAATATTTTTGCATATGTTACATCAATTTCCGAAGTGACAGCCAGAAAATCTAATAAGATATGAACTTTGTCGGTTGAATTAAAGCTGTTTCTGTAGGTAATACGTGATTCTGTAGGTAATTCTACTATTACCTGTAGAATTATATTTCAGTGTGCACATAGCAGGTACATGGCTGTACCTGCGAATCGCAACTTCCAACAATCAAGTCAAGATTCATGTAAATATAACGGTACCTCGGGTCATGCTACAAACCCTTCCCTATGTGGGTCATTGACCCTTGAATTTCGTATAACTATAAAAAAAAGTTTCAAAATTTCGAAATTGTAAATGTAAATTTTTTAAAAACTACTTTTTGTATTGATATGGTTTAAAATTGAAAGAAATAATATGTATTAGCTTTAAAATGAAATACTACTCAGTTTTAGAAAGATATCCCATTCAGAGCTTCTTTTTTTAAAAGGAACATCTCAGTTGAAAAATGAATAACCAAATTTAGAACATACTTCAAAAGGCGAAATACTTCACTTTTTTTATAACATTGGAAAATACAGCGATTTGAAAATGGCGATTTTTCGCAAATTAAGCAGCCGTCATTTTATTACGGTACATTTCCGACACCAACGGTGACCAAAATTTGGCCTTCGCTAAGGTAAAGTCTTGTCATATCAGGGTAAAGTCTTACCCTGTTGAGGACCAACGAACTACAAGCATTTTTTAGAGCAATAGTAGTTGACATAACCTCAAGCGTTGGACGTTTTGTCATTTTATTTCTGTTTAACACTTTAATTGGATTTAAAAAAGACACGAGGGTATTTTGTTGATGTGTTCGCAAAAAAAAAACATTTGATCTGAGGACTAGCCGTGGGTCCTCATGTTTTAACTTACAATACTTTAACAAAAATATCAGGAACCAACACAAAACTTTCCTCTGTAATATTTAAAAAATAATATTTTTTTAATATCTCGAAAACCGTTAAAGATACGCAAAAATCAATAAAGAAAAACCTAACAAAAGCTATAATTTCCAAACTGGCAATTATTGAAAACCCATATGGTGATGTGGCATTGTTCGAAGTTTAATTTGACAGCGAACAATTGTATCAAAATTCCATTTTGAAGTCAAACTTTTCAATAAGATTTTTTAAAATTTGTTCCAATCGGATTTTGATGTATGTGAGTTTTATGTAGAATCATATCCTAAATAACTCTTGCTCTTGCACTTTTTTGATAAGATGCACCGTTTTTGAGATATTTGCAAAAACCGTTTTCGTTCGTATGGGGGTACCTCCCCTAATGGTCCATTTTTGCCCATTAACGAATTTAGCCTTGCATTTTACAAAAAACAAATCTGCGTAAAATTTCAAGTCTCTAGCTCAAATGTACGCCCGCAATCCGCGCCACAGACAGACGGACGGACAGACAGACAGACGGACGGACGGACGGACGGACGGACATGCAAAATTCAAATTTTTTTTATCATTCTAAACACACTGGTGTAATATAACTTTAAATATGGTTATATGAATTTTCTCATTGTCTGTCTGTTCCTCTTTCACGCAAAAACGGCTGAACCGATTGACTTGAAATTTGGCAAAGTGTCTGTGGTAGTTCTGGTTCCAACATAGGCATACGGAAAAGTAGCGCGAGGGGTGGGGGGACTAAGGAGAGGGGGTAAAGTGATTTCGAAACTTAGTTGTTGCGCTATGTTACTCTTTCTCGGGGAAACTACTGAACCGATTGGCCTGAAATTTGGCACAGATGTTCGTCGGGGGTCCAGCCCTAAGTAAGACTCATTAAAAAGTAGCCCGAGAGGTGGGGGGAGTAAGGGGAGGAGAGTAAGGGGAGGGGAGTAAGGGGAGGGGGTAAATTCATCTCGAAACTTAGCTCTTCCTCTATGTTACCCTTTCGCGGGGAACTACCGAGCCGATTGGCCTGAAGTTTAGCTCCAACATAAACCATCAAAAAAAAAAAATTTAAAAAACTTCACCCGGCAACGACGGGTATGCAAGCTAGTTTTCAATAAACCAAGGAATTTTCAAAAAACTGTTTTTTTTCAAATATAATGAGAAACGTTAGAGATACAAATAAACCATTAAAGCAGAAAATGTAGAAGATTTTATATCTTTTAAATTTTTTTATACTCATTTTTCTCCAAAAGCGCATCGGCTACGAGAAATTTTCAAAAAACTGTGTTTTAAAAAAATTGTATGGGAGGTCCCCTTATAGTTAACGTTAGTCTTCCAAAAGTTGATAGAAACTACGATTTCTGTAAAACTAATTTACAAGAAATTTCAAGTCGTTAGGTCATTGCGTTCTCGAGTTATTTAAGATACGTAAAACGGACAGATCGACACACAGATGCACGGACATCCTCATAATTTTGCCTTAAACGGGTTTCGTACTGATCAGAAATTTTCTACCTGCCCGTTTTCGGAAACTATGAAATAAAGTTTCAATAGTTGTGTTCTTGTTTGCTTAAAAAAATTTGATTTTTAAAAAAAACTAGGTTTTCTTATACTTTTATAGATTTAATATTAAACAAATTCGCATCAAACGACTTTGGTATCTTTTTTTTACTATTCTCCACTTTTTTCAATTTATCACAATAGGATCATTTAACTTAGTTTGAAATCATCAATAGGGATAAAGAATTTAACGCTTGCTATTCAATTAATGGAAAATCGCCTTAAATTATAGGATATATGTTCAGTTCCTGTCTGAAGCGACAATGATTCCTTGTCTCTAGGAGGCATAGCTGGTAACTATAATTAATCACTGTTCGGTGGCATACAGGATCCCCCAATTAGATAGTCATTCATTTATTTCACAAAGAATGCCAATTAATTTCTTATAAAAAGTCTCCAGTTGGGCGACACGATTCCCTTTTTTCCCATTTCTGGTCCTTTTTTTGTAACGTTTAAAATATTCTCGTTGTTCCTTTTTTGTATGAGAGGCATGGGACCGGTGTATAAAAACTAGAGAATTGATGGAATTAAGAAAATTGTCCCAATTAATTTTTAATTCAAAGTTTCCCGAAAATAATTATACTTGTATATAGCTAAATTTTTATTTCCAAATTTTTAAATATTAGGCATCTCTGAAACAATTTTTTCTACAAGTATAGTTGCTTGCTATAATTTCCCGATCATTATGCTATTATTATTATTAACTTGATTTTTGTCAGCAATCGATCCTTTGCCGTTCAAAATCTTTACAGATTTTCATATAATGAAAACATTTTGAGGACACAGAAATGAGTGCTTATTATGTTATTAGATGTTGTTTTATATAAAATTCAATTGGGAATAAAAAAAAAGCTTTTGATAAAAATGTTGAAATACTAAATTCTGGAAGTCATTAAAAGATAAATGCAAAACATAGACCTTCAACTAAAAAGGACTTTAAAGTTTTTAATTAGTTTTGTGGTTTTTCTGGTTTTACTGGTTTGATACGTTTTCCCGGGCTTTTTTCCGTTCACCAACAGTGACCAGAGCATTAGTTTTTCCTTGGGGATTGTCACTTCAAAGACGATTCAATACGATAGACCAATGTCAACACGAGTCCTTCAGCAAACGTAAAAATAGAGTTTATATCTACACGTTGCTCCTTTGTAAGGATATTTCATGTAGAAAACCCACAGCTTGTTGGTAAACAGCCCGAGAAAAAAAGTTATGCTCAGTTGATAAGCACATCAGAAAATTCAATATAATTTATAACCAATATTTTGTTTATGGTTTATCTGTTGCATTCTACAAATGTACTCGTATTCAAAATCGTAAGCAAAATACGTCATATTTTTTAAGCATTTAAATTGGAATTTGTTAAAATATTCTCTTTTCTTTCTAATACAAAACGAGAATGGTTTTTTGAAAATGTCAAATCGTATAAAAAACGTAAATATATCAATTTATTACGAAATTGTGTATTTTTTAAAACTATGATACTCCTATTAGTAGACGTTGTAATATTCAATGTTTGGCAAGCAACGCTTCGTGTTTGGCAATCATTTAACTCCACCCCCAAGAAATCAAACGAGTTTGATATTTTCAGCATGTTTGACATACCTGTCAAATGGTTGGGCAACAGTACTACATACGTTGCAATTGTTTGCCAAACATGGCATGTGTGGCAAACAAGTTACAAGGTCTGTGGGCCCGATTACAATGACAAAATATGCGAGCGATATCGTGATAGTGAGGTCACTGATAAAATCAGGCTCAATAGGTTGCGGTGAGAAAGGAGCTTGGCCAGAAAATCTATGGGGGCCGTATTCTTGGAAGCAGATGGTGGGGCAGGCCTTGCCTTAGGTAGAGCGAAGTAGGCCAGGACGCATAAGATTTGCTCGGGATATCGAATTGGATAACCGCGGCGCAAGACCGGGTCGTCTAGAAAGACCAATTCAGACTAACGATTGCGATTACGATTACAATTGCGATTACGATTACGATTACGATTACGATTACGATTGCGATTACGATTACGATTACGATTACGATTGCGATTACGATTGCGATTGCGATTACGATTGCGATTGCGATTGCGATTGCGATTACGATTACGATTGCGTTTGCGATTACGATTACGATTGCGATTGCGATTGCGATTGCGATTGCGATTGCGATTACGATTACGATTACGATTACGATTACGATTACGATTACGATTACGATTACGATTACGATTGCGATTACGATTGCGATTACGATTACGATTGCGATTGCGATTACGATGAAATAAAATCATATTTCGCATGAAATAGAAGTAGTTACATATTTTAACTCTTTTTACTTAAACAAAACAAAATTTTTCAGGTATCATTTCATTATTTAATCCCTCGTATCATCCGATATATCTTAGATGGCCTTCAGATGGTCAAATAAAATTGTTACAGATCTTGAACACAATTTTGTTGACGAAATCGATAGCTAGAATTGCAACCAGACGATTAAAGAAACTGGTCAAATATTTTGTCTTTCTGGTATATGTATAAAAAAGATAGTCAATAATTGTTATAGAAAGAAAAAAAAAAAAATAAAACAAAAAAATTAAAAAAAAATTAAACAAAATTCAGAAAAAAAACTTTTTTGACATTATTTTTAGAGAAAAAAGGTTTTTTTTATTGCTTATTTCTTCAAAATGCTTGTTAAGACCAACTGTTTTTAGAATATAAATTTTAACTTTTCCATGCATCAAAACCCAATTAGAGCAAATTTTTATAAATTCAATTGCAATTTTTCAAAATCGCGTAATCTAGAATATTACGTAATTATTTTTTTAGTTTTACAAGTTTGATTTTAAGTACCTACTTTTTTAAATGCATGTTTCATTACACTGTTAAAAATTATGCCTTAATTCAAACATGCAAAGTTGTAAATTTTTCTGTGAAATTACACATTATATGTAAGTTTCAAGTACAAAATGTAGGATCGCAAAAAAAAATGAAAAATCACGATTTTTTCTGATTGTTTTGTGGAAAAAATATATACAGTGAAAGCTTCTTTTGCAGCAACTTCCCATAGATGGACAATTCCCTTAAACGGTCAATATTTCTACAACTAAATTCGTAATTCCAATATTCACCCTAAATGCGCAATGATGCATATGTCAATCAACCACTATATGAAAAAACCAAAAATTTTTTTTTTGTTTTTTTAACATACATGTTCTTTTACGAACAATTTTACAATTGTTATGTAAATTTACATGCGCGATGTATTTTTGCAGCATCTAAAGGAGACTCCACACGTTCAATGTTACTTGACAAGTATTATTGATGAAAATTTGCATCAAGTAACATTGATGAAAATTGCCTCCACACGTAACACTGAACATTGACAATGTTTTCGTCAAGATTTTGGTCAGTACATTCGTATATTTTAGGGATGATAGTTGATAAACTTCGTCCTGTCCTGATCACGATTTTTTAGATTTTTCTATCTTTTTTAATTTGGCTCTAAAATTTATTCGCAAACTATTTTTTTTTCACGGTATCAACTGTGGCATGTGGATCCACTTCTCTCATTTTATCTAGTAGTTTTTCATACGCTTTCAGTTTCAAATCTTTATTAATATAACGAATAGATTTTACTTTCCATCGACACTCATTCTTCCAGTAAATGTCAATGAACTCACTGAGGAATTCCCGCGAACATTGCCGAATATCGGACATATTTCCCTAAATAACAGAGAGCAACTGGTATATTGACAAGTAACATTTATGAATGCTCTAGACCATCAATGTTACTGTCAATGGACATTGATGAATATCAAAATAATTTTGATTTTGGTCAATGTAGACTTTTTACTTGACAAGACCATTGAAGAGCATCCAGACGATCAATGTTACTTGAAACATGAGTCATTCAAGTAAAACTGTGAATGACACCATTTTTGCCAACATTGAATTTTCCGATTTTTCCGATTTTTTCCGTTCACATGTATAAGAAGCCAAATTGTAAAAAATATCAATCCCTGTGAAATTTAAAGTGTTCACGGATAGATGCCGACCCACGCACATACGGAACTCAAAATCTTTTATCATCCCAAACACCCTGGTTTATTTCTATTTTATGTCCGACGATTGGTTTAATGCATTACAAACGGTATACTAAATCTAATATACTTACATTTGATTGCCAACATAATATATTTAGAATACGATAACCATTCCATACATCAAAACTTAATCAAACTACCCCTTCTTTCTGCAAAAAAACCCCTTTGTTCTACAAAAATTCGGTCTGTTCTCAGTTAGTATTTGATGACTATAACCTGCAGAAGTTCAAGGAGAACATAAACCAATATCTCCTTTCGTTCTTCCGACCATCCTGAATTGTGCTTCGGCATTAAAGGGTCTTTCTGTAAGCGGTGGCTAGAATTATATAAAAAAATTGTTTGTGCTTCGGCTTTATAAATTTTCAAATTTTTCTATTATTACGACAAAGAAATTCTTTTAATAACAGCGCAATTGCTTTTCCTTTACGGTAAACAGTCGTCTCAGCTTTTACGCAAACCTTCGGTTTCGGTTTCGGGCGAAGGTAAAGAACAGAGGCTTGTACTGAGAAGGAAAAATATTTCTGAGACCTTTTCTATCCGAGAAATATTTTTTTCGAATTTTTAGAGGCTTATTCTGAGTAGGAAAAATATTTCCGAGATATTTTCCATCCCGGAAATATTTTTTTCGAATTTTTAGAAGCTTTTTCTGAGTAGGAAAAATATTTCCGAGACCTTTTCTATCCGAGAAATATTTTTTCGAGCTTTTAGAGGCTTGTTCTGAGTAGGAAAAATGTTTCCGAGACCTTTTCTATCCAGGAAACATTTTTTTCGATTTTTCAGAAGCTTATTCTGAGTAGGAAAAATATTTCCGAGACCTTTTCTCAGAACATATTTTTTAAACTAGTGTTATAATTAATATTCATATATAAATGATTTTTTTAATAAAAAAAAATTAATTTACCTATTTGGGTTTGAGAAAAGTTCATCAAATTTTTAACACGAGTTAAAAAAATGAATTCAGAAATTTTTCGGGAAATGTGAATTCAAACAATTTTTTTCATCATAAAGATATTTAAAATCATATTTATCATAATTAAATATATTTCTAGCTTTTAAAAAACATGAAATATTTCTGAAAAAAAAACAAATCAAATCGCATGGAATTCCTATCCCAGTTAAAGTATTTGAAGGACTGAAATTTCAATTGAAATTTACCGTGAAAGAAATTTCATTGAGAATTTAGAGCAACAGATGACCATCTCCCCTGATTTCAACACAGTTGGATCTCAATTGGGGAACATTTCGCCCCACTAGAAACATGAAGGCCACGTGGCGATTTCCTGACTATGCTATCCTTGTTACACATGGCTCAAATTTCCCCAGAAAAGGATCACTGTATAATTATAACTTTCCGAACATAGTTAGTTCTCCCTTTTCGACATTTTATCATGAAAATTGCGAACATTTATGCTGTGGGTGTTTACCTCTAGCGAAAATCTTCCTTCGCCAATCAAGTGGAAAACACGAATATTCTAAACGCTCCTGTAATTCTTTTGCCATGTGCACGTGCGATTTGAATTTTTTTTTGTGTAGATTTGAAGGAAAAAGATAAGATTACCTATATGTTTCCAGGAAGGTGTTTTAAAGGTACACAAGTACAGGTAGCATTGCTTGTGAAATGTTTGGAACAAAATTCCATTGTGTTGCAGAATAAATTAATTTTTTACAGTATATTGAGTTCGCGTTTAGAATCCTAGTAGCGCGTTTTACGAGTCCTCACAAAATTATTTATTTAAACAAATGTTGAATTTATGATACATAAATTTGGATAATTCTCTATTCAGAGAAAAGTATCGCACTTTGTAAACCAGACGATTAATTTCATCTTGTAATTTTTTTTTCAAATTTTCTATGAATTCAAGTTGGAACGTAATTTATAGGCTACATTTCGGTAACTAGGAAATTTTTAAATATGCCCACTTCAGTTCTGATATGACGTCATGAAATTTAAAAATAACTTTGCGAGGAAATGACTGGCAGAATAAATTCTTCCTTGTAACATTTTTAGCAATCGAATAAGGATTTTTTTTTGCCGCTGTGAAATCTATTTAAAATAAGAGTATTAACAGGATTTATTTTGAAAGTTTTAGAAGGAACATCGTACATAAAAATTCAAAGAAGAAAGCCATATTTACTAAAATTTGCCTTTTTAGAATCAAAAGGAAAAAATAAATATTTTGATTGGGTCAATGAAAAACTATTAGCAAATACTATGGGTGTAATGCCTTCAAATGTTTCTATGATTTCGCAATTCCCACTAAGTTTATGTACTTCGTTCTTGATCTAAAAAAATCGAATTCAATTATAAAGATGTTTTGATTCAAAAATATGTAAATATGTCAACCACAATACAATGAGTATACAAAGTGCAGAAGTTTCCGTTGTTTTGCTTACTTACTCCTGGTTGAAAATTTTTATATTTTTCTTACTGAAAGTTTTTCGCATGAAACAGATATTTCACAAAACTTAACCCGTCCATACATTACCATGTAGTTGAGTCATGGCTTCAATTAATGTAGTTTTTAAGAATTTATAGAAAACGCGCCATTTTAGAATTTTAATCAAAATACAGTGTGACCTCGGTAATCGCACCTATAGTAGACAGAGCCTGTTGCAATAACCGAGTCAGTTGCGATAACCCTCATACTGTCCTTAAGAAAAATAACGTATGATGTCTTCGTGGGTCAAGAATGACCCATTATGACCAATTTATGACCCATGCAGACTACAGTGCTCTTCAATGGATTAAAATATCACGATCTTTTTCCATTTGTTTTCTAGCTTTTTTTTAAAGTATCTTTTAATGAGTTGGGAGGTGTGGTTGAGCCTTTACCTTAACTTTAATTTTTAATTATTATTATCTATTTTTGTTGTTGATTCAGTTTTTTTTTTTTTTTTCTCTGATCCTTTTTTTCCTGTTCCCTAAAAACTTAAAGCGTAACTCAGTTCCAACTGATAAACTTTGTATTAACTGCTACTATATTATTTAAATTCTTGCTGTTTTGAATTTGCTCTCTGTTAATTATGTAGAATCATATATTGTTATATATTATTGTAAATAACCAGTAAATGAACATGAACTTTGTACCTTTGTATAAGGCATTTTGCCTTTTGGTATTATATCATTATTATTAAATAAATAAATAAATAAATAAATAAATAAATAAATAAAATATGAACAAATAGATTATTGTTTTCGGTATTCAAAACAAATTTGTTCACAGAGCCTACACCATACAAACATTGTTCATGTAGTTGAGAAGATACTTTTAATTAAAATCGAATTTTGGTCAGAAATTACCCGAGGACAGTATGAGGGTTAACCGAGTCACAACATTATCTGTCAAAAAGGGTAACATAAGTTCGCAAACAATATAACAACTCCAAAAATAGGGTAAAACCTCTACCATTTGTAACGTAGTTTTTACGCTGCAAAATTATTTACAATACTAAACAAATAGTAAATACTGCAAAAGTATTTACACCAAGTTTTTCATACATCAAAGTTCAATTGGATTAGCCTCAAAAAAATTCAACTGGAATATTGTGATCCAATTCAAAAATTCCACTTTGAGAGTTTATAATCTCGCCATACACGAATTGTACGATTGCCTGTTAATTTTAGTTTTCGTGTGTTTTTTCTTTTTATTGGCACATACTTGTTTTCTAACAGCCATTCTTTAATAAATAAAAACAAGGAACAGAGAATAAAGTCAATAAAAGATTTCCTGTAACTATTTTTTATCTTTTTTTGGCCGAAACAGTACAGATTATAAAAAAGTTGCGTTAATCGAGTCAACTTTATTTGGAAGTTGCGTTTATTGAGTCAACAGTGTAAAATTTTAGGTGTTGCGTTAACCGAGGAGTTGCGTTTTTCGAGGGTTGCGTTTACCGAGGTCACACTGTATTCGTATTTTGCAAATTTTTCGGGAGAGTCATTTTAAAGTTCAAATTCGTGTTTGATAAAAATCCATTTTATATATCTCTCAGAGGTAAAATCTATTAAATAAATGTTAACACCGCGTTTTAAAGACAACAAAAATAATTTTATTTACATATGCTATGATTTTGGAAGAAATTTGGATACTTACACAGTTACGTTTTTCCGGGAAATATAACCCTATTTCCACGATTTGGACTTACATAGGATTATTCAGTTTGTAAACTAGTTTTAAATCATTAATTACACCAGTAGAATGGTGATGTCAACATTCATGTATAGAATTTGCAAAATGAGTTTTGACAAATTTGGACCTAGGATTTCACTTAATTTAATGTAGGAAACTAAATGCCTATATTAAATGTAGTGATTTCCAACTGCAGTGTGATTGGAATAAATAGAGTCACATAAAAATCAGCGTGAATTGCAACATAATTTTAGTGATTTAACACAAAAATCTAGCAAACGAATAGTAGAATCACACAAAATGTGTGCGATTTCACACAAAATGTTGTGTGATTTCATGCAGAAGTGTGTTTTCTTAAACATAGTGGGGAGTGAAATCACACAAAATATGTGCGATTTCACACACACAAATTTTGCAATGAAATTGCTGAAAATTAGAGATTTCACTCGATTTTTGGTAATCACGCATCAAAAGTGTGAAAATACTCAAAAAATGTACAAAATGTAGTATGAATTTACACAAACTATTTAGAGTGTAGTTCTAATTTCAGGTGACAAAATTATCTTAATTAAATCTCTAGTTTCAAATAAAAAAAAATCAGTTGTGATCAACTCAAAACTTTCCTCTGTAATATTTAGTTTCGGAAAAAATATATAAAAAATGGTATTTTTTGAAATATCTCGAGAACGGTTAAAAATATGTAAAAACCGATAAAAAAATATATGCAGGAAATTTTATTTTCTTTGAATTTGGTTATATGCCGTTTTTCTCAAAAGCGCATAGTTTTCGAGAAATTTTCGTAAAACGCATTCAACAATTTTCGTAAAACGCATTCAACAATTTTCGTAAAACGCATTCACAAAAAAATTTCAAGTCGCTAGCTTGACGCGTTCGCGAGTTATTTAAGATACGTAAAATGGAAAGACCGGCAGACAGATGCATGGACGTCCTCATAATTTTGCCAGAAACGGATTTGGTACTGATCAGAAAGTTTCCATTATCAAGTCCGTCTCCGATCCACACATAATTGAGGTGTGTATTAAAAATTTACCAATTAAATTTCTGAAAATTGGCACGAAAAAAAATGCAACCGCTAATCTTTCTTGAACAATTTAGTCAGTCGCATCAAAATTTTCACAAGTGTAGCACAAGTTTTCCATTTGTATTACATAAATGTTTTCCATTTTTATGCAGGTGTGTTTGGTTCGATTTAGAACTTGGTGTAATTGCTTTTTGTCCGGTGATCGGTTCTATACGCTGCTAAATTTTGATCAAATACAGTAGGTATAACCTTAGAATTTAAAAAATTATACAGTATAAAAATTATGCAGAAGTATAGTGCAAATATATCGAAAAATTCTAGGTAAAACGCCAGCAAAAATAATAAGAAAATGCTATGTTGGAATTCTATATGGTACAATTAGAGACGTGACTACTGAATTACGTATACGTCATGACTTTCAATTCGAGGTACATTCCAATTAAAATTTACAATTAAATATATTATTGGAAGATCGTACAAAAAAGGACCATTTTCACAGGAAAAAAGCTTGGATTTGCAATCAAAATTCCATAATTTTTGTGCAGAAATATTCTGTCCCGAAAATTGTACCTTTGGTACATGATACAAACTGACTGGAACTCCAAATAGAGATCCAACAAATTTGGGCAATTGGAATTTTATAGTAGTGTGGTGTGATTATTATATCAGGTTTGTAATATTGGAATTAAATGAGTTTCAAAACTATAAACGGGGACTGTTTCGAAACAATGACCATTTTCTTTTAACTCGCATTCGTGTTGAACATAAATTTATTTAGTGCATTTCATGTCTTGATCCATTCTAAAGTTCATAAAAAGGAATCAAGTCTTCAATTGAATTTAAATTGTCTGGAAATGCATTACTTTTTTTTTGTGAAACTAAAACAGTTGAACCATCCGCTCCCGAAAAAAAAACACGAAAAAAACTGAAATGTGGTAGATTTAGCTTGACTTATTGCTTCGCAGCAACCAGATATTGGACCATTCATCGGAAAAATGTCAAAATCGAAGAGAACAACCATTTAAAGGAAGAAATTGAAATGAGGGCGCGCGTCCTGTTCGCCGTATCCTTTATCCTTCTTATATCAGAATTTTCTCTAAGATATCCACTTTCATTGGAATCGCATGCTTTATTACTTATCCACTATACTACTATAGATACCACTCTCAGTCATACATATAGGGAAAAAGACTTAGATATCTCCATCTGAGTTGATATTCTTCAAGGAAAATAGCAAAGACAGTCAACTATACCAAATGTCACCCGATGCGACTTCATCTTCCTTCTTATATGGATGTGATTTATTTTTATCTGTTCGATTGCGATTATGACTGCTACAGATTCATATGAATGAACGAATGACGACGATATATGAACTTTATTTGGAGGAGTTAAGATATGAAGTTTGATTCCAATGCCACTATAGATGTGCTCAGTCTGTGCTCATCGGATAGATATTCATATCTGTGGAATTTTTCTTTTCGTATCTGCACCATTCGTTCACATAATCGTACGGAGCATAGGATCGGATAAGAGTCCTAATTTGAATTCTTCTTCTAAATCGCAATCAAAGTTTTTGCTTACGTCAAAAATTGGCGCATGGATTGATATCGAGTCTGGATGAATGGCTATGTCCTTGTCAGCCAAAGGATATTATCTTCGGATTATCGTAAATTACTGCGTATATCAATTGAAATATTTATCAATGGATTTCATACATAAATTCATCGCGATTTGAATTAGAAATTTTTTAAGATTACAAAATATTATATTATAGAGTTATAAAATGTGTAGAAAATGCTTAAATTACCTTGATGTGTCGTATTTCTTTTAAGCACCACAATTTGTTGTAATTTTTGAAGGCGAAACAGTCGCACCTAGATAAGTCGAACATCAAAATTATTTGATACATTTTTCGGGGTGACTGAACCGAAACACCAACGAAACAACAAATTTTATATATCGGGCGTTCCAAATGTTTGGACTGATGTTAAATGTGAGTGAGGCTTAAACGTCTAATGATTTTTGACATCTGTTTGACAAATTCAGTCTTTGGCAATTTCAACCCTGGAAATATTAACAATCGAACAACGTGTTAAAGTTATTGAAGCCTATGACGAAAATGTATTTCGCTTTTTTGCATTTATCAAAACAACCAAGCCAATTGTCCACCAAAATCTTGAGATTTGACACCTTTGGACTTCTTCCTTTGGGGCTATCTCAAGAGTAAGGCCTATGCCAACAAGCCAACAACAATTCAACAGCTGAAGGATGAGATAATAATGCAGTTTCGTGGGATCGAGCAGCAATTATACAGAGATGTCATCAAAAGTTTTGGCCATCGTGTGTAGGTGTGCCACCGAAGCCTTGGCGAAAATTTGAGCGATGTTATCTTTTACACATAATTGACATGTGCCAAATGATTCAATAAAGAATTCATACAACTTTAACAAATAACATTGTCTTATTTTTTGGTAACATTGGTCCAAGCCATTGGAATACCCTGTGGCAGAAAAAACTTGATTTGGACGAAAAACAATTCAGAAATGTACGCCCCGGATGAAACAGAGCGCAGCTTAAATTGAAAAATCCGGGACAAACGTTTAGTGTCCAGGAATATGCCTAAATCTGGGACTATCCCGGATATTCCAAGACGTATGGTCACCCTAAAAATTGGTGAATTTATTCACGGATTTTCTCTTCCCTTACCAAAATACCAACGACAAAGGTTTTACGGCAAACGGTGACAATCGGTAGGTAATACATTTATTGGTAGGTTGTTCCAAAGTTTTACTATTCGTGCGATAACGATATTCCTGAAAGTTTTTGTACGGTCAGAATTAATTTCCCGGAACTAAAACTTTATACATTACTTTTTTTCCCACAAAAGAGTTGAAATTTTTTAAACGTACATATTTTTTAAAATTACCAAATATTCCCAAAACACCGAACCATACAAAACACAATTCAATGAAGAATCCATCCTAATATATTCTGCAAATCAAAAGTAATTTATGTGAATTGGCCACAATAAAAGCTGTCCATTCGCTTAGCGCATCATAGCTTATGTCATATCATAAACTAACATTAACATAACTTCTCTTTTTTTTAAGATCTAGATAATCCAGCGTTGGTATATAAAATTCGAAGCGAATAAATTTTATCACTCAAACAATATGAGTACCTATTCACATTGATCGATGAATATGCAAATTGATACTTAGCAAATTACGAGCCTCCACATTACACCATATATAAGAAGCTTACGCATATCCAGTAGCTTATTTTCGTATTCTAAATAGTTTAGTTATAGTGAAGTTATAAGAAATTTATATCTCGGACTATTAAGAGACCTTTCAAATGTAGTAATGGGTATAATAACTTGGTTCAAAGTTTATTAGATACTTGCCGAACGAAAGCCAAAGTTATCCTTTTCGTTATAGCCGACAGTAATTTAGGCTGAGTTGATGGTGCAATTCTTCATATAAATTAAATGAATTACGGGTAGATAGGCCCTCAAATGGGGTTGGCTGTGGTTTTGGATGAAATTCTTTCGGGAAAATTATTTTCAATTTCTTATGATTCTCAGTTTTTTTTGGTTCTGTGTGTAATTCATTCACATTAGATATAAAGTTTCCTATCTATCCTAAAATAACTAAATGGTTATATAATCCATTAGACTGATATATATGTCGTCTAAATGGCGCCGACAATCTTTGCTACTGGGAGAAACAAAAAGTGCCAAAGGTATCACACAAACTATAATTTATCTCTGTTCTATGTTTAAAGTTTTCTTTTCGCCTTAAACGTTTCCAGTACCCTTTTTCTCATTTGTAAAACTTTTCCGTCGTCCCTCAACTCGGCTACGTATATACGACTAAGTTTGTATAGTTTGGGGTTGATTTTTTAACCGTTTTTAACTCCTTTTCCTTGGCTGCTGCTAGGGCCCAGATATACCTCCGACCATTTTCATGAAAATCGCTCGTTGGCCATAAACTCAAACTCTGGGCAGAAGATGCATTTTTCCTACTTCCTTGACGTGGGAGCTGGTGACTTCTATCCTCCATCGAGGTAAAAGTTTTCCGAGTAACTTTTTCCTGGATTTTAAGTTATTCGCGTCGATATGGAAAATACCCAAAGTCCCTATTGTTTATATCGGGTTGGGAGGTTGCCCGACAGAATTATGCGATCCACAAGTCCAAGTTTTATATGAAAATTAAGTTTGAAATGTCAAACTCTTTGTACTTTTTGGAATCGTTTTATCCGATTATCTTCTAAAGATGCACATAACTCTTATATCGCTTTAACGATTTTTCATTCAATCATAAATACAGTATTTAGGACGAGTCATTTAAAAGCTTATCTGATACGTTTTAATTTGCTGTGGCGAAGTTGTGGTTTCCTTAATAAATGGGCGTTGCGAGGTTAAACATTCTAATTAAAACTCCTGATTTCCATATTAAATAATTTAATTTTAACTGTAATTAAATAATTCAATTTTAACTATAAGTGACATTAAGCGCCATACTAGTTCAACGTTTGAATCCACATCTCCAAGTATTTCGGATTCAACTCATTTTAATATTTACCTAAATTGTGGTAAATATTAATTTTTATCTACATCTGTCAATGGTGTTGGATATATGCAATGTCTTATATGTTGTCCACAAGATTGATTTAAAAACATAACAAAAGCTATAATTGCCAATCTGGCAATTATTGAAAACCCGTATGGTGATATTGTTATCAAAATTCGAGCACTTGTACCAAAATTCCACTTTGAAGTCAAACTTTCCAATAAGATTTTTTAAAATTTATTCCAATCGGATTTTGATGTATGGGAGTTTTATGTAGAATCATATTCTAAATAACTTTTATTCTTGCACTTTTTTGATAAGATGCACCGTTTTGAGATATTCGCAAAAAACGTTGTCGTTTGTATGGGGGGTACCCCCCCCCCCCTAATGGTCCATTCTTGCCCATTAACGAACTTAGCCTCGCATTTTACGAAAAACGGATCTGTGCAAAATTTCAAGTCTCTAGCTCAATCCGTGCGCCCGCAATCCGCGCCACAGACGGACAGACAGACGGACAGACAGACGGACAGACAGACAGACAGACGGACGGACATGCTAAATTCAACTTTTTTCATCATTCTAAACACACTGGTGTAATTCATTTTTATGTGTGATGACGGGATCTTGGCGTTACAAACGGTAAAGCAAAATTAATATACCCTTTGGTTTCACCATACGGGTTTTGTATGTTCCACACTGGCGGATGCCAAAAAATTGCATTTTCGATTACGTTTAAGTTGGATACTTTCCCCTTCTCAGCACATAATAGTGAAGAAAATTTTATTCTTAATTAGAATGCTCAAACGCAAAGAATATTAGGTCTATCAAGGCGGAAAGAATGTTTTGGCTCCAGTAGTGCCACTTTTTTTAAAACAGATGAATTAGAATGATACTTTAGGGTTGAATATTTGCAAGATATTTTCAATTTAGATTGAGAAAAGAGGCGCATATTTTTATGTAGTTTAGTAATAATTGCCAAACAACTAATACTCACAACTTGAAAAATATCAATTCGTTTCAAATTCTGATGTGATATAGTGGCAGGATTTTGGACATATTCAAAGCCAATGCTTACACTGAATGGTAGTGAGTAAACACCATTTTTGGGCAATAACTTTTTCTCAAAACTCGTAGAACGACGGCTTCCAATTTCGATTGTCTAGACTCCTGTCAAACACAAATATTTATTATAACTCAATAGCAACTAATGCTACAATGACGCATGACGCTACTACAGTGTTTGCAACATATGTTAAAATTAAAATATTTTTTTTTTTTCTATATTGAGCAAAATCTGATTTATTTTACTTATTGTTAGTTAATTTTTTTTATTGTTCAAAGTTAAATATTATTTTTTTTTTAAATTTAATTTGAGATTATTCAGAAATTGTAAAAAATATTTGAGAGATTTTAATGTGTTGTATTATCCGGAAATATTTTTTTATATTACGCACAGAAAAATATATTACGCACTAATTATACTGAGAAAAATCGGGTATGTAGTTGAATCAGGAACAGGTGTTTGATTTAACTTTTTTACTTTCCTCTGCTATAAAGGGAAAGTATTGTATTCATGACGGTGACCGACTCGAGAAGGCGGGGAGATAGAAACTTTCTAATCAGTACGGAATCTGTTTCAGGGAAAATTCTGAGGATGTCCGTGCCAGATGCCTCTCGATCTGTCCGTTATACGTATTATAAATAACTCGAGAATGCGTCGAGTTAGCGGCTTAAAATGTTTTGAGACTGAGTTTTATGAAAATCGGAGTTTGCTGTCCACTTTTGAAAAAGTAACGTTAGTTATACCCTTCGCATTTTTTTTTGGTTTTCAAAAAACAAAGTTTTCTGAATTTTTTTTTTCGAAATCTGCAGTTTTTGGGGAAAATGGATATAAAAAAAAATTTAAAGGATATAAAATTTTCCACATTTACGTCTTTCTAACGGTACTCCGTTTCTACGTCTTTCTAACGGTACTCAACATATTTTATAAACTTAGGATTTATTGGTCAATAATTTAAATAATATTTGCTTCACTCGAAACAAATGAACTCTCTACCCCGTCCGCTCCTGTCTGATTCTGTCCGTCAGGTCAATAACAGAAGAGTGGCAGTTGTTCTGAGGAGGCCAGCTTCATTTTGGGCCGACACTTGACGGACGCTTTATAGCGAAAACACAATGGCGCGTCAACGCGTTCGTAAGCTTTGACATTTCAGAGCACCACGCACGCTTTGACAATTGAACGCTTTGAAGCGTCTGTGCTAAAACCTAATAACGCTTCGTAAGAACTACACGCTTCACTATTTTTATTTCAAATAAAATGGAAATAAAGAGTTTATGGGAATTAAAAAGCATTTGGAAGACATAGAATTTGTTGCAGGAGTAGCACACAAAGCACATGAATTAAAAACATAAATTGATAATGGTGAATTCAAGAAATAAATATTGAAAGAGATGTGGCCGACTTCTTTATAAAATAAGTTATTTAAATAAAAGCCACGATGATCCTTAGCATCTTTTAAAGTCACTAGAATAATCGGCGAATATATTTGAATTAATTTCACTTTATTTTTTGTCTTGTTATTCCGGATTTTCACACAATTTCGATTTTAAATTGCATAAATATTAATTTTTTTTTCTCTTTTTTAATTAATCGTTCCATAAATGCATCATTTGCCCCACCATTTTCCAAAAATACGCAATTTTCATACAAATTTCAAAGCGCCAACGCGTCTGAAAGTAGAAAGTAGGTCTACTCCAAGCGTCAGGGCGCTTTGAAGCGTCAAGGCGAAGCGCCATTATAAATCGTCCCATAGTAAGCCACGGGTTTTACTTTTGAAGCGTCGAAATGTCAAAGCTTACGCACGCCTTGACGCGTCATTGTGTTTTCGCTATTATTAACAATTCTCTTTCCTTTGCTTCAATTGAAGTAAAATTTCAAAATATTCAATCGTGCACCAGGAGAAATTCGATACAAATGAGTAGAAAAATTTATTTCGATCGAAGCAAATATATTCAAAATATTGACCATTAAACCCCAAGTCATTTGGAAATTACTGTCTTATTTTTTGTAGGATTTTTTATGTCAACATTTTTAGACTTTAAAAAAATTCCTTGTTTGCGAGATATGACGAGGGGAGTATCTTTTTTTCAGGTTGTCACTAACATATTCATCAAGAGAATTCATTCGTTTGAAGTTTTTGTTCTAAAAATCATCAAATCCCACTAATTTATGTGTTACTAGTATAGTCGTTGCTTTGTCTGACAAAAAAAACCATTTGATTTAAATACTTATCATTTAAATCAAATACAAAGACCGTTGGTAAAAATTAAGTGAAAGTTTTTAGTTGTTTCAACTGCTTTTTCGTTGAACCTAAGACAATTTTCCCTCAGTGTAGTAAATGTACCTATAATTTTCGATAATTTTCAATCAACGACAAAAAATAGTTTAATTACCGACCACGGTAGTCACTTAACTAGTAAAATGTAGTTAATTTTTCTAACCAAACTAAGTTATTCTGTACTTTTGTCGGTAATTCAACAATTTTTGTCTATGGCTGAAAATCAACGAAAATTGTATGTGAATTTACTAATTACTTTCTGCTGTGCGCATATTCAAATATGGACACATGAAGCTAAAGGTGTTTAAACACCAATTCTATTTTATATCCTACTAGAAAGTCCTTCTACAGATATAGCAAAGGTTGCTTTTTCTGCTGACAGAAACACGTGGAACTCTCAAGTTAGTGATTCAAGATAACTTTTTTCTTGTAGCAACATCAGAAAATTCTACTTAATTAAGATGGATCGCCTCTATTTGGTGTGAGACGCCAGGTAAATTGATTTCCAGATTTTCGATCTAATACATTCCAATCTAACACATTTTGCTCAATATAAATAGCTACGTAACTATTAAACATGCGTCTTACATATGTGAGCAATCAGCAAGTGTATATTTCTTTACTTCAGAAATTTGCTTGCTTTTACAGCAGGAAAAAAAATCCGAAATTAGGCCCCCTTCTTATTGAAAAAAAGTTTGTTTACTCTGGAGTACGATTCTCTACTCTAGGGGATTGATATGAATTCAGGCCAGTGAAATTAGGAAAAGTGGATATAAAACGAAAAAAATCTTGGGCAACTTATATTTGAAAATTGAATATGTTCGCAAATTGGACACGAGAAGATAAAATTTCGCTAGATGAAAAATGAAATCATTCATGTGTTCATATTTCCAATCAGGGCTATTATTCCATCTTTTCAAACATTTTTTTTACATAATAACGTTAATAATATTAGAAACTAGCTCTGGTAACTAATATTCATGTTTTTAGGTAGTCAAGGACTGGTATCACAAAATGTCACAAGTAATTCCATTCACGGTCACTAACTGTATTCACATGTCTTTAGAAGATGGATTCACAGCTGATCCGAAAAGAAAGTGCGGAACGAAACAAAAGATAGGATTTTCCGAGAACCCTTCAATAGTCAATAGTCCTTTTATATTTAATAATAATTGCTCGTTTAGTGGTTTACTACATCTATCATCCATATCCCATTTCTTCGAAAAAGGGTCCCAACTAGCAGTGTGAAACTTTATGGATGGTTTCTATTTTTGTAAAGCATTTGTTTTGTATTAGCAATTACTTACTTATGCGAAGCATAATAAAGTATTATAATCATGAAAAAAATTGTATTCTTTTTTTGCCTAAACCACATTTTCTAAGTAGGGGAACCCGGGGCTAGTATTAACAGGGGTAAGTATTAACAAGCCTATTCCCGCCGAAATATACGAGCCACAATCTCAAAATTTGGTTTTTGTTCCCCACTCGATACGGTCGACCATATCATGACTCATCAGTTATAAACTGTTCATTGCCAGTGAGGGTTAAGCACAGAGACCGAATTTTAGCTGGTAAACGAACTTTTTATGGTTTGCAATATTTTGATTTCTGTCTTAGTTTTGTATATTATTGAATATAACTTTGTCGATAATGTAAGTTAATGAAGCTATAATTAATAATGTCCTTTGGTTTTATTGCAATACTTAACTATATTTTTGGTATGATTAATAATTCAAAAAAAGTAGTATCGTGGCTAAAATTAACAAACCCATGGGGCAAGAATTAACAATATAATGTCATAGACATAGAATAAGAATTCTCATACTATGTTTTTATAGATACAAATTATGTACAAAAAAGCTTCGCTGAAACCTTTTTTTAGATAATAATAATTGTTTTTGTTTTTTAAAACGACTTAATTTTTTTTTGTCAATTTATGTTCCTTGAAAAGGATTTTTATTTGGTTCATTTTATTAGTTTTTGTGATAATTAATATATTTGAATTTAACCTTCTTCCGTCCCTCGGGTCTAATTTGACCCAAACAGAAATTAGTTTCCTTGTACCTTTAAAAGTATTTATAATACGAGCCTGAAATTTTTTTACTTTGCCTTATTTATTGTAAACTAGCAGTATGCAAAAATTTGGCAACTTCCGATTACCCGTTACACTGCTACAAAAATAGTCACACTAAAGACCTTTGGGTCTAAAATGACCCAAGGCAGTTATTCGTATAAGAAATGTTTAATTTAGTCATATTATATTATATTAGTTAGTGTTTGTAAACTATATCTAGAATACGGATCTAAAATCTTTGACCGAACGTGGTGAATTCTCGGATATAAGAAACCGATTTTGTTGGATGTCAATTGGGAAAAACTCAACTGCCATATTTCTCAATTTTTGTATGAAGTTTTTTGCCCGCTATTTTCGGGGAGAGTTCATTAGAACAATATATAAATCTTTTGGGTTATCATATCTTGTTGTATGTTGTAAAAATTTCGAAAAATATAAAAAAAACTCGTTTTTTGATTTTTGTATACACTAAATCTCTATGGGTCAAAAAAGACCCGAGGAACTTTAGTGTGATTTTTTTTGAGGGACGGATGAAGGTTAAAAGGATATTTATTTTGTTGATTTAATAATTTTTGTGAAAAAAATTCTTTTCTTTTAATTATTTCCATGTTAAAACCTTTGTTAATACTTACCCCATCGTTGTTAAAACTAGCCCCGTGACCGGGGTTAGTTTTAACAGATGACATTTTTTCATAAAAATGATTTTTTTCATATAGTGACTACCTGGTTGAAACTTTTTTTTTATTTCTTATGATACCTGAAGACCTACAGTATGACTAGATATAAAAACAATATCAAAAATGTTACTTGTTAAAAAAACATGACCCAATTTCCAAATTTTGTTAATACTAGCCCCGGCTTTCCCTACTCCCGAGTCGATTGGAGTCATAATTAAGAAAATGTTTTTCCTATTGGAATTTCTCGGCTTATAAGGTCTGCAAAAACAACAAAATTATATTATTTTTGCGGATGTTTTCACATCCAAATTTCCCCCCAACAGGTCGGACATGTATGCCCTGAAAACCCATCAGGAGCCTGTTTCTGGTATGGAAAGCTGGCTCACCGTCATCAGAGCCTGCTTTGCTAGCTTCCACGCAGGCTTACAGGATTTTGGTGGAGTAAAACTCGATTTGAGTATTTATACTCCGATGCCACAAACCTTGTGCGAATTATAAGGTTTAAGGCAACATAGCTCCATCAAGCCAGAGCGAATAAACTATTTAGTGTTTAACCATTGAACCATTTCTGATTCATGGTTTATACTCGACCTTTTAGCATTGAATCCTATTGGAATTTCTCAGCTTATAAGGTCTGCAAAAACAACAAAATTATATTATTTTTGCGGATGTTTTCACATCCAAATTTCCCCCCAAAATGTTTTTCTGTCTGTCAGTATTTCAGTTGTCTGTCAGCCTGTGATTTCTCAAATACTAATGGAGCTAAAGGTATGAAATTTTACAGACGTGTTTGGTCCAGGAATAGATATCTCGAACAAATATGGAGATATACAGTTATTTCCAAAAAAATGGTTTTTAGCGATTCTCTCGAAAACTAACGAGTTTCGGTTGTTCATTGTCTGAGATGAATTGAAAAAAATAATACTGGCTACATTTTGCTTAAATGTGTTATTAGTTCAAGAAAAATTTCAAGAAAAAATCGCAAGTGTAAACGAGGCCTCGTGAAAAATTTAAAAATTCATACTTTTGGAAAAAAGTATCTGATGTGAGCAGCACATAACTTTCTTATACAACATCTTCGATTCTTCACCATTTACCTGACGAATAAAATATCAGTTTACATGAAAATATGAATTTTTATTTTACAAAATCTGAAATCTCTCGATAACGGTAAAAGATATCGATTTACGGTAAAAGACAAAAATGTAGAGAATTTTAATACCTGCTTTTTTTTTAAAGTTGTTAGTTTGCAAGTAATTCGCAAAAATCAATTTTTTTAACTTTTAATGATAGTATCTCTATAACGGTAAAAGATAGCGGGATAACAAAAGAAAAAACAAAATTGTCGGGAATGCAATTCTCTTCAATTCATCTTATAAATTGACCTGCTAAAAACCCAATATTTTCTGAGATAATTGAAAAAACTGATTTTTTTAGATAACGGCATATCTCGGTAATGGCTTGAGGTACGGAGTTCTAGTAAAAGACAAAAATGTAGAAAATTTTCATACATGTGATTAATCATTGAGGTTTTTGAAAATACAGCACATCGCTTGATATAGTGAACGAAAAAACCAAGGCTATTCACTGTATCGAATTGTTCACTATACAGAGAGCTGATTAAAACCACAATATTTTATTTCCTTATTTTCAGAATTTGAACATGTTAACCCTATGTTGCATAGTGTTGTTGTACAGCAACACCTTTTCTAATTCAGTTTTTTAATATTATAACATATATTTCATGCACTTATATTGGCTAAATTTATTTCGTAAGTATCCTAGGACATCAATTGTTATGAAAAAAAGTAATAAGCACTTTTTTTTATAATTACTGCATTTTATAAATAAAGAAAGAGCAAAAAAGTAGCTATTTTGGAGATTAAATGTAACTGTGGCAAATCTATTACAGTTAAAAAATCGGTAATCAGCTTTATAAAGGTTTTTGGGGTCGCTGATTACGAATCTGAAGTCAAAACTTCAAAATTCAAAATGGCGGATCCAATATGGCGGTCAAAAAAGATAAAACTGCGTACTAGTTTTCAGCGTAATCTAATGAATTTTATCTTTTTTGACCGCCATATTGGATCCGCCATTTTGAATTTTGAAGTTTTGACTTCAGATTCGTAATCAGCGGCCCCAAAAACCCCGCTTACTAGTTTTAAGCGTAATCTAATAAATTTTATCTTTTTTGACCGCCATATTGGATCCGCCATTTTGAATTTTGAAGTTTTGACTTCAGCAGTAGGATTCTTGGCACTTTTAACGATGTGGTTATCCATAGCGATGTCGTTATCCATAAATACGAATAAGAGCTTTTACGTTTGTGGTAGTGATATAAAATGGTGTTGTATTTGTTCCTCGCTGTCAACTTTCCAATAAAATTACCCTCGACTATGACTCTGGCAATGCTGAGCTTTCCAATACGATTTTTAATATCGACTGCTCTCGGACCAGTCGATAAACACTAATGCTACATTTACACGAATGACAAATTTGTCATTTTTTTCTTGTCATTATGTTAATTCCCGTGTAAATGGCATAATTTTTGTAATTTTTTCTGTCAGAAAATGTCAATCTCTCATAAAAGAATGAACTTGTCCATTCGTTTATGCCAGATTGTCATTCGTACAAACGCAATATTAGTTATGACAAAAGTTGAATACTAAAGTTGTCATAACTAATATTGCGTTTGCACGAATGACAATCTGGCATAAAAGAATGGACAAGTTCATTCTTTTATGAGAGATTGACCTTTTCTGACAGAAAAAATTACAAAAATTATGTCATTTAAACGGGAATTAACATAATGACAAGAAAAAAATGACAAATTTGTCATTCGTGTAAATGTAGCATAATGTTTGAGTTTCGTCCACTTAAGAATGTTGTTTAATTGTTGTCGCGTTGGCAAAAACGAAATAAAATGTTGAATGCGTCCCTTAATTGTCTAAACATTACTCGCATTTCCCTTTTCCTTAAAAAAACGAAATTAAATTCGCCTTTACCTTGTGATCAAGTTGAAATTTTCAAACCGCTGATGAAAAAAAATCTTTCACGCACAGCGAAATGAAAATTACTCTTGCTTGTGGAGGCCAACAGCGGAAACCGGTTGTAGTGCGGAAAGAGGAAGGGAAACACATGTTGGCAGCAAGAAAGTGCAATGAAATTGAATTCAATCGAAATTGCTGACAGCAAGAAAAAATCTTTTGTATTTAACCTCAACCATTTGTGTTTATTTCTGTGACATTTTTTTGTTGTGATTGTTAAAAATTTTTCCCAAACACGTAAAACCTTTTCATTTGACTAATCCGGGGAAATTCTAAAACGATTTTCGGAGACTTTTCTATGTTGTTTTTCAAAGGAAAAGTGTGCGGAAATCCATCTAGAATTGCATAAAAAACTGCCGGCTGGCCGTCCGACTTATATAAATACTTTTCACAGCTAAATATTAGACTTTTTCGAAAGAAAATTGTTATTTGTTCACTTTTCAAAATATGTTGAATTTAAAACAAATTTTAAATTTGCCGCTACTGTCAAGATTGTATTTAAATTTTCGCCGCCAGAGGGAAAATTAACCACCTGTGCACAATAATATCCTTAGCGATCTTTCCAGATCGTTATTTATCGATTTTTGCCAAGAATCCTACTGCAGATTCGTAATCAGCCAAAACCCCTCGGATACCAAAAACCGTGAAAATTCATTCCATAGAAAAATGTATGCATGAAAAGGGTTAATTAAGCAGTTTCTTGCACCAATCATAGTTGGTTTAAAAGAATATCTATGATCAACATGTGACCATAAGTTATGTTTAAAATTTGTTTTTTTTATTTGGACTGCTTATGACGCTGCAGTTATTTTTTCATTTCTGTAAATTTTTGTTGTTTTTTCAGGCACTAGAAAAATAAGTTTTTCAGTCTTTGGAGCAGGCAATATTTTAAAAATTATATTCACTATTTTGAGAGTTCACCATATGGGATGATTCCTATATCGAAACTGAGCTGTTCTAATATTAAGTAGTGTGAAAAAAGATTGTTAATTTTCGAAAAACATTTTGTTTTAATATCGGCTATGCTTAACTGCAACTACACTAAAATAGAGCCAAACTGAGTTTTCACCTATTTTTTCCGGGGCTCATAAGTTCGCTTTATAGTAACCCATCTCAATCAAGGTAAATAAAGGAATTTAAATAGATATAAAAACTTTTAAACTATAGTTCAACATTTCAATGCCCAATTAACGATATTTCTAACATGTACATATGTGTACTTCAGGAAAAAGTCGCAAAAAAGATGTAATTTTTCTTTTTAAAAAGGCTTCAAAGATTAATCTGAAAAATCTTAAAAAGTAATCCTGTATGAAAAACGCTTAAAAAATAATCCTGTACGAAAAACGTTATTAAAAACGATTTTAAAGTTTCTTATGTGAAAAACATCTGTAAAAATTGGACAGAAATGCTATTTCAGACCTGAATTCTTAAATTGTTACTTGGGTTAAAATATCAATAATAAGTGTGCTATCTATTGTATCCTTGTGGGAATTTAATATGGTGACCTCATATACCTACATCGACATGCCTGTAAATAGTGTATAATCATGTCCTTAACAGAAGATTTCCATGGACATAATGGCATCCGAAATAATCCATTTGTGTAATACCTTAATTGGTTATAGGGGGACAAGGTCAATAGTACGGAAGTGAGCACACCATCAGAAGATTGGCATTGGAAAAGGCAAGTAACTTAATCTTGCCCTTAATTAGCTGCCGACTGGCGCACGTATTGAGTGGGAGAGTTTGTTTTGGTAACCAATTTTGGGGATGACTACGAGTAAAGATTCTCCCTCTGACTTTTTTCTTTGCTTTCCTTTGCTGTTAAAGTAATCCACACAAAAGGTTCATTAAGATGTGCCAGAAGGATTCAAGGATCTTGTCACAGATTACAATATTGTCACCTGTAGATAGATACGAATATAAAGAACTCTGAATCATTATATTACAGTAATTAATACCTGAATTCATTATTTCAGAATATTCAATAACTTTTGTTTTCGATCAAATAGAGATTTTCAATTAGATGAGAGTATTTCTTTTTTTTGTAAATCTCGGTTTTAAGAAGCCTCTTACTTGAGTTTAATTTTGATTTAGTGGTGACTTCGGGTAAAGTATCTACGTCTAGGAAAAAAAAGAAATAATGATAGAAAATTTTGTTTGAATTTAAAATTTGTTAGAAAATATCACTCTCGATTTTTTACCTAATTAAAAAACTTTTTTTAGATCTCCCGTAAAAAAATTAGTGTTTATTTACAACCACGTGTGTTGTTTTTGTCATTTAGTTCCATATCATAATAACTAAAATTCTTTTTGGTTTAAACCTTTCCTTATCAATCTTTTTTATATTTAAAACTAAAACATTTTAGTTTTAATTCCGATGAAATTTTAAATATGTCTCAAAATATTTAATCAAGTGAAACTGTGCTATCTATATATTTTTTTATTCGAGAAAAATTCATTTAAAATTTTAATTGCTTTCGTAAAGGTTGTTGATCTAGAAATAAATACAAGGACGGCAGACGTCTGTTTCATATTTACTTTTTATTACTTTAAACAGAACGGTTTAATTCCATTGTCAATTTAAAAAAAGTTCTAGTAAAAACCTAGGGTAACTAAACTTCAAGTAAGTTTTTAGTGAGATTTATTTGATTGATGCGTTTCCTAAAAATATTTTAAAAAATTGGATATCGGCAACATGTGTTAAATTTTTGATCTAAAACTTCTTTAAACATTATTTTTAAAATCTTTTATTTAGCTTGCTTTTTTTCTGTCAGAGTCAAATCATGTAATTTAATTTTGACCGACATCCATTCATCCGATTAACTTGATGTTTTGCAAATTTATGTGATGACATTACTATACTTTCACTACTTCGTCCTTGTAAGGATAACGGAAGCTCCTGGCAAAATATGGCTCAAATTTTCCGGAAAAAATCTCATCTGGGGGTTTTTGAGAAAAACTCTCATCAGAAATAAAAGCGAGATAAAAACATAAAAAATAAAATAAATATCTATCTCGCTTTTAAGCTTGTCCCACAATTGGAGCGGCGCGGCGCGGCGCGGTTAGCTCAGAGCGGCTTGGTGACAGCCGCAGTCATTGTCTAAAGCCCAATTACGCGGTGCGGATGCGGCGCGGTGACAGCTCAATTTGTATTTTCATAACCTACAAATCGCAGAGAATTTGAAGATTATTAATTTTTCGGTTTCATTTTCCGTTTCAAATACGTTTTCAAAGTCCAATTGATAAAAATATTTGCTACAACACTCAGAATATGTAAATAACTGTTTGGAGATGCCAGACATAATGTACCGAGCTTCCCGAATTCATATTAAAGTACCATAATTCACCACTTGTGACATCTGTGTTCTGTCACCGCTTCGAACCGCGTCTGAAAGTAGAAACTAGACCTACTCTTCGCGGTGCCGCGTTTGATCACCGCGCAATTATAAACCAACTCATAAAAACCTATAGTTTCTACTACCATCTGTCACCGCGCCGCGCCGCTTTGCGCGTAATTACGGGACAGGCTTTATTTCTGATACGCAGCGCCCAAAAATTATTTTTTTTGCCTTTTTATGATATATCATATTATAGTATATTAGATTTAGTATACCAATTGTAACGGATCGAACCAATCATCGGACACAAAAATGAACTAGAAAAAATATTTTGATTTCCGCATATCCGTCCGTCTGTCAGTCTGTCAGTCTGTATATTCGTCTGTCCGTTTGTCTCTCCATCTGTCTGTCTGTCCGTCCGTCTGTTTATCCGTCCGTCTGTCTGTCTGTCTGTTTATCGGTTCTTCTGTCCGTCTGTTTCAGGAAACTATAACTTTCGAAAGGATTAAGCTAGATACTTGAAATTTTCCACAGTTGGATTTCTTGTAAATAGCAAGGCTGAATTCTTAAACGTGCTAAATTCGCCTATTCGTTTTCCCATCTCCATTACAAGCGAATTAGTTTTTCAAAATTTTCTTGAAAACGGCGTGTTGTATTGAAAAATTTATAAAGGCGAAATGTATTTAGAATATGACTTTACATAACTTGTCTATACATAAAAATCCAGTTAGACTGTTAGAATATGACTTTACATAACTTGTCTATACATTAAAATCCAACTAATACAAATTGAATAATTTTTTTTCTATTTTCTCGAAAACGGTGCATAGTATCGAAAAATTTATAAAGACGAAAAATTTATATTGAGCGTCGTATATCGAAACGTCTTATATGTCGTAAATCGAAAGACACTTGTAATGTTATACAACCTATTAAATAGTTTGCCTTAATTAAAATCTAGACCAATTGTAACACATTTCCATAAAACATTTTACTTTAATACTCAACTTGGTAAATGTTTAATATGAAACCCGGTAGTTTTTAATTAGTCTTCAACGCCCATAGCAACAAATTTATGGACATTAATGACTATCCAAATTCGAAAAAAATAACTTCTAAATTTGTTCCCTAAAATGAAATTTCAAACTTACGGAAGGTGGTAGATAACCAAATTAATTACAAATTGCTTAAATGATTTCAATTAATTTGGAATTTCCCCATAGTTTGTTCAATTGTCGAAAGCAAGCATTGACGAACATTTATGCAGGTGTTGAAAAACAAACACTTGTACCTATAAAATATTTGTTATTTGTTTATGAAATTACGAAAAAAAACTTTTTTAATTTATGATTAATACTATTTATTCAATTAGATCTAATAAAAAAAAATACCCGACTAAACAAAATTCCTTTAAAAAATATGAAATAATCATTGGACTGAATTTTAATTAGGAGTGTGTCGAGATAGCCTTGCTACACAAATCCAACGACAAATAGGCTTTTCTATTTTTCCATTCCGCAAAGAAATTTTTTCTAAATTTCCTCAAAGAAACTTTTTTTTATTAAATGTGTTAAGAAAAATATTTTTTATACCTACTTGTGAAATTTCTGAATATTTTTTTTAACGCTCAATATAAATTTATTTATGTAATTTTGATAACGAACCGAAAACCGGGTAGAAGTCAGTCCAGTGGATCACAAGTTATGGCTTCCCCCCAAAACAAACAAGCCTTCACCCCAAACGCATACACCCTCTCCGTTCGGTGTGTGGTAGTAAATAGTTTTTAATAAGTAATTTTTATATGAAGACATAAAGAGCGGGTATGAAAATGTTAGCCAAATTCCGAAAATCTCAACGCGTTTTGATTGGGCGGTTGAACTTTTAAATTACCGTTTAAATACAAAATAATTTTTTATAGCAATATTTGGAGCAATGTAATCCGTTGTTTCTTTTGACAGGCTGAGGATACAAAGTTAAGTTTCCAATTTATTAAGCTGTTGAATAAAAATAAAAAATGAAGTTTTTTTACTTAATAAATCGAAGGTTCGATTTTCTTCAAATTTTCCTCTAAGCTTTAACACGTTTGTGACATCGTGTACCACTGGTGGTACATGTACAGTTTTTTAAAACCGCGCGAGTAAATAGTGCGGTAGTTTTTTTGTGGAAGTAATATAAAAACACGCACCGTGTACCACCGATAGCGCACAACCGCCAGAAAACAAATGGCTAGTGTACCACCCGTGGTACACGATGTCCAAATGTAAAAAAAGTTGAAGAAGTAAATGTCACGAACGTGTTAAGGACAACCGCTTCAAGCCAAATTTGGTATCAACTTAAAAAAAACTGAAGAAGCAACGGTGTAACTAGGCAATGCACACACGACTTAGCGAAAAGGAAGGGGTGGGGGTGTGTATTAAAAATATCCTTAAACTCTTCATAATCGGAAAAAGATTTACCAAAGGTATTAATTTTTCGGGAGCTTTATTTGCGGAGACCTTTCAGCATAACCTTGATTTATATTCACAATATTGGTTCTAAATGGGCACACACATCGTACTACAATATTAGCTGTATTCTTAACCTTGGGCCGAAACGTATGATCCGTTAACGTATAAGATCACGTATAGTTAAAATTACGTGATACATACACGTACCACGCTAAGATGGGTTTTAAATTGAAACTTGGCGAAGGCATGATTAAGTGGCTGATCAACCTCAAATTATATAATGTTTTGCCTGTAAAAATTATGTTAAGGTTTAAATATTAACAGTAATTGGGTGTGTCTATCCCAAAAAAATTGTGAATTCTGTTTATTCTTTAATTATGAAGAAATATTTTTTTAATTATGAAGAAATGTTGGTATTGCGGGATAAAAATTAGATCATAATAAAATTTGTTTATGAATAAGAAACTTTTTATAATGGGTGTTAAATGTTAAAACATGGTTTTGCTAAATCTAGTTTAACTCAACGACTATGAATACGCGCCAATTTTTTCAAAACTTAATCACTTTTTCATTCGACTCGAACTTAATAAATTTTTGAGACTTTAAATAGAAAACAAATAACAAATTTTCCACTGTCACATTCTTATGTTGCTACATGAAAATTAAGGGAGTTCTCAGTCCAATTACCTCATGGTTGGTTTTCGCATTTAATCTAGAAATAGTATAGTCACTTTTTCCGACCAGTTCTTTCTAATTCTTTCTTATTTTTTTTTACTTCAGTCACTTTTTTCGGACTTATAGTATTTTATCAAACAGTTTCATTTGTTTTAAGATTTTTATTTGCATATAATAATACGACTTCAAAACCATGGTAATAATTTAGACTTTTTCTGCTATTAAAGTACTCACTTTAAATTTAGTACGATTAATAGCTCAAACTTTCAGTGATACTGGTGATGGATAAAAAAAATGGTAAGAATTGACATATTGTGTTTTTCCATGGGTAATCGGAAAACACAATTTATCTATTTTCACCATTTTTTTTCTTTGATGTACATAAGTCACTTTTTTTACTCCAAAATCTACTATTTCGCTTTCCAAGACTGGTTACCGTAGTCGTGGATCCAAAAACAGTGAATGGGTAAGAACGCAGTTCTTGTCGTGGTGCAAAAGTGCACGTAAAAGAAAACCAGTATCTCTTTTTAATTCAAAAAAAATATGAAATAGTGTTGAAAAATAATAGAAGTATAAAACAGATTTTATTCCACATTTCAAAAAAGTATATCTTGCTCTGGAAGTTTTTAGTTTTAAACATATTTCTATGATTATTGGCAGATCTTCTGATTTCCTGTGACATATTTTTTTCTGATTTTATATTTATCAGAAATTAAGGTGGTTCACAAAAATTACGAGTCCACATCGATTTGAATCATTGAACGCGTCATGTCCGATTTCTGGCCGGGTGTAGCATGATACTGATGATTCTTGAGACAATCTCACATGCCAAACCAACCCTTACCAGTGCGCTATAATTAATTAAGATACGTCACAGGTATGTATACTATATCATTTTGATACTCTCTTTGTGTGAACGCTACGTAGTGATGAAGTGTCGTATATTGTTCAAATATAGTCTACTGGCTGACAGGCGCAGTTAATCTTGAATTCCTGGTTAACTCCCACATTTCGCACTGGATCGGTGTCCCTTTTTCTTTTCTGGGCGGCTAAAAATAGTAGGAAAAGACAAAAATGTCTATAGATGCTCCTCAGTATCCGACGGTATAGATAGACAGATGAACGAGCTGTTGAGAGGCCACGTTTGCAAAATCATCGCTGTCGCTTTGCAGAGATACAGATTTGTCTCGTTTCCTCCACAATTTCGCTGAAGGTAATCTCCGAAGAATCTTGAAAATGTGGTCTGCGATTCCCGAAATCTGCCTTCTCACGAGATACACTCATGTCCATGTATGAATGACTCAAGAAAAATTCTAACAGCAACAGTAAGTAGTCAAGACAAGTTGGCTCGCTATCCAAGTTAATGTTGATTCTGAGTTCACAACTGCGCACATGTCCGTCCGTTTGTCCAAAGTTTAAACACTTTGTTATACTCAAGAAAGTGTAGTGTAGACACGCGATAATCGGCTCAATGATGATAACGCGCTCGCAGTGACGTCTATCACACGTGGTGCATTGCTTGGTCCCAACCAAGAAGAGGGGAGCAAAACCTTGAGCCTGGGGAAGGAAACTCACACTGTGGAAAACCGTTGGTTTTTTAAACTGAGAAACCGTATTTGATGTATGCGGGTGCTCCATTCAGTACGGTGCAGCACAAATTTTCATGGATTTTTCGGTAGAGTCTGTTTCAAACTAGCAAGAGCTTCGACACTTGGACGACTTCCAAATTTTATTCACATTCACGGTGCGATTAACAACTTCCAAACTGAATTCTCTCCAATCTGAAGTACAGCTCCAACGAATTCACCTTCCCCAAGCTACACTTTTATAGGTTATGTTCACCTAGTAGATAGCTCTGGTTGTATTTGGGGCTACTTGAAAGCTCCTTGAAGTGGTGTTCGTGGGATCCACAGCTTCGGTAGTTTCTTTTGGCCGATATTATGATACTGAATGAAATCTCGCGCGAGCGCCATCGCCATTTGCCTTTTCGCCGTGCCTTCAACTCAACTTTTGCAGCAATAGTAGCGGGCCGATGAAGCGAATGTGTTTGTTGGATCCGATGGCATGGCGTGGTGGAAAATAGCGGGAGAGAATTGAAGATATTAGCCAAAAAGCAGCTACGAATGCTTCGGACGTTTCACGATGGTTTGTCGGAATGGAATAACAAAACCGTTCGACGTGTAATTCTCGTTTAGTTGTGTGTCCACATCCGGCTAGAGAGCAAGTCGCACTGTACTAGAGTGTTTCTAGATTTAGCCACGAGGTCGCGCTACGAGAATTAAAGCATTTTTGTAATAAAATTACTATTATTATCATCAAGAGAAAAAAATTTCTTTTTCATTATCATCGGCGTTTGTCGAGTAGTAATTGAGAATTTTTTTTTTGGGCTTTGAAGTAATATAATTAAATTGTTTAAGTGATTTTCTTATCTTGTTACTCGTTCTTTAATCACACGATATCTTGTACTGGCCAGTGTTGATATGTGTGCTGTGATGATCTAATTTGGTTTATAGAATTTTTTTTTTTGGTAGATATTTTTCCCTCTGTTTCTTCTCATCGCACGTAAGAGCGCAAAAAGTGGTAATTTTTTTCACGTATTTATAGCGTAGAAAAAAAAAAGATGTTGAAACAGAATAGTGTTATAATGTCAATTTGATGTGTCGAATAGTTAAATTTTTGTTATAACAATTATAGATGTTAATGTATGCGTTCTTCTATAAACCATAGACTACACAGTTAAAAATCAGCAAACAAACAACAACAACAATAACAAAACCACATTTGTGTGAGAGAAAAAGAAGAAAAAAAAATATTATAAACTATTTACACTTATGTAACAAGTGTCATTTCAATTCTTTTCCACGAAATTATTGACCAGCATTTTAGTTATCTTCACTTAAAGCTTTTTAAAGTTGATTGAAAAAAATTGTTTATATTATTGTTTTATATAGTTGTTGATTTTTGAAGTGATCTTGTCACTCATATTTGGGAAGAATCCAATTAGAGATTGCTTTTTAATCAATAATTCGAAGCAAAAAAAATTTTGATAAAAATGTTTTTCTAATTTCCATTGCAGTGATTTCTAGTTTGTAAGTTAATCGACAAAAATTGTAACAAGTAATAAATTATGATAAATTGGTGTAAATTCGTTCCGTAATTGCATTAAATTTGAGTAATATTTGCAATTTTAATACAATTCAAAAATATTTGAAATTGAAATTGTGTTTATTTAAACAAGAAGTAAATACCTAAGTGAAGATCAGTGACACGATCATTTTGTTTATGTGTGTAAAATTTAATAAACAAATGTGCAGTGATAACAATTTTATAACATTTTGATGATAACGTTCCAAACGGTATAAAGTTTTGCTAGTGTTGTAGCAATATTAATTTTTATGCAGCGCTTGAAACGTTGATAAATATTTGCTATACAGTGCTATAATGTTATAACTGGGAAACTTATTTGCTGGATCATTTGACATCCATCGTTGTTTTTTTTGTTTAATAACTCGAGGCAACTGATAAAATTTGAAGTGTCATTTCGAGAATAAATCGGGCACTGTGAAGTGGATCTAACGTTGAATTTAGAGCAGTTTTCTAAGACTTAAGGTGGGTACTTCTGTAGGTAACCTAACATTTTGATCCAAACGGTCAAACTGGTATATACGAGTTTCTTTAGTGACGATCGTGTGTGATTTTATTAAATTGAAAGTGTGTATGTTGTTATTACACTGAATATTTTTTGACTCCAATATTTTAAATCATAATTTTTATTTGACTTTCTTTTATGTTGTATAATCAAGTGTGTGCAATCATTTGATAAACAATTCAAAAACGGAATTTTAATCAATAAAATATCCTTTACTAGTTTTTTTTTACAAAACATGAGTTTATCAGTCTTTTGAGTTTGCCCGTCAGTCTGTTCGCCAGCCACTATGCCGGCAAGTTTTCCATTTTGCTGATAAATAGTCTAATATGATTTTATATCAATTACTATGTCGAAATACCAACACTTTATCTTGTATTTTTTTTTTGGTCTTATCAAAATTATACTATTGAATTTTTAATTGTAATAATTTTGTCCAAATGAGGTTATATCATATAACACCATCTTCGCAACATAATCTTGAATATCTTTTTGATGGAGTTTTCAAGAAAATTACTGACTCAATTTGAAATTCTGCAAAATGTAGTGGAATTTTGACTAGCTAAGCTGTTGCCGATCAACAAATTCAGATCGTAAACAATTAGAATATGTTTTCCTTATCAAAACGATTCGGGGTTGAAATATATAAAAATACTGGTTTAAGATTAGATACAAACAAAAAATTTTTAAAAGTGTAAATTTCCACTGCTGTATTTGTGATTCAGTTCAATCCGGATGATCACGTGTTTATGATCACTTTCTTAAGATTTTCTTTTTCTCTATTTCATTTATACTCAACGAAGAAGTATAAAAATCTTCGCAGCATATGATCAAATCGCGTAATTTAATACAATACATATACATAATATTATTGGCTGATCAACGTGAGCCAATGTTGTCAAATTTCTAGAAATTTTATGTCTTTCTGAATTTCATTCTTGAAGAAATTGGCAAAAATTGTAAAGATAATTGCTAGCCATTATCTAAATTTGATATTTTGATAGAATTACACTATTTAACACAATTACAATGTGTGTTTCCTCCATCTTGTATCAGTCTATCCTAGACTAATAATCCCCCAATCGATCATAGTTAGTTACTTTGATCACTTTTAGTGCGTCGTCGCACTTTTTCTTTTTAAAAAAAAATGAGATGGCCAGCCAATTAGACTCGGATTTTATTTCTTAGTCAAAAGAGTAAATGAGCAATTTTGATAATAATTCACAGCGATGGCCATGTGAGTGAAAAAGTAGGAAAATTTTATTATTTTTTATCACATCGATCGATTCAAAGTAAATATAAAGATTTTTGAATATTTATCAGTGTATTTTCTTCCGAAAAACAGGCATGAATTTCTTAATAATTTGACGAATAGAAAAAAATTTCAATTCCCCGTAAAAAAAACTGATTCACAATTTTTTTTTAATTTGAATTTCAAGTTGCGATATTGAAGTTAAGTTGATCGAGTAAACAGAGTTACCTGTGATGTGTGATTCGGACTGATATCGACATACATATTTTGGATTTTTTTGAAGGTTTCTTGGAATTGCATTGAAATGTATTTTTGCTTGAAAAAAACATCCATGTTGACGGAAACTATTGGCATAAAAACAAACTCGTTATCAAAACATTAATTTTTCTTGAGAATATCGATATTTTTGTTTTGTTTTTATAAAGAATTTAAATCAAATTGAATCATTCTTTATATAAAGTAATTAATTTTCAAAACATTACCGGTAATTGTGTTTAATCTACGCAAATACTAAAGATTTTTTTAAGAAATTTAAAAAAAAAATAAAAATAAAAATGGCGGTTTAATCTCCATATCATGCCAAGCAGGGTTCAGGAATAACTGAAAATAAATTGTTTTTGTGACTTTGGTAGAGGTGTGCACTGCAATACGTAAAAACCAGTATGCCTCGAAGTCTATTTCTACTGATTTTATTTGTACTTAGATCTAATTTTATTTTATACCCGTTGCCATACTGATTTTCACGTGTTTAAAAAACTCCAATCGCTACTTTAGCATATTCTGGCCATCGCAGTGCGCGCCTGCGCTTGGGCTGTTAAATAAGACTTAATCTTTCACAATATAAGGATATAAGGTATCAAATCGTATTGCGTTAACTGTGCCTCGATATTTAAGTCAAGATTCCCAGACTCTAGAAGATAAAAAATTTCCATTGGAATTTCTTGGATTATAGGTCTGCAAAAAAATAATATAACAAATGTTATACACAATTTTAAGACCATTTGAACTTAGGTGTGATAGGACTTTTAAAAGTGGCGGGATGCAGAATTTTCTTATAAAAGCCACTAAAGAGTTTCAAAGATTTTAAACAAAAATTTTAAGTTTCAAAACGTTTGATTTTTTTTCAATTTTTATTTTTTTTACACGGTTTACATTTTTTACACGGCCTTAAATTTTTGTTGGTTTAAGACTTTTAATTTGAATTGATATGTTTTTCCATATATAAGTTGGACCTGGCATTCATCGCTTAAAAGAATTTCATCTAGTTTGTAAAAAGTAAAAGCGCCACCGTGGGAAAGTTTTAATTTTAGCGAAGCAACAATTCGAACAATTAAAAATATCTGATGTGTTATGACTGCTTATATAAAACCTACGTCCCTGCTTAATCAACACTATAAAGCTCAATTCAAACTAACGATTGCGATTACGATTACGATTACGATTACGATTACGATTACGATTGCGATTACGATTAAGCTTCCTCAACCAATGAGATCGAAGCATTTATGTCCCTATCGTTGAAAGCTTTGATATCATTGGTCGAGAAGCTTCGATCGTAATCGTAATCGTTGGTCTGAATTGGGCTTGATGCAATAGCGAGTTACTAGTAAAAAACATCAAACTTTTTATGATATCTGAAATATCTCGGTAACGGTAAAAGATATCGCTTTACAGTAAAACGAGAAAAAATTAGAGAATTTTATTAACTTTAAATCTTCTTTCAACTGTTTTTTCAAAAATTTTGTTAGTTTGCAAGAAATTTGACCAAATATTTTTTTTTGAATTTTAATGAGAATATATCAAAAAATAATAAAGATATAGAATAATTGTAACGAATAAAAGGGGAAATGTTTTTCCCTTTAATTCATCTCAAACATAGAACCACCGAAGAACGCAAAACACTGTTTTTTTTTCTAAATAACGGTATATCTCGATAACGGTTTGAGATATCGACTTATAGTAAAAGACAAATCGTCCCTTGAATCTTATATTGTACCAAACGCAACAACGTGGTTTTCAGATAATCGAGTTTTAAACTTTAGGAGGAAATTGCGGAGAAACTGTTCGAAATAGGGGTGATTTTTTTTCCTTGTAAAACAATTGAGGCGTTGAGACCAAAATGGTCCAAGCCACATAAATCGACTTTTTGGAGCTTTTCCACTTTTGTACTCTTATTGACTGTAAATTACACAATGTTCTATTGTGCATCCAAACTTATTTATCGAAAAACTAACTCGCAAACACAAAAAACTTACGATTTCTACATGTGGGTTGGATCACTTTTGCTCTCAACGCCTCAATTAATTCTGAAACTAATTTACGGCAACAGATTTTCGTTTTTTCGAATAATCGTTAGTTTGCAAGAAATTTGATAAAATCAACTTTTTCACAAATCAATGTGAATATCTCGAGAACAAATTAAGATAAAGAAAAAAAATCAGTTGTGGTCAACACAAAACTTTCTTCTACAAAATCTACGACCCTGCGCAATTTACGCTAGAGCCCTGTCGCGTTGTCAACCTAAGACGACCTCCCAATAAATTCTTGGTTTATTCAAAAATATCAAAAACGTACAAAATTTGAGATAACTTGAGAACGGTAAAAGATATCAATTTACGGTAAATGGCAAAAATGTAGAAAATGTTAACATCTTTAATTATTCTTTTAACTGATTTGTCGAAAAACCGTTAGTTTGCAAATTATTCGCAAACATATGATTTTTTACATATTAATGAAAATATCTCAATAACGGTAAAAGATAACGGATAACGGTAAGAAACAAAATTGTGCAGAATGCCATTCTCATTAATTCACTTCATACATTCAGTCAGCAAAAACCCGTTAGTTTTCGAGATAATCGCAAAAAACTGTTTTTTTGGAAATAACGGTTTATCTCGATAACAGGTGGAGATATCGAGTTATAGCTAAAGACAAAAGTGTGGGAAATTTTATTTTCTCCAAGTTTTGTCATACTTAAGGCCACTAAAAAACGCGTAGTTTGGGAGTAAATCGAGAAAAACGAAATTGCGATTTTTGAAAAACCGCCATTTTGGATACTTCCGGTTAACGGATTTCCACCAAAAGTTGATAGGATCGTCCCATTTCAGGACCCAACATGCCTATAAAATTTCATGGCGCTAGCTCTATTAGTTTTTGAGAAATCTTGTACACAGACTGACAGAATGACAGACAGACTGACAGACAGAAAGACATTTTTTAAATATGACTCCAATCGACTCAGGAGTGATCGGGAAATGTTTTTTAGGCAAAATGAAGAGGTCGAAATTTTTCATGAATACAATACTTTATTATACTCCGTAGAAGAAAGTAAAAAGGTGTGGGAACTATTATTTTCTTTAATTTATTTCTTACATACCACCATAAAAAACACGTTAGTTTTTATGAAAGACGTCAAAAACTAAATTTTTAGAAATAACGGCAAATCTCGATAACGGTTTTAGATATGGAGTTCTTGTGTAAAACAAAAATATGGCAAATACTAATATCTTCAATTTTCATCATATGGACTATTTTCGAAAAATGCCTAATTCCGGAATAAAACGGGAAAAATAAAAATTTGATTTTGAAAAAAACTATAGATTTGGTCGTAGTTTGTATAAAAAAGTCATGTGCTGTCCTTATCAGATAATTTCTGTATAATTTTATTCAGGGCAGTTCAATTGTAAAGGGTTGTGGGTAAAAAACAAAATTTTAAAATTTATTGTGTACGATATCCATATAAAAGTTCGGTAGTTGTAGATATGGAACAGGATAAGAAACAATTTTGAAATGCGCGAATTGTATGGGATTTGGTACCTACGCATTTTGCGAAAAAGTGGAGATGGTACATAAACGAAAACCGATCTATGAAAATGGTGGATATGGTACAAAATGAATACTCGATTTCTTGGCCATTTGAAGCGCTAGAACTCTGGGACCTGGCGCGTTTGAAAGAGGTTGAACCAAAACTCCATTCGCCATCATTAGTTGAAAAAGTCAAAAATGGCGTTTGGTATAAGATAAGATTCAAGGGACGAAATGTGTAGGATTTCTTATGTGTCCAACTTTTGTCTCACATAAGGCCATTAAAAAACGCGTAGTTTCCGCGACAGTCGTGAAAAATGAAATTGCCATTTTTAAAAAAAGTTATCATTTTAGTTACTTCCGGTAAACGGATTTTCACCAAAAGTTGATAGGATCGTTCCTTTCTAGTGTCAAACACATGGAATTTGATATTTTTGTAAGATCTTTTGTGCATATAGTCAGAATTGAGTAAGGGTTTCTTTGTTTATTTTGGAATATGTACGAAATAAATAGTAAAATTAAATAAGTGCTCATAGAACATTTTCACGTGTTTTTATACCCGTATGGTGAAACCAAAGAGTATATTAAATTTGCTTTACTGTTTGTAACGTTAAGATCCCGTCATCACACACAAAAATGAATTACACCAGAGTGTTTAGAATGATAAAAAAAATTGAATTTTGCATGTCCGTCCGTCTGTTCGTCTGTCTGTCTGTCTGTCTGTCTGTCTGTCTGTCTGTCTGTCCGTCGGTCCGTTTGTGGCGCGGATTGAGCTAGAGACTTGAAATTTTACACAGATTCGTTTTTCGTAAAATGCAAGGCTAAGTTCGTTAATGGGCAAAAATGGACCATTAGGGGGGGTACCCCCAATCCAAACGAAAACGTTTTTTGTGAATATCTCAAAATAGGTGCATCTTATCAAAAAAGTGCAAGAACAAAAGTTGTTTAGGACATGATTCTACATTAAAGTTCCATACATCAAAATCCAATTGGAACAAGTTTTAAAAAAATCTTATTGGAAAGTTTGACTTCAAAGTGCAATTTTAATACAACTGTTTGTCGTTCACTTAAATCACCATACGGATTTTCAATAATTGCCAGATTGGCAATTATAGCTTTTGTTATGTTTACCTTTTTATACTGATTTTTTTGCACTGTGGTTCTTACCCAAGGAGCACAAAAGGTCTCAAGGTGGTCGTCGCGACTTTAACATCGTCACGTTATGGTTGCGACGACCACTTTACGACCTTTTGTGCTACTTTGGTACAAACATATTTACCGTGTAAACCAAGACATAGGTGTAAACAAGATTTTTCGTTGTTTTGCGTCATCGAAATAAAATTTGTTTAGTGATCTTCTTTGGTAAATCTGTTCAACTCTCACGTGTTTACTATATCCTATGTCACGTGTCAAATTGATAATGAATTGCGATTTATTTCCTTAGGTATCGTCGTTAAAGAAAGTTTCGTAAGTTCACGATCATTCGAACGTTCTTCACTCGATATTGAATTGTAAATTGGTGCATTTTGTAATCCAATTTTAAAAGTAAAATTGTCACATTCAGGAAGTATGAGAAAATGAAATTTTATCCAACAAAAACTTGGATGAGAAAGTCTCCACAGTGTTTTGTATTAAATAAAATAATAAATAGATTGATAGAAAAATCCGTCTAAGAACAAAATGATTTAATTGAAACGCATTTAATGCGTCCAGTGTTAAATCGTGTTAAGCTTTCGTACATAAAAATTCAGAACGCACACAACGTCGTACTAGTTTAGCAATTCGAAAAAGCTTATAATTTATTTAGTATTCTTGTTTTATTCGTGTTGTTTTGAAACTTGAAAGATTTCCATAGTCACACAAATACTGGAGAAATATTATGCAAATGATCAAAATTGATACGAGCCAACGATCACACTTTTGAACTCGGCCGCATTTACTCATATAGTATGATTATAATAGATAAAATATCTCGTTTGTAGTTGCGTGAATTTCTACTAGTGTATTGTAAAAACCATTATTATTTTAACACTTAGCGATACGGTGGCGTTTTTTAAGAGTGTATTTTTCGGTGTAGTCACTGTGGCGGCCATTGGGTATAAACTACGTCTTATTCCGTAAAAATTAGCACAGCGTCGAGTTATTCCAAGCATTTTAATGCCGATTGGATGAATCTTCTGCCCTGGAATCAAATGAGATATCTTTTGAAATTCACTAGTCTAATGATTTGTTTGGGTTTTTCTGTGAACATTGTGGAAAATTGTACAAAATTTAAACTAAATTGAAAGATTTCAAAATTTTGTTTGTCCAGCATCTTTTTTGTTTTTACTCTCTAGAAAGAAATTAATCATACTCCTGTAGAATTCCTATAGAATTCATTACTGCCTGTTGGTTTAAAAATATAAATTCCCAAAAAAATGTTTTTGCAACTAGAAATTTGGTACGATTTCCAGTCCAATCAAGCGATAAAAAATCAAGCCCCAATTTCGGTACGAATGAAATTCGAAAAATGTTTCTTCTGTAAAAATAATTTTTATTTAAGAGAAAAACCTTTTTTCATTTGTTGTATTTTTTCTACAATTGTAAAGAAATCTACAAGCATCATATACCAATATATACTGAAAAGAAAATATTTGCAATCCATAACTTTTCCATGCGTAAAAATCCATTAGAAAAACCTATGTGTGTATGTGAAGTCCAACTGCGAAGCCAATAATGTTTTATATTGTAAATTTCTGTAAATCAATCAAATATTTCCACGGTAGGCGGAGACTATTCTCCAAAAGTTATAGAAATGTTCTGATGAACAAAATTTTTATTGCATTTTGGTTTGGCATAGCAAGTGTGCCCGGGAATTTTTTACTTTGTTGGTTGTTGTAATTCAACAAATTTATCATGACGCCAAATTATTTTTAATTAATACAACATACAGGCGTCGTTCGATTTAAGATACCTCGATATAAGACGTTTTCATATACGACACCCAACGTTTTGTTACCGACGACAAAAATTTTGATATACGACGACAGACATTTTTATACCCGTATGGTGAAACAAAAGGCTATATTAAATTTGCCTTACCGTTTGTAACGCCAAGATCCCGTCATCACAAACAAAAATGAATTACACCATTGTGTTTAGAATGATAAAAAAAAATTGAATTTTGCATGTCCGTCCGTCTGTCCGTCCGTCTGTGGCGCGGATTGCGGGCGCACGGATTGAGCTAGAGACTTGAAATTTTACGCAGATTCGTTTATCGTAAAATGCAAGGCTAAGTTCGTTAATGGCCAAAAATGGACCATTAGGGAAGTAACTCGAATATCTCAAAAACGGTGCATCTTATCAAAAAAGCTCAAGAACAAAAGTTATTTAGGGTATGATTTTACATAAAACTCCCATACATCAAAATCCGATTGGAATAAATTTTAAAAATTCTTATTGGAAAGTTTGACTTCAAAGTGGAATTTTGGTACAACTGTTCGAATTTTGATACGAATATCACCATACGGGTCTCCAATGATTGCCAGATTGGCAATTATAGCTTTTGTTATGTTTATTATTTCCACAATATGCTCACGGAAAGAAATAATAATTTTTGAAGCAGACATCAAATTATAATTACTGGAAATATAGTTACTGTAAACAATATTTTGTTTAGGATACATATAATTTTGTTGCTGCAACCAAAATGTGGTTTATGAATAAAATTATATTTAGGGAAATATAGAGGAATTCAGGGGAATAAACATAATTATATTTGTGGCAAAAAGGCAAAATATCTTAAGTCGATTTTTCAGTTTGACTTCGCCTGAAAATCGATGTTTTGCCTTTTTGGCATAGATATTCTTGGTGAACTAATTTTGTTTCAAAAAAAAATTTGGTTATGGCAATAACATCAAATTTATATCAAACAAAACATGTTTGTAGTATCTGCAGCATTAGAAATAATTTCTTTCCGTGTATACATAAAAAAATGCCAGAAAAAATACAAGCTTTTGATATACGACTCAAAATTGCACAATTTGGCCCGCCCAAAAACGTTGTAAATAGAAGGAGGCCGATATAGTATCATCATCTTTTTTACTAACAATAATTTTAATTTTTTAATCTTTTTTTGATTTAATTTAAATTTGACCATCCTGAGCTGTGCTTTGGCATTAAAGGGTCTTCCCCTAAGCTCTGGCTGAAACTATAAAAAAAATCCACAGTTTTCATGCGTCACGTTTTATGTAAAACAACTTTATTCGCACTAAAAGTATATATACAAATTATCATAATAATCAAATAAATTTTTTATACATATCAAATTTTTTATGCTCACTTGAAAGGTCAATTAATTCTATTCAAGGGCGTACACTGTCAAGTATTTGATAAATACTTAATTGTTCAATTTAAAATTCATTTAGTTAAATTGCATTACTCTTATGCTTGCTTTATTTCTTTAATGGTTCATTTTTATTGTAAAATTTTCAAAAGCGGATCTTAAAATTTCTAAAAAAATACAAATACATTTTTTATAATTTATCTGGAATTAATTAAATATTTTCCATAGCACCACACATTGTACTAAAAAGAATAAGATTCAAAAATTGGGCAATGATTTAGTTCGTTTTAAAAATAAAATACATTGGCACATCTTGATCGGTGTTTTTCGTTCTAAAATATCTATTTTTTCTATCTTCTTTTCTCTCTCGAGGGATATTTTTATTTTTTTTATTGAAGAAAGATGTTTTCAAATTGGACTAGGTATTTCGGATATGTTTATAGAAGATCACAGCTAAATAAATATTTGTTACTTCGATTATATTGTGCGAATATGCAACTTAGCTGGCAAATTTTTGAAATGAATTTTCTTTTATTCAAAACGAAATAAGTTTTTAGACCTTGAACTGGTGTGTTGAACTCTTATTTTTATAATAGAAAATGTTCTATGATTGTGATTTTTACCGTACAGTAAGATTTTTATTTCTGAATCATATGGGAGTTTTTTATATGGGAGATACTAAAACAAAATTAGTGTTCTAAAAAATTCGTATATTCTGAATGACAATTTTCGCCTTTATATTGCACTAAATTCACGAAATATACTAGACTCTAAGTACAGGGCTCGTGAAATACACTAGCGTCTGGGGAAGAGAAATATAATAGTAGGAGCAAAACTTCGCCAGCTGTAGAGCGAACGCGCCAAAAGCGGGGAAAAATTGGTCCAGAGTAAAGTATCTTTCTCTCCCCTAGGCGCTAGTGTGAAATACTATACGCGGGAGCTTCATTATACAAATACCTCCAAATGGGCAAACCTTCCACCTGTTGCGCCAAAGAATGAAAAATATTTGTCATTGGGGTTATTTTACTAAATGACAAATTCGCTTTTTCCAATCCATTGAAAAATTTTGCCGGGGCTTTACTACATATTAGTATATCCTTTTCCAGAAAGATGTTAGCAAAAAGACATTTTAATCTGTTACAGCGATTCAAACTCGGTACCGGTCTCGATTTGAAATGTGGCACTCTTTTTTGTAGTAACATCATTGGAGCCAAATTCCAAAAACTTCTTTAAATCAAGCAGGAACAAATAATGAAACTAAAAATGTGTAATACTTAAATAATCTCAAATTATGTTGTAATAATTAAACTAGCTCTAATAATTTTGTTACAATTAAACAATCTTTAAATATTTTGCTATAATTAAATAAAAGTTTTAGATACATTTTTATTTTTCTTGCATATAAGAAAGATATGAAAATCTTTTCAAAAACCGAAATCATAACGGAGTTCGGGACATATTCCTATCGACTCATTTCGATGAGCCCGCAACATGCCTGTATGTGTGTGTGTATACGTGTATTCGCTACATGCAAACGAAATTTGTAAAATCGACTTGTACCAGTGTGTCGACTTGTAACCGATTTTGACGTGTTTTTTTTTGCATTCGAAAGCTGTCACACTCTCGAAAAAATCCGGGGACGAATTAACTCCGCCTGAAAACATAGCTAAAAGTTTAACACCGTAGCGCGGAGTTATTTTTACATTTGTATTTTACGGAGCTAAATATTCAATTTAACACCGTTTTGACCTAAATTTTAAATGAACTCCGAAAAGGAGTCAAAAATTCACTACAACCCCTTTTAGGAGTTATTTAATTGTAAAGGGTGTTCACGTTTAGAAGAGGCTTGCCAATTGGCTTCAACAGCCTATTGGGAAGGCAAATGGTTTACAATTCGAGAGGTTCCCGTGTTCGAGTCCCGGCAGAGACATGTAAGAAAAGTTTTTAACAAGTAATATATTAACTTTGGAAACACGAAAAAAAACTCAAAACATCTCAAATGCTTGCAAAAAAAGAGAATTTGCGAGGTTTTTTTCTTGGTAATAAGTTTGGTTTAACACCGAAAAATTGTTAAAAATTAACACCCATAAGGAATTGTTGTGAACTCCTAGCCCGGTGCTCGATTTTCTCCAATAGGTGATGGACTCCCTCAAACTCCCTTTCGGTGCGTAATCGACTCCATTTTTTCGAGAGTGCATCATCCTATAGAACCTTATGGAACGCGATTTAAAAAAAACCTGAATCGTTTTCGAGAAAATCGAAAAAATCTTTTTCATTTGCATGGAAGAGGAGGAAAGGGTAACCCAATTTTTCCCATTTTCGAAAAAGGTTTATCATTTGATAAAAGCCAAGTTCCATGCCAAGTTTCAATTCTCTACATCAATTAGTTTTTAAGTTTTTCAATGTTTTTGTAGAAAAAAAGTATATACCCTATTAAATTCATCATATGAAGTTTGATAATGAAAGAAAGGTATCATCTCACCAGTAGATGAATTAAACTGTGTTTTTATAAGTAAATAAGCATTTATAATTTTGTTATATTAAGTAGGCGCATTCCATGTTCATAAACTGGAAGTTCTCTGATTATTATTTTACAAATGTATTTTTTTTTCTTTTTTTTCAAATTAATATTAGTGGTCCATGAGGTCTGAAAGGTTGGCGACCGCTGACGTAAAGATAGCGAAATGCTGCTTGTCAAACCTTGCACATAAATTAATAATATCTGAGAATGAAAAGCGGTTCTAAATTTTGTTTTCTTGGGAATAGTTTTCTTGAAAATTCCGTAGAATTTTTTCTCCATAGAATTATTTCTACATAGAAATGAAAAAGATAGGTTTTCTCTTTGAAATTCTACCAACCCGAAGTGTTCCATACATTAATTTCCCAATCAAAGTGATTGTGGGTTTAGAATAAAGCCGCATGCCGGTTAAGACCCGAGATCGAAACAGAAGGCAATTAAGGACCTTTTTTCGGAAATCTTGTTTTTTTATGCCTAACTTCGATCAATTGGCTCGACACAATTTACGGCGACAGATTATGGAGAAAAATGTTGTCACCCATATACAATTGCGCACACTTTGTTGTTCCAAACGTCATGTGCTTTTCATTTGGTTTCGACAGTCGGACGGTTTATAAAAAATGCATTATGTCACCGGTACCCATTATCATACATAATATGAATGTGAATATAAGCAGTACAGCATACGAACTATATTTCCTAATACTTTCTTGAATATCCTCTTGAGTGACGACATTTAGATTTTAGGATTTCATTTTGAATCAACCATGAAATTTCGTCGGCGATTCAACTTTTTACGACGACCAAGTTGGTCTGGTTGATTGTATACAGAAGCATAACGTGCTATGATTTTAAAATATGAAATGTTGCCGTAAATGCTGTGTCGGGCCAATTGTATTTTGCGCTTTAACCAAATATACTTGAAATATAGATTGACACTTGAAACTATTGGGTCGAGTAAGAAAAATGCAACAAATGCTTTTTATATAGTAGTTAGATGTATTGACGACACGCAGAGAAAAAAATATTAGGGGCAGTATTCACGAGTGCTATTGAAATGGCTGTTATCATGGTTTAATAATATAAAATAATACTAATTGTTAAAGTTTTTCCCCGAACCGGGAGCGCATTCTTTCGCAGTTATTTTAAAAGCGATAATACGCACATAAAGGGTCTTTCAATAAGGACACAATTTTGTATTTTAATAAAAACGCATCCTAAAACTTTTTTTATGATCTGGCAATGCTAAAACGTCAGTCAAAGGGTACATTTTTATCATGGTGAAGTTCACGAACGAGCAATGCCACACAGCTGGTCAAACAATTGATCTATTGAAGGAGAAGTTCGGTAATCGTGTAATCTCGAGAAATGGTCCGGTCGAATGGCCACCTCGCTCATGCGATTTAACGCCGTTGGATTTCTTTTTATGAGGTTATGTTAAGTCGTTGGTTTATGCCAACAAGCCAACAACGTTAGAGGAGCTCAGGAACAATATCGACCGCGAAATTGCCAACGTTCCGGCCGATATGTGTGGAAGAGTGGTGGAAAATTGGCTCCAAAGAATCAATCAACAAACGTGCTCGCGGTGGCCATATGAACGACATCTAATTTTATACTTAAATGTAACATGTCCACTACACCTGGAATAAATTTCAGCCCGATATCTCAATTATTCTGTGTTTTATTTAAATACAAAATTGTTATGTCCTTATTGATAGACGCGATAGTTTCTTTCATATTTTTTTCAATTTTTCCCTTCTTCTTTTCGGGAATAACCCCAATTACTTAAAATAATCACTAACTCACTTAAAAATTCAAATCACTAAAAGCCTCAGCAGTAAAAATTCAAATCACTAAAAGCGTATTTTTATTCAACTTTTGTATCTACAATATAAACAAACCATTGACTGAGACTGCCAAAAATGAGCAGATTTATAAGCTCACTAGGTTCATTATTGCTTATTTCAAATATTCACCCAAAATTTAATATTTTACACCAAGCGGTTAATACATACAAAGTTTTGTTAAAGTCACAAAAAATGTCGCCGTGTATTATGTTGTTGTTTACAAAATTTTAACAAATAATACTATTTTACGACGATAATTACTATGTTAATAGCAAATGTGAATACCCCTAAAAAATCTAACTTTTTTATAATACAACTAAAATAGTTAACTAGTCAAAATGGTTAATTTCAATTACAAAAATAGTCAATTTAACCACACAATCATACTAATATATAAAAATGAGTTGGTGTCTGTCTGTCTGTTCACGCAAAAACGGCTGAACCGATTGACTTGAAATTTGGCATGAGTGTCTGTGGTAGTTCTGGTTCCAACATAGGCATACGGAAAAATATCGCGAGGGGTGGGGTGAGTAAGAGGAGGGGGTAAAGTGATTTCGAAACTTAGTTTTTGCGTTAAGTTACTCTTTCGCGGGGAAACTACTGAACCGATTGGCCTGAAATTTGGCATAGATGTTCGTCGGGGGTTCAGCCCCAACATAGACCTATTAAAAAGTAGCCCGACAGGTGGGGGAGTAAGAGGAGGGGGTAAAGTGATCTCGAAACTTAGCTCTTCCTCTATGTTACCCTTTCGCGGGGAAACTACCGAGCCGATTGGCCTAAAGTTTAGCTCCAACATAGACCAAAAAGAAAAAAATTTGAAAAAAACTTTACCCGGCAACGACGGGTATGCAAGCTAGTATAGTATATTTTTTACAAAAACAGTCAAAATGGTTAATTTTAATTTACTTTTATTTTGCTACTAAAAGTGGTTAAATTTGTTATAAAAATCGTGGATGTTGACTATTTCTGTAATTGAAATTAACTATTTTAATTGTTATTCACGGTTCTCGATTATAAAATAATTAGATTTATTATTTTTTCTTTGCGTGGAGTTTGCGAATAAATAAATATTAGTAGTTGCTACTTTTTATTCACCTGCCAAATTTTTCAAATTTGAAACAAAATGCTAAATAATTATTTTTATAAATATTGCTAATGTGAAGAATTTTTAAAGTGCAAAGCGCTAACACAATCGCAGTGTGAAAATTATTAAAAACACATACCATAATAGGAAATTGAATACAAAAAAATTACTGACAAATCAACAAACATGACCCCAGACCCGCAATCTTGCCATCAGTCATTGAATGTGGCATTTCCCCACTAATGAAATTTCATAATCATGTGAACGGTTTTATCAAAATTCATAGAAGGGTTTTAGTCACTTTTAGATAATTAACCGTATAGAGTTTAGGCTAGACACTTTCTATAATGGAGAATAAATGCTATAGCGTTATACGAAAAGTGACCACAATCGAATAAATTCCGAATCGTTGTCGAGTAAGATTAAAACTTATTCTTAGATCTTGAAATCACGAATCATTGATTAATTGACGCAAACTTTGACTTTGACTTATTCAATTTTTATACGTTGATTATCTAGTAGCTTAGTTTAGTTTTGCTAAGATTACTTTTATATTATGTTGAAATTTATCTTGATTCCTTTCTTTTTGTTTCTGATTTCAGTGATTCTGTGACCGTTTCAGATCGAGGCAAATTGTGGTTAATCGACGTGGAAACGTGTTAAACGTGCCAACGTGAAGCGAAATAAGTTTGTGATCTTGAAAGTCTGGAAGAAATTTTCGCGCCAATCGAAAAAAAAAAGTGTTAACCGTTGAAAGTTAATAGTAATTTATTAACAAAATTTCTACAGTGATTCAATTTGGTTCGCGATTTAAAATTTATTAGAATGGATCCCTTTACGACCAGTGATTGGGCATCGCCGCCGAAGCCTCTAGATGACGCTTTGCAAATGGATCTTGTGGCGGAGCTACAGGATGGTGCATTCGAGCCCCAAACCAGGGCCAGATCCAACACATGGCCGCTTCCAAGGCCGGAGAATTTCGTTGAACCGTCAGAGGAACCCGAAAGCAACAAAGCCAGTAATCAGCAATTAGCAACAGGTATGATTCCCCATTTTTATTCTATCTATATTTATTATCTATATATATATATATATATATTGGTTCACATATTATAGAACTCATATTGTGATTTATGTATGTTTGTTTATATAATCGTTAAATCCATAGTTTGATATTGTTTTGTTATCATTTGAGCCGATTCTTGGTATCAGTAGGCCAAATGTAAGCCCGATGTTAAGTCCAAAAACTAAGTAATTTTATTGTGTGGTCTCTGGGTTATACATCAGGCCCGGCCAATATTATACCATTTGTAGATTTGTTTGTATTTCGAGATTGAATTCCTATAATTGTATATACTAATAACCATATGTATATGTGTAAATGCAAACATGAGAATCTTTTTTTGACCTCTCCGATTGTCATTCTAGTAGAATTTCTTCTTATTGACGATTTTCTTTGGCATTGGTTTCGTTTGTTTTTCCGGAATGTTCGATTTTGTTTGCACTGTGACCAAATAGTCACTTAGAACAATTTCGTCGCTCTTTTCTGTAAAAATATAGGGATGGTAAACATATCGCACATAGTATTGTGGATTTTCGACACCTGTTGTTTAACATTAATCCCTGAGGAAAAATTCACTTTCTTGGTATTTGTGTTTGAACAGGGTTCATCTTTTAATAAAATTAATCAACACTGATCATTAACTGATTACAAACCGATAGATAAATGTTATATTATCGGTCTCTGCTCAAGCATTACTTCATCATAAATTGATTTTAATTAAGAAAATTCCTGTGTATATACTTAACAGCTAAAGAAAGTCACTGACCTCAAATTCAATATTAAAGCTAATATCGAAGTGAATTTTCTATATTTATATTAATGGCGCCAAGTTAATTGGACTTCCCTTAATCTTTTGCAAAGTATAGCGATTTTTTCCATATCTAGATAGTTGAACGCATAATTGCAAATTAGTAACCGGTCTCACAAAGAAAATTTTCAGTAATTGTAATTTAAAACAAAAAAATCTATTCTGTACTCACTCAAAGAGCAATATGGATTACACCCAATGATTTTTTTGATTTTTTCTTCATTTTATTATGAAAACTTTATCATCTGGTTTTATTCTAATTTGTAAATTACTGTTTCTTTATACCAGCGATTTGTTCCAGTAGGTATGATAAAAAATTGTCCATCGACACTTAATAGTAGGGTAACCATACGACCCCTAATGGCCAAACCAGTCCCGAATTTTGACATGTTGTGCTGGCGTTCCGGAAACTAAAATTTTTCCCCAATTTTTCAAAAAATTATCTAACGCTATAAAACACGATCACTGAATATGTAAAAAATACTCTGTTTCGGCGGGCGGTTGCTGTAAATTACATTTTTTTTTGTTTGCAGCTCATTTTTTCAAAGATTTTCTACAATACATATGTTTTTTTTTGTTTTTATTGGTATTTTTTACAATTTCCGTCGCCACTATTTATGCAATGTAAGAGCGCGAAAAATTAAGTTAATTTTTGCTTAGGACTGTGCAAGGGGCCTATTATGTACTCGTAACGATTGGAACTTGTGTTGTTGATACGGTAACCAAATATCGATTGTTACTGCTAACCAATTCTCAGATCTGGATTTCTAACTTTGCGCCGTATTCTGTTTATAAAACTTTGCCTGCAGCGCACATTTCTTAATTATTTTAATTTATTTTTTCATCCAAATAAAGATTTATTTTCTATTAAACTTGCCACTCATCTTGTCTCGCATTGACAAAAAAAAATATATGGTTACTATAAACGTATTTAAAAAAAAAACTATCCAGAGCAAAACAAGTAAAAAAAACTATCCAGAGCAAGACAAAGAAATTTACCTTGAATTCATCGTAGCCAATTTCAATTACCAATTAACAGCATTTTTTTTTTGATAAAACACACAATTTTTAACATTTATTCTGCTTTAAATTATTTGCTACAATTTAAGGTGAGGTCAGTTGAAGTTTGAGATTTGGCATTGCCTCATCAAATTTTCTAAATATTTCTCTTTAGCATTTATCCTGCTTTAAATTATTTGCTACAATGTAAGGTGAAGTCAGTTGAAGTTTGAGATTTGGCATTGCCTCATCAAATTTCCTAAATATTTCTCTTTGCTCGCGAAGCTGTATTCCACAATTCATAGTGTAGCAGTTTGTATGGAGAACGTTGGTCTAGATAGCTCTGCATAGAATGTTAAAAAAGCATGCCTAATGATTGAGTTACAATTTTTTGATTGAGTTACAATTTTTTACACAGATTTTGATATTTTCCCCAAACTAGATTTTCATACAAGATTTGAATTTGATAACCATTGGTTCAGTAGTTTAGGTTAGGTACAATCGCCGGTTGAGTGTTAAAGTCAGTGAAAAAAAACTAATATACCAAGCATTAGAACATACTAAGCATTATAGCAAAAACACAATGACGCGTCAAGGCGTGGGTAAGCTTTGACATTTCGACGCTTCAAAAGTAAAATCCGGGGCTTACTATGGAACGATTTATAATGGCGCTTCGCCTTGACGCTTCGCCTTGACGCTTTGCCTTGACGCTTCTAAGCGCCTTTTTAATTTACATAAACTCTTTATTTCCATTTTATTTGAAATAAAAATAGTGAAGCGTGTAGTTCTTACGAAGCGTTATTAGGTTTTAGCACTGACACTTCAAAGCGTTCAATTGTCAAAGCGTGCTTGGTGCGCTGAAATGTCAAAGCTTACGAACGCGTTGACGCGCCATTGTATTTTCGCTATTAGTTCACGTCTTTTTACAGTGGCCTACGAAAATTTCTAATTATTTGAGTTTTAATCTGGGATTTCTCACGAACCAGTAATTGTAAACTACACGATGAAAAAAAATTGGACAGATTCCTACAAAAAATAGGAATATATGAGGCAGTGAATTTTTTGGTAATGACCTTGTCATTATAAAATTTTTCAATAACCGTTTTCGAGAAAATTTTTCTCGCCTCCCCCAAACGAAATTTGCTATAGAAATTCGGTTTGTCCTCATATATAGTATTCGACAATTGATTGACCTCTGGCAATTGTTGCTTTTCTTTTGTTGCAAAGACTGAGAATCTGAAAAAAGTAAATCAAACCAAAAAAATTTATTTCTAAATTTTGCAACGACTTAATCATTTAAATTGATTTAACTGAATTTTTGGTCAGCTGATTTTTCATCTTTCTCAATAATTCTGTACCCCAGAGGTTAACTGTCGTAACTGACAAAACCGCGATTTTGGGGTTATTGTTGAAACTACATTGTGGGGACGTATATTTTTAATTGGCAAAGTATCGTATCTATACAGTAATGATTATAATGTCTAATTTGACTATATGGTGAAGCAAACTCGTTACAGTTAAAGGTTGAAACTGCTCCGGATGAAGCAAAATGGTTAGAGATAAAAGGTTGTAACTGCTCCCCCACTCATTACAAATTTATATATCAACTAATATTTTGTTTAAACAATGTCCTAAAATAAAATAAACTACAAAAGTTTCAAATAATTACCGAAAATCATACACAATAAAAATTACAATTCAGAACTAAAAATGGCTCTCTTGTAAAATTTGCAAAATGTCAGTTACGACAGTTTACCTCTGGGGTAAAGAATTACATATTACCTAATTCCATTTTCTACGTTTTTTCATTGAATTTATGTGCGTCTTTTCGTTTTATGATTCCAAGATTTTGTCCTGAATTTCGCTTCCTGTACTTTCGCAAATATAAACTGAGATAAAAATTCTTCGCTTGTCTCATAAATTCAATTTTTTTGCAGTGTATATTTATTTTAAATAACGGAATTTTTGGGACCGTGTTGAAAGGAGGAGATCATTAATTTTGATATGACCTCAGTTTTTTCGGGTGCTGCTATTTCTTAAGTAATGTGATCTCACTTGATTTTTAAATACCTTCTCTAGATGATGAAATCGTTAGCCAATATTGCATTTGCCCTTTCATTTTTAATTCCAGCCTCCAACCTCTTATGGAAGGAAATTATTTTCTTTGGTTGCGCTTAGAATGGTTAAACTATGTAACTTTTACATTTACCTTTCATCGAATCCGTTTCCCTTTGGTTATTCCCTTAATTTTCTTTTTATTCAATATATCAAAAGTTCCCGATTTAGAGAGTTATGGTGTTTAAAAAGTGTGCCAAACGTTGATATACATATATGCAAGTGTTGTGTCTAAAAAATAATTTTTTTCGTATCTCAAATATCGCCGCGAAAAACTTTTTTTTTTAAATTTTGAGTTTGGTGGCAAATTTGAGTTAAATTGTTAAATTATTGTGCATAGCGAAGTAATTGGTCATCATGTGTATGTAGTAATTTTTAATTTTAAATACCAAGTTTTTTTCAATCACTAAAAGCTTGTGTTTTGATTATCCTAAGCCAACTATAGAGTAAGGGAAATCACAAAATGGAAAGATGAGACTGGAAATAAAAAAAACAATCAAATTTATGGCCCTCGCAGAAAATTGTTGCAGGCTTCCGAAAATTCAAAAACCTTTCTAAATATATTTTTAGACAACCCAAAGAACGCTAAAGAGTATATGATTTTCGAGGTCCTTGGCATAGCGGGTTGTGCTCCCCTTGACAAACATAGACAAAATGACCTCAAGGAAATCTTGCAATTTTCTAGTTTTTTTGAAACATTGTTTAAAGTCATGTTAAATCTGCAATCGTTTAATTTCAAATCTTTGTGACAATTGGGTCCAAAAGGACCGTTTCTATTACTGTCTATTGACCGGCAAGTAGATGAAAAGCCAGTAGGTCAGTTATCAACAAGTATATGGCACTTGCCAGACAGTAATATGACATTCGGTTCAAAAGCTAACTCGAAAAATTCCTTTATTCGGTACTAGAATTTAGCCCCGTCCACGCCCGACAAAAGTATGAGTAGAACAAAACATAGGAAAACAAAATTCTGTGCATTTCTTTGATTTTTTTATTCGGAAAATGGTTTTCAAAAATTACAGAAAAAGACAATTAATTCCAGCATTCGGAATCACTTTGTACCCACCTTTTATTCTCCCACATCCTGAGCTACTTTTTAATGGGTCCACCCCTTTGGCGACTTTTCAATATGCCTATGTTGGAGCCAGGCCTACAGCGAACATCCATGTCAAATTTCAGGTCAATCGGTTCAAGCGTTTTCACGTGAAAGAGGAACAGACACCAACTCATTTTTATAAATTAGTATGATAAAGTGACAGCCGGAAAAAATATCAATGCATATTCTGCATAGATATACTAGATCGCTCGATTTGCTGTCTCAAATGGTCTCATTTCAATACAGTTCAGTGATTCAAAACGAGTCAAGTAAGAGCGAGATAACCGTATGAAAATAAATATAGTCCTCTCGTTTAAACCGTGAGCTGTCAAAGGAAAATAGACTTTCGGAATGGTGTTGGCACCTAAAGTTATTTGTTTGCGCCTAAAGTTAGTCTCAAACTTGTGAAATTTGAATTTCGCGGCAAACTAAATTTGAATTTCGCGACCTTATACAGTTCAGTGGATGCGTTCAAGTACGATAAAGAGGGAAATACTTTTGGGACCATTTTTCAGAAGAGCTTTGTATGGTGATAGTTGTTCTATGTTATATAGTTCTGTGGTGCTACCATATTTTACGATTACGCTGATTTTATTGTTTTTATTTTTTCCTTCAACAAATCTATGGTCGATTTCCAATTCGTTTAAAGCCCAATTCAGACTAACGATTGCGATTACGATTGAGCTTCCTTGACCAATGAGATCAAAGCTTTCATTATTCTATCGTTAAAAGCTTTAATCTTATTGGCCGAGAAGCTTCAATAGTAATCGCAATTGTAATCGCAATTGTAATCGCAATTGTAATCGCAATTGTAATCGCAATTGTAATCGCAATTGTAATCGCAATTGTAATCGCAATTGTAATCGCGATTGTAATCGCAATCGTTAGTCTGAATTGGGCTTAACAAATCTTCGTGCGCCTGGTCTCTCAAAAATTTGTTTTTCTATGGCGGCAACCAAATGTTCTATAAAATTTCATATTTTTGAAGAAATCGTGTAATGTCGTCCCCAATCCATTTATCCATTTTTGCTACAAATGATTAATTATTACAAAAACAAATTTTTTTAAAACCTCACACACAGGTTGTCGTTTAAAAACTCACACACACAGTTGTCGAGCTGAATGTTTATACTACTTGATGAGAGTGTATTTGTTCTCACTGTCTGAGCAACTAAATCGACTTTCAACTTCGGGGCAAGTAACGCACACATCACCCCGACAAATGCTATGATACAAATTATGTGTACCGACGAATTACTTACCGGCCAGTAGTTAGGCTTAATGACCAAATTTTAATTTTCTTTCTCTACGGGTTTCTAAACCATACCTCGGCACTGCTTGGCTCGTCTAGCTCCTCAATACGATAACATTTTTATTCAAATTTTACGAGGTTACAATCAATGCATGAACATTTTTACTCGACTCTCCAACGCAATGATACGTGTTGGTAGACGACGGCCACTTCGGCAGCCGAAATCAAACGATTCACTAACAATCGATGGAGCGAGCCTACGACAGTCATTCAGTATGATTTCTGCTGTTGATGCGTACGGGTGTATACATTTGCTCCCCAAAACCTTAATTGCTTCCCAAAGAACACTGACATACGAAATTTTTTCAGAAATTTTATTTTTTTAGTTTTCCTTTTCCATTATGAAGCGCTCATATTCAAATTCAAATACTATGTCGTGTGATTGGGAAAACAAATATTTAATAACCACAAATAATGAAAACCGTCAATGTCTAGTTTGCAGTTACATGTCGAATAAAAAATTCAATCTAGAACGCCATTACAACAGCTGCCATAAGTCCGATTTTGCCCGATACAATGAAGTAGAAAGAGTAAGACAGGTTGACAACTTAAAGAAAGTTTTTTTAGAGAAATTTCCTTTAGGCGGAACAAATGATTCTGAAATTGCATCTGTAAAGGCGTCCTTCATTGTGTCTTTTAATATTGCTAAAGCGAAAAAGCCATTAACTGATGGTGAATTTTTTAAACAAAATATGGAACAAGTTCTGAAATGTTACGGGCCAAAAGGTAAAGAATTCGCCGAAAAAGTTAAGACCGTTTGCCTATCCCCCCGAACGGTAACTCGAAGAATTGAAAAAATGAATGAATTTGTTGTTAATGGTTTGAAAATATTATTGGCTTCTTCTGTTTATGTTTCAATAGCGCTTGACGAATCCACTGACCGTTCTAATATAAGTCAGTTATTAATATATGTTAGAACTATAAACACAAAATTTGAAACGCAGGAGAAAATGTTGAGTTGTGTTAGCCTCCATGGAACGACGAAAGGATGCGATATTTATAACGCAGTAAAAAATGTATTGGAAGAATACAAAATTTCAGAAAAACTTTCTTCGGTATGCACAGATGGCGCCCCTTCGATGATAGGAAAAAATAACGGGTTCATAGGTTTGCTGAAACAAAATGGCATTGACGTAATGAATATGCATTGTGCAATACACCAAGAAGCCCTTTGTGCCAAAGCAGTATCTTTGAAAACCACAATGCATTTTGTTTCATCTCTTGTAAATCGATTGAAAGGGGGCCATAATGCTTTGACTAATCGCCAACTTAAAACATTTTTAGCAGAAGTTGATGCCGAATATGGTGATCTACTGTTATATACAGAAGTTCGTTGGCTAAGCCGAGGAAAATGTCTGCAACGATTTTTTGCAATTAGAAACGAACTGGCGAGCTTTATAGGAAATACCAATACAATAAATAACAATAAAGTATTGCAAGAGAAAATTCTTTCTTCTGAATTTAAAATTTCATTGGCCTTTCTCACCGACATATCAGAAATATTGAATGAAACTAATTTGAAAATGCAAGGTAAAAATAAAACAGTTTTTGACTTAGTCGCCGCAATAAGTGCTCTAAAGAAAAAAACTGTCCATTTTGAAAAATTGTCTTTTAAATAATAACTTGCACCACTTCAAATGTTGTTCGGTAATTTCTGAAGAATGCGAAAATGTCGACTTTTCTGGTTTTGCTGATGAACTTGAAACTCTGATTACACAAATAGACAAAAGATTTGTGGACTTCCAAAAAATAAGGGAAGCTAGTGAAGTTTTCACTAACCCTATTTCATGTCGAATTGAGGACCAGCCTTTGGAATGGCAATTGGAACTGTGCGATATTCAAGAGGACATTTCTTTGAAAAATATCGTTAGAAATGGCATTGACTTTTGGAAAAACGTCCCTTCTGAAAGATATCCAAAGTTGCATAATGCCATGTTAAAATATTGTTCCATGTTTGGAAGCACTTATGTTTGTGAAAGTGCTTTCTCGACCCTAAAAAACATTAAAACTGAACATAGAACTTCTCTATCCGACATACATTTAGTGGATTTGCTTCGTTTATCATTAACAGAATCTTTCGAAATAGATTTCGATGTCCTTAGTCAAGGCGAACTGAAATGCCAGATACCGATTTAACTTCGAAATGGCAGAGGCGAGGGGGCCTGCCAGATATCAAACTCCCCGATTTAACTTCGAAATTGCAGAGGCGAGGGGGCCTGCCAGATATCAAACTCCCCGATTTAACTTCGAAATGGCAGAGGCGAGGGGGCCTGCCAGATATCAAACTCCCCGATTTAACTTCGAAATGGCAGAGGCGAGGGGGCCTGCCAGATATCAAACTCCCCGATTTAACTTCGAAATGGCAGAGGCGAGGGGGCCTGCCAGATATCAAACTCCCTGATTTAACTTCGAAATGGCAGAGGCGAGGGGGCCTGCCAGATATCAAACTCCCCGATTTAACTTCGAAATGGCAGAGGCGAGGGGGCCTGCCAGATATCAAACTCCCCGATTTGGCTTTGAAAACTCTTGGGCGAGGGTACTTCGTCCCCATCACGTTCACATGTATCTTTGGGTGGTATGGCTTCAAAATCATTACGTATGGCTGGAGTATAAAAGTATGAAAGAAACAATTTTGAAACAGTAATTTTTCACAATTTTTATGAGCTTTTTAGTCTTTCAAGTTCATCAATAGCTTTCCTATCAGGTAATATAATGCAATCTAGCGCATGTTTTTTCGAAGCACAGAACCGGAAAAACGTCCCCACAAGTTTTTTTGCACGACGGAACTTATTATTTTTTTGTAATCGCATCATGATAAATTCTGTAGTCCACTGTTCCTAGACATCTCCATCAAAAGCGAAAGAGCGTAAAAAATGAAAAAGATGCGTTTTCTCATTTTGTGTTATAGTATATGAAGAAACATAAAATTTCTTCGAGTATTAGTAAATCACTACATACATGGTGCCGAGGCCTGTTCTAAACGCTTGAACACAATATTGCATTAAATCTGAATTTTCTTCTTTTTTTTTTTAATTACATTGAAATTTTTACAATGTTCTTTTCCTATTAGAAAGCATTACACAACTTTGAATTAAATCTTATAATATTATAGATTTTGTTTAAAATCAATACATTTAAGTTGTTTAATAAGATTTTCTAAATTTCTTGCGTAAACTCAGACTTTGATTAATCAAGTAACATTTTATTAGCTAAATAGATGGAAAAATACCTTAAACGGCTTTGTAATTTGACCCAGTGTCACTGCTGTTGCGATAACATTTTTAATGTTAAACAAAAAAATGTTTTAAAAATTAAATTTAAAAAAATAAATTGTATTTAAAACAACCTATCTCAATATTATAGAAATTGAGATAGATATTTTTTTGACCTCATTAAATAATGGAAAATTTCCAATTAATAATTAAAACGAGAAATGTTAACAGCTTCTCTATCAATTACAAACTTCTTCAGTTCAAGTATTAATGCTATCAATTTTGAATGTGTGGAGAAATATTTTTATATACCTACATAGGAACTCAAATCATATGAAATTTTATATCTATGGCCTAAGGTTCGAGATTAGAACTATCCGCGATCTGACCTTCTGTTTCACAATCATTTTGATAGAAAAAAAGCATAAAAATTAATACACAAAAAAGATGTTGAAAGTCATTAAGTAACTCAAACTGATAGCAAAACAGACACTAGCTAAATAAAATATTACGATTAGTGAAGCACACATTCAAAGTTTTGGCTGGCAAAGTCGTCGTTATCGGACTTGGGCCTCTAGAATCTATTTTATTATGCTTAGTGAAGTCTACTGTCTATTTTCGGCAGACATCAGTAATTATGTATATTTTTGGCGATAATAATTATCAACCAGAAGAATTTCGTTATTATTGGATGAGAATGTCTATCCAGTATGACATGAATTCAGTCCAGCTGCCTTAAAGTCGAATATACTACCGTCTATAATCTGAGAATATTCATTTCTGGCATAAAAATGGAAATGACCAAAGTCATTCTATAATTATGTCATGGAAAACACTTTAATAAAACTGTTTGCATTTAATACATAATTACTCGTAAATTTATACAGTAGGGAAATACGTGATTTTAATATTTCGGTAATGATGAAAAATCATTGGGTTTTCACAGTTCAATTTTATCACTTTCTGTTGAGGTAGCGAGTACTATTTACTTAAGATATCATTTTTCAAATAAACCATAGTTGATAAATTACTGTCTATCTTGCAAGGCTTTTCACATACTTATAAATTTATGTTGGAAGTTTATATGTTGCCATGCTTGCAAAATTGAAACCATAAATAATCTTGACTGGTGTTTGATTTTTTTTCGCTTTGGTTTACCTTTAAGTTTCTAATCGAATTTGTTTAAAAAGTTTTGTGCGCTTTAAACGAATTTAATTCCATCACCTATAGCAACATTACCGTGAAATTTTTGAAATTTACCATATGGAAATTTTCGAGATCACTATTTTTTTTTTGTAAATCACGTAATTATTTTAATTAATACAGTTTCAAATCATGTAATGAATCAATCTTTTAAAATACAGCTTAATGCTTCCATTTTATTTTTAAACATCACCTACATATATAAAACATATTAATAGCACATAATAAATTTATTTTCAAGCTTTTTTGATTTTTTTTTCTTTGCTGAGGGCGAGAATAGAATTTAAATCCGGAAAAGATTATTTGGCTAATGTACGGCTAGTTAGAAAGAATTGTGAAACTTTCCCAACAAGTTATGTGGAAATACTTCCAGAAACTTATTGATTTGACAAATTTTAGTAAGGGGCTGTCCATAATAAAGCACATCATAAATTTACAGAGTGGAGTTTGCGATAACGGCGGCAGTAAAAATTCTCATACAAAAAAAAAACCGAAAAAATATTTTTTTTAAAAGCTTTTATTTTAAAAAAATGCACTAAAAAGGGAAAAGTAATTTTTTGGGCACTGTGTATCAGAAATAACAGCCAGATAAATATTTATTTTATTTTATTTTTTATGTCCTTATCACGCTTTTATTTCTGATACACAGTTTTTTGTTTTTAGTGCAATTTTTTTTAAATAAAAGTTTTTGAAAAAAATATTTATTTCGATTTTTTTATTTTATCCTTTTTTAATGCCAGAATCAGATTCGCCGATCCCAAAAACCCGCAGATCTTCTAAATTATTGACACAAAAAAAATTGAAAAATATTTGGATGGCAGAAAATGGTAGGTCCTCGATTTACCCGCCTACCCTGTTTTGTACAACTTTCCCTCTAAATGAAATGTCAAAATTTTCATGTAAAATCTTTTACGCAACCCTCGTAAGTTTATGCAAATATTTTGCTGTTCAAACAACCACATAAACTTGCGCAAACGTCAAATACGGTAATTTCTATCTGTTAAGGTAGAACCAGAAATATACGTCTGTGCGTGCGGCATTATTTTGTTCTGGCATCTAGTAGTTGTCACCGCGTCTAAAAGTAGATACTGAGCCTACTCTACGCGGCAGGGACGCGGCAACGCGTCTGAGCAACGCGCAATTATACATTTACTCATATAAATGCGTAGTTTTTACTATCACCGCGTGGGTGCCGCACGCACGCACGCGTAATTGTGGTTCTAGCTTTAGTCTGTCAGCCTGTGTACCAGATGTCTGAAAAACTAATAGAGCTAGAGTCATGAAATTTTGCAGGCGCTTTTGGTCCTGGATGTCAACTTTTGATGGAAATCCGTTAACCGGAAGTAACCAAATGGCGGATTTTTGCGAATTGCTTGCAAGCTAACGGTTTTTCGAAAAAACAGTTAAAAGAAGTAAAGATATTAAAATTCTCCACATTTCTTCCTTCAGTTGTAAATCGATATCTTTTACCGTTATTGAGATACTTCAGATTTTCTAAAATAAAAATTCATGTCTTTGAATGAACTAAAATATTATACTTCGGCTTATAGTGTAAATTGCGCAAGAACGTAGATTTTGTATAAGAAATTAATCTGCCGTTCGACTCAGAAGTGCTCTAGAAATGTTTTTAGACAAAATTATGAGGTCCAGATTTTTCATGAAAACGAAATTTTTTGTTTACTTCGTATAAGAAAGTAAAAATAAAATAAAAAGTCTTCTCAACGCATAATTCATCAAATTTAGCCAAAAAAAAAAAATGTTTCCTGTAAATGTTACTAAAAATAAATTTTAAATTCCAATATTTTTATTTCAGATTCGCAACAATCGACAGCACAGAATGTTGCAACGAAAAAAAATTCATCACGCCGTAATGCGTGGGGAAATCTGTCGTATGCGGATCTCATAACACACGCGATCGGTTCTGCAACTGATAAACGTCTCACGTTAAGTCAAATTTACGAGTGGATGGTGCAAAATGTTCCATACTTTAAGGATAAAGGCGATTCAAATAGCAGTGCTGGATGGAAGGTAGGTTCAAAGCCCCAATTCTTAATAAATTTATAACTAAAAGAATTTCTGAAAACAGAAATTCCACGTAAATAAAAATTCCCAAATTAAAAAATTGAATATCTAACGAAAAAAACATCGAAAGTCTTTATACGAAAAATTTTCCAATAGAATCTGGGTTGCATATGATATTATATATATAAAAATCTTATTTTTTTCCTTTCTTTGGAGTCAAATTATGGAAATTTCAAAGTGATCGGTTCGATTTAATGGGTTTAGTTTGCGTCATCGACTATCTTCAGGTTTCTTCTTTCACTAAAGATTTTAACACTTGAAATTGGACTCGGAATTGAATTGGACTTGGTCTGAATTGGGTTGGTGTAAATTGCTGAAAGTTGGATTCGTGTTTTTAAAGTATCGAAAAAAAACAGAAAATCGAGAGAATTGTAGAAGTGGGTAGCCATAAGACAAAAATCTTTTCAGCTAAAGAACGTAATTTCTGAGGTTTGAACTTAAAATTTTCAAAACCGGTTCTAATCGACGAGTAAGCAGAATTCGATACAACAAAGAGTATGAATCTCGACGGTTCAAATTAAAATTAAGGAAAGAACGTTTTCTCTGAAATGATCTCGGATAAAGAAAAACGATAAAAATGCGAAAGTAGGAAGGAGAACTGGCAGCCAGGTGAGTGGATCAAGTTGCTCGCTGCCGTTCCCCATTTAAGTTATCAGACGCAGCGCCAGGTAGACCATCAGGTCGATCAAGTCCAGGCTTGATTCCGGCTCATCCAGTTCACTTTTTTTTACGAAAATGTCGATTAAGTGAGCTCCAAAGGCACATAAAAAATTTCCAGAAAATCAATGCGGTCTTGAACAACGTTTAAATGAATCAGGCTGAGTTCGGGACTCTTATTGCTCTGGGACTACGTCGTGATAGTCTAGGTGGTGTTCATTGGTCTCTGGAAATTGCCCGAAAACTAAACTGAAAGTGAACGATTTCCACCTGAGATTTCTATAAGTTCGTCTGTATTTGATCTGAACAGCGGGCATCGACCATAAACCGCTTCAGGTGAGTTGAGGTAGTTAAGGTGGAAAATTAAAAGTCATTCAGGTAATTGATCGATACCGTCAGACAAGTGTCGATGATATCGGCACACAAAATGCAGGCCGATCAAATGTATAGGAATGCCAAAGTTCCGACGGTTGTCGTTGTTAGAAAATACTTAACATACCATGCATACCAAACCAAATATATCAGTAAGAAAAATGAATTCAGGTTTCGTTGTGAAATTGAATTCTGTAATTTTTACCAAATGAGTTTTGCAATAGTCGATTTTTCCGGAGAAAAAAAAACAGCTAGACTCATTAAAAATTTTCCTTTTTATACCCGTATGGTTCCTTTTTTTTAATTTCAATAATTTGCTTTCGTTTTTTTCTCCGAAAAATTAATACTATTTTTAAAAGCCCAGCTTAATCCACCTAACGGTGAGATGATACCTTTCTTACATAATCAAACCGCATATGATGAATACAAGTGGGTATAATGTTGAAACTTTTTATACAAAAACATTCGAAAACTCGAGAACTTATAGAATTATGCTACATTTACACGAATGACAAATTTGTCATTTTTTTCTTGTCATTATGTTAATTCCCGTGTAAATGGCATAATTTTTGTAATTTTTTCTGTCAGAAAATGTCAATCTCTCATAAAAGAATGAACTTGTCCATTCTTTTATGCCAGATTGTCATTCGTGCAAACGCAATATTAGTTATGACAACTTTAGTATTCAACTTTTGTCATAACTGATATTGCGTTTGCACGAATGACAATCTGGCATAAAAGAATGGACAAGTTCATTCTTTTATGAGAGATTGACATTTTCTGACAGAAAAAATTACAAAAATTATGCCATTTACACGGGAATTAACATAATGACAAGAAAAAAATGACAAATTTGTCATTCGTGTAAATGTAGCATTAGAAAGTTGAAATTTGGCATAGAATAGGCTTTCATAAAAAGATAAACCTCTTCCGAAAAGGGGACAAATATAAACCGCTCATACATATATAAACGATTTTTGCGATTTTCTCGAAAACGGTTTATTTTTTCCAAAATCGTGTTCCATTAATTGTCTTAACTGTAAAAATTTGGCAAAACAATGCTTGCTTTTCCGACAAATCGCAAAAAAATAGTTGAATGGGAAAGGGATGAAACAATGGTTTAACACATTGAACGCCACGGCAAAATCGGTAATGTTTTCCCGGAGGCCACGTGGCTTTTTGTGAACGAATGGCTTCGTTGTTACTCAAAATGAACTTTTCGACCAATATGGGCTGTCAACAGGTATCTTTTCTGCAAGGATTTCTGTTTCGCTCGTTTTTGATCGCATGGCCCTGTAGGTCGTGAAGGTACACGGAAGTCCCTAAAAAGGACGGCCACATTCTGCGTACAATGTCCTGAAAAATCACAGCTCTGCCTTACTTGCTTCCCAAAATACTCGCACTCAAAACAGTATGTATTTCTTTTCTTTCCTTTCGCTTTTCTTTCTATATTTTATCTTTCTTTCAGTTGAATTTCTCAAATGAAAAAACAACATGAATAAAAAGAAAAATGTAGCATAAATAAAACAAAAAAATTAGAATAACTGCCTTTCTACCATTCAGAAGTTATTTTGTACTTATTTCTATGAATAAGATTATTTTTTTTTTCGAAAAAGTTTTGCTTGTTTTACAAAATTAATTTTAAAAAATTCCTCAACCTATATCCTCCAAAAAACTATGAACAAATAGCTCCCGGGCCAAGCTGAAAGCTTGAAAATGTTCGTCGGAGGCCACCGAATTCAGTGGCATTGTAAAATCCTATATAATCATGACCGTTTTCGTGCGACGTGGCGTTCAATGTGTTAATTGAGTTGTAATGTGTGACAAAGAAATGAAAAAATCATCAAAGTCTGCTGAATAAAGGCCTGCTCTAGAGAACTGCAAAAGCAAAAAAGCTCTTGAAACGATCAATACTGCAGTAAAGTGGGCTGAAAGTAACGATATTTAAACGTAGCATCTAATGACACTCAAAGCAACGAGAAAGGACTAATTTTTGATAAATTTTTAGCACAGAAAAAAATTCTAAATACTGCGATTGAGTACTTTTCAAAACTATTACATTTTGATAAGTGACTTTCTATTAGTTTTATTTTTAGTTTCATCTTTTTACTTCCAATATAATGAACATAACAAAAGCTATAATTGCCAATCTGGCAATTATTGAAAACCCGTATGGTGATTTAAGTGAACAGCGAACAGTTGTATCAAAATTCCACTTTGAAGTCAAATTTTCCAATAAGATTTTTTAAAATTTATTCCAATCGGATTTTGATGTATGGGAGTTTTATGTAGAATCATATCCTAAATAACTTTTGTTCTTGGACTTTTTTGATAAAATTCACCGTTTTTGAGATATTCAGAAAAAAAGTTTTCGTTCGTATAGGGGGTACCCTTCCTAATGGTCCATTTTTGCCCATTAACGAACTTAGCCTCACATTTTACGAAAAACGGATCCACACAAAATTTCAAGTCTCTAGCTCAATCCGTGCGCCCGCAATCCGCGCCACAGACAGACGGACGGACGGACGGACGGACGGACGGACATGCTAAATTCAACTTTTTTTTATCATTCTAAACACAATGGTGTAATTCATTTTTTTGTGTGATGACGGGTTCTTGGCGTTACAAACGGTAAGGCAAATCTAATATACCCTTTGGTTTCACCATACGGGTATAACAATTTTAATTCATTGGATTAGAAAATTGCATTGGAAATCATTTAGGTCCATTGTAATCCAACTTTGGTTGGAATGTAAATAAAGATTTTTTACCGTGTAATATTGTTTTCAACGCTATTTTTGTAGCCCATATTTGAATCTTGGATATCATAAGCTTTATTGCCAAATTTCATGAAATTTTATTGAACCCTTTTTGAATAATTGGAATAATAACCAAGAAAGCCCCAAAATATCAAAATAAAAACCGAAAATAGTCAGTTTTAAAACAATCTCTTGATAGTCTTTTAGTTGCAAATACCCCTAATTCGATTCGAAGACTAAATTGTAGAATATAATAAGACTTGCAATAAAAATAATTGCAACCATTTGCAGTACTCGTTTGGAACGTTGGTAGTGTTAATACAACAGTTAATTTGTACTAAAAGTTTACTGTCTCTAAAAAATTACCTGTGAAGAAATCCAGAACAAGTCCAGAAAACCAGAAGAACTTTTGCATTTACCCAATAAACGAACCTGATTTTAATACTTTGGCGACTATCATTGCGAAGGTGAAGCTAAATGGTTAAAAAATTGGCCTTTCTCTTTGAGCATTTCGGTTGTCGATCTTGTAGTGATGGCGACTGGAACGATTTACATGTTTATGTACAAAAAAGACGAATGAACATAATAATGTGTAGTAATACTATACCTGAGGAGCACTGACTGAGTTCGTTGCTTAAGTTTCGTTGTACAGTTGTTTTTATTGCGCTATTTATTGTTAAATAGCTGCCAATCCTTTTTGTATGCACGATTTTTATAGCGGAAAGACGATGGAATAACCTTCAAATACCCTCATGCTGCCGTTTATTAAATGATCAACGTGCAGTTCATTGGCATTTTTGAAGAACGATCCACAGCTTCGAAACACGATGGAAGAAAATGTCCTGTCTTATTCAATTTTATGCCAAATGACTCTTACTGGCTGCTTATGATGTAAGGTTGATTTTCTTTTTGGTTTTCGTCTTCAATAGGGTTCATGTTTCGTGGTTAACATCGGTTTTTATTGCTTTGTAAACGTAAAATTTTCAGAAAAACTCCTCAAATGATCTTTAAAGGCGGCGTGTTGTGTGGTTAAAAATCAGCAACATTGTCTAAGCTCTGAAAGAACTAAATGCAAAACGAAAACATCATAAAATATTATGTATAAATATTGTAAACAATGTAATCTATTGGCTTTTGTTATGTAATTTTTATGATCTCACACTTATTTAGATTTTGGTTTTGTGGCATACTTTTCTAATTATGATTTTTAGATAATTCCTCATCATCACTGAAAAATAGTGGTTTTGAGAATTTCTGCTATAGTAAGTTCAAATCGTCTGCTTCCTAGGCAAAAAACCTGCACGGCAAAAATCTTGTAGTGAATTGCAATCAAAATTGGATTACGGTGGACCTATATGTAATCCAATGCCAAATTCTAATCCAAAAGTATTTTTTTCGATTTTTTTTAGATTTTTTTTTCGTTCAGTTTAGTATTAAAATCTACAATTTTGATTAAATTCTAGACATTGACATTAAAGTATTTAAGTTCAATATGAAAAGACTAAAATATTTTCAATAATTCGCCTAGTATTAAATTCCAATCCAAAATTGTATTAAGATTTCGTCAATATAATTTTTGGATTGAAAAACACTTCTGGATTTTTCGCCGTGTGTGTAAACTGCCATAAGAAAAATAAAAATATTTTTTTTTTACATATCAGCAGAAATGCAATTTCCATTATTTAATCATTTGCACCACAGCCAAATTTAATTTTTAACCTCTGTTAAATTTCATGTCAATGTTATTAAAAATATATCAGCGCTGTAACTGGGGGCCCATGGCTCTAGGAGATCGGTCTACAAAAAATAAAATTTCTTCAGTAAATATTTTGTAAAATATATTTCTTTGTTTCCATTTGTGTAAAATTTTAACAAAAATTTCAATACGTAATGTCTGGAAATTTTTTTCCTCTCATTGTTAGAATCAAAACGACCAAAGAGTCTTGAATTTTCCATTTCGCCCATTATTTATTGTCAAGAAATTTTTAGGTCGAAGTACTTTGTAACACCTAAAACTGGAGCACATTCTCTCGAGAATCGTGAAATGATGCAAGTCAAAGTTAATTTTCCTTTCTCTGCCAGTGATCGTGGGCTAAAAATAAACTTATCGAAAAAATGTAAAAAAAAATATTTTTTTTTTGTATAATTTTCGATTGATTTATACTTTTTCAAGCAACTAAACGACTTGTTGTGCTTTAGAAAGTAGCGCCATAAAATTTATTTTTATCGGCACATATCAATAAAGGACCAATTACCCTTCAAAAGGGAACTTGATCGAAGGGAAAAAAGAATAACTTTCTTGTTTACATTCTCTACGCGTTTGAGTAATTCCAGTATTTTTACATTCGATTAATGAGAGGGATTATGGGGATCGACAAGTGTTTCAAAATGATACATTTTACGTAAATTAAATTAAATTTCTGGTGTATATAAAAAATGCTGCTGTGCGTTACCAAATGCGTTAAGGTTCCTCACTGTGCGATTTTTGAAGATATCCAAGCAAATTAAGACATTTTACCTTTCTTACATATAAGAGAGGTATTAAAATCACTCCAAAAACCGAAATCATAACGGAGAACCGCACGCCCCCAGCACATATGCCGGTCGACTCAGTTCGATGAGTCAGCAACATGTCTGTATGTGTGTCGCAAAAATTGTCTCCATTTGTAATGGAGAGATGCGAAGGAGTGGCTCGATTGGATTCTGATGTATGTAAAGGTTATGTACAATAATATTCTATACATATTTTGTCTATAAATTTTCAGATACGATGCACCGTTTTCGAGGAAATCGCAAAAAACTATTTAACACGTTCGTGACATCGTGTACCACTGGTGGTACATGTACAGTTTTTTAAAACCGCGCGAGTAAATAGTGCGGTAGTTTTTTTGTGGAAGTAATATAAAAACACCCACCGTGTACCATCGATGACGCACAACCGCCAGAAAACAAATCGCTAGTGTACCACCCGTGGTACACGATGTCCAAATGTAAAAAAAGTTGAAAAAGCAAATGTCACGAGCGTGTTAGTTTGTATGGAAGAGGAAGAAGGGGTGGTTCAATTTTTCCGGAAGGGGTTTATCTTTTGATAAAACCCTATTCTATGCCAAATTTTAACTGTTTACATCGATTAGTTCTCGAGTTTTTCAATGTTTTTGAATAAAAAGAAATTATACCCAATTATTTCCTTCATGAACTTTGATTATGTAAGAAAGGTATCATCTCACCGTTAGGTGGTTTCAGCTATGCTTTCTTCTACAAAAGGTTCTTTTTTGGACGATTTATAATAATGGGAGAAATAATAAATTTATATTTAAAATCTTTTGTAAAAGGGAAAACGTCTTAATTTTCTTTTGTCTATTTTTCAAAATCTTGCAAAGCGGGAACGAAACGCACATGACATGGTATAGTTGAAAAACTTCATATTTTTATAATGCAATGTCGTTTAAAACATAAGAAAAGTCACAATTTCTGACGACATAAGAAAAGTCACAATTTCGGTGAAAAGTCACAAAAACATAAGAAAAGTCACAAAAAGTCACAACAATGGTCAAAAACTCAATCACACACCTTCAAAGAGAATTTTTATTGAAAATTCATGGTAACTTATATTCATTTCCGTTTTTTTGTCTCTAAAAAGTTTTACTCGCAGATTAAAAAAACGTAAACCCTTGACTGTTGCAAATACGATTCCGATGCGTTCCGATGCAGGAAAATTCTTGGTGCTTAACCTTTAACTATGGATGTGATTTATGTTTCACACATAGATATACTAGATCGCTCGATTTGCTGTCTTAAATGGTCCCATTTCAATACAGTTCAGTGAATCAAAACGAGTCAAGTAAGAGCAAGATAACCGTATGAAAATAAATATAGTCCTCTCGTTTAAACCGTGAGCTGTCAAAGGAAAATAGACTTTCGGAATGGTGTTGGCGCCTAAAGTTTTTTGTTTGCGCCTAAAGTTAGTCTCAAACTTGTGAAATTTGAATTTCGCGGCAAATTAAATTTGAATTTCGCGACCTTATACAGTTCAGTGGATGCGTTCAAGTACGATAAAGAGGGAAATACTTTTGGGACCATTTTTCAGCAGAGCTTTGTATGGTGACAGTTGTTCTATGTTATATAGTTCTGTGGTTTCACACTTCCATCCACTTGGAGTCTCACAGACCCCTATACTTCATTTTGAGATTTTTTCAGAAATAATAATCAAGCTTTAAAAAAAATTATTGAGGTAGGTTTGCTGGTCTAAAATAAAAGGAATTTATCTATAAGTAATCATTTTTTATTGTTGTAAAATCGGGGAGAAGTTTTCGATTCTTAGAAATCAAAAAAAGTGAGGAACCTACGTCCACAGTTAAAGGTTAAAGACAGAATCTTGGTAACTCCACCCCTTTGAGCGTTTTATACTCACAGAATCAAGGTTTTCGGCAATAAAAACATACAGTGCAATCCATGTTTTATACAACGATTTAGATCGCATGCGTTAGAAATGAAAAATACCATTGAATATTTGTATACGGTACCATTAAAAAGATCACAGAAAAAAAATTGAAATTAATATGTAGGATTTGCTTTCTTCAGATACAATTTCTTGGGATGAATTGCATGTTATCAAATAAAAATAGCTTTTCTTACGACTTTTAACAAACCACACAACAGTCATGGGAGACGTATTAATTAATGAAAGTGAAAGGAAAACATTTAAGTCGTTTTGGCGCAAATTACGAGATGCAATTAATTTTACGTTTCCACGCCACGTTGTTGTGTCTGCAACACGACATTCTTTCTGCTCGATATGAATGTTTTCAATATTTTCGTTATATTATGATATTTGTATGCATTCAGATTTGTTTAACAGAGTCCATGGATCTCCATGGCTTCCATTCCATCTCTTGTTAATTATTTCCTCAAAAAAAAAAAAAAAAACAAGTACACCCAGTCGGCTTGCTTTAAATGGTCTACCTCTTTGCTCCTCTTACCAAATGATACCCGAATTTTATAGCATTTATTCTCCAAAAGATTTGTTTACATTTCACTCTTACATAATGTGATTTTATGTGCAGCACAGTTAAAGTAGGATCACTGGCAGGCAACCAAGCATATAACGGGCCATTCAAGTGCATAGCAATAGCAAAACACACAACATAGTAACGACCATGAACTTGTCTGCAAAACAAATGTAAACAAATAAAAACTATGTATATTGTGTGGATTGCGTCTTTATTTTGATTGAACTTTTTACACGCTATCGTAACAGTACTCATAACTCGTGTAAATTAATTTAGTGCAAATCGGGTCACGTTATTTAGCAGAAAATTTAATATATGTAAAATATGCTCAAAAGAAAAGTCGGACAGAATAAACGACTTATAACAGGTAGATAAATAATAAACATGTACTCGTATTGTACATTTCACAATGTTTATTAGTGATTTTTAAATATTTTTATGTAAAATAATGCAGATTTACCATACACTAATTTGTATGTCACACCCAATAATCGCTAGGCCCCGCCCCCCTTGTCCAAATTCTATGACTGGTTTTCGGTGCTGACCCTGACCAGCATCAACATTAACACCATTACGGAACTAATTTTATCGCCAAATCACACCAATAAACGCTTCTACATCATAGCTAAACTGGCAGATTTAAGTGGTAAACATAAATGGGTTTATTGTTGAATTGTTGTTTATTTTGATAGCATTGTTTGTCTCTCTTCAGCTCCCCCTTCTAAGTTCTTTGTTGTTGCCATAATCAAAACTGATACGCAATAACTACCGGCAAACTAGTCGCTTTTTATTATAAGGGAAATTTATTTACAACATAAAGACATTTTCGCACACATGGCGATACATGGAAACGCGCTTTCCCACACCGTTATATTACAGAATTTTCCATATTAGAAAATTTGCTTTGAGATGGTTACAATTTAAGCTTATTTTAGCTAAAAATGTTGCCGATGTATCGCATTTAGCATTCGGGCATTCCTGATTTAAATAAATATACCAGTACCACAATATAAATAAAATCAACGAAAATCAAATGTGGAAAGTAGCCAATTTTCATCAACGGTTAATTGTACTTTCCGCCATCATGACTTCTGAGGTGATATTTTTTCTGCTTCGCTTTGAATTGAAGAGAAACGCGCATTTTAGTAAAAATATAAATACTAGTCATAATTTATTAGATGAAAATCGTGTCGTTTTGACACGTGCTCGAATGATATCATCTTTTAATGGAAATTAATCCTAGATACTTGAATTATGAATCTGAAATATATTCGTAATTATTTCGATATTGTGATGATTTATGCGCGTTTAACTATAATTTTTTTTTGCAAATTATCTGTTGAGTAGTAGATTTAAACATCAGAAAAGCTTCAATTGTCAAATAGAGGAAGAAGTGGTCCGATTAGATTTTTATGTATGGATGAGTTATGTAAAATTTTATTCTAAATACATTTTACCTTAATAATTTTTTTAATATGACTCACCGTTTTCGAGAAAATTGCAAAAAACTGTTTCGTTTGTATGGGGGAGGGGGAAGGAATGGTCCAATTCAGCCCGTTCAAGAACTTAGCCTAGCTATTTATTCTACAAAATTTCAAGTCCCTAGCTCAATCCTTTTGAAAGTTATGGTGTTCATGGACGGGCAGAAGGACAGACAGACGGACGGACAACCGGAAATCAAAATCTAGTCTTTATCGAATCTTAAACATAAAAAACATATTGGGTCAAATATAGTTCAAGTTCTCATAAATAACATAATCCACAATGTTTATTTTTTAAAGAAAAAAACATAACAAAAGCTATAATTGCCAATCTGGCAATCATTGGAGACCCGTATGGTGATATTCGTATCAAAATTCGAACAGTTATACCAAAATTCCACTTTGAAGTCAAACTTTCCAATAAGATTTTTTAAAATTTATTCCAATCGGATTTTGATGTATGGGAGTTTTATGTAGAATCATATCCTAAATAACTTTTGTTCTTGCACTTTTTTGATAAGATGCACCGTTTTTGAGACATTCACAAAAAACGATTTCGTTCGTATGGGGGTACCCCCCCCCCCCCCCCCCCCCCAATGGTCCATTTTTGCCCATTAACGAACTTAGCCTCGCATTTTACGAAAAACGGATCCGCGCAAAATTTCAAGTCTCTAGCTCAATCCGTGCGCCCGCAATCCGCGTCACAGACGGACAGACGGACAGACAGACAGACAGACAGACAGACGGACAGACGGACAGACGGACAGACGGACAGACAGACGGACGGACATGCAAAATTCAATTTTTTTTATCATTCTAAACACACTGGTGTAATTCATTTTTTTGTGCGATGACGGGATCTTGGCGTTACAAACGGTAAGGCAAAGTTAATATACCCTTTGGTTTCACCATACGGGTATAAACATAAGAAAAGCTACAATAACCACAAAATTTAAGGACATAAATTAAAAAAAAATACACTTCTTGGGAGTAGGGGAGGGAGTGGTTTAACTGGAGTTTGATATATGGATGAGTTATGTAAAATCATATTCTAAACACATTTTACATATATTACTTTTTCAATACGACTCACCGTTTTCGAGGAAATTGTATAAAACTGTTTCGTTTGTATGGCGGAGGGCGGAAGGCATGGTCCGTTGCATTTACCCAGAGAATTCCTATTTTCTACAATTTAGCTACAAAATTTATGTGAATTACTGCCAGCAACTCTTCGATTTACTCTTACTTGAATGCAATTGCTATGAAATATTAAGCAAAAAATCATTAAAGATATAATTGAAGAAAAAAAAAAACAAGTCGTTGGCATGACATATTCTACTCATTACCACAAATTACGGATTCGAAGAGACTGACTGTATGCTGCTGTTGTACGATGGAGGCGACAGCGTTGAATGTTGGTTCATTATTAAATGCATTTTGAAGCGTTTTTTTTCATAGCACGTTTTAAAATTAGTTCATACTTACGAGGTCAGTGTACGCGATCTGCTGCATTTCAAAAATAATTAGCCTACGAATTTTTAACATTTACGAATTCCTGTCTAACGACGTGGTCTTACATTATAAGAAATTCAGAGTGTGTGTGCACTGGACGACAACAGCGAATGGATGAATTCGAATGAATGTCATTAAATGCATTTTATGACAATGCCTAAAAATGTAATTATAAATAAATTTATGACGTTGGCGGAATCTCTGATTTTTGATTCATTTTGGAATTTTGCTTAACGCTGACTGCTGAGAACGGCAGTTGCATCACTAAACTTTTTGGGGCACGTTGACTTTTAACTATAGAAGCAGTAAAAATGCCATAAAATAGTAACTTTTAACTATAGAAGCAGTAAAAATGCCATAAATAGTAAAAAATACAATTTTCCAATTGAACGCAAACTAGTGAATCATTTTCCGGTAGACTTGTTATATGAAATGTAGGGCTGTTGATCGGTTATAACAAAACCGTACAAATGTTGCAAGTAATCCATATTGCAAGATGTAGTCCATATAAATCTTTATATGCCAGTGACAAGACACAAAAATTGTTGGGCAACCTTCAGGAAGCCACGCCCGAAAAAATGAAAACAAAATCGATTTTTTGATTGGATATTACTATTTTATACTAAATTCTGAACAGATTACCAAAAACCACAAGTTTCTACATATTCTAGAAGTGTTTATATGATTTACCGAAGTGGAGAATTTTGGAAAGCTTACATGGCAACCTGACGCAGTCACCAGTTTTTCCAGTCTCTTGAAAAGTTGCATTTTTCCTACTTAGCGCGGTATTACACACGGCAACTTTCGGGATTACTTAAGCCGATTTTCGGGAGAAACGACGGAGGAGGGAAAAGTTGCTACTTGAAATCATGGCTTATCGACAATCTGCATACATGCAAAGCGTGTGAACCGGTTTGGGAAAAGTAGTAGGCAGAAATCATTTTCGTTCTGACCGTCAGCAGGTAAAGATCTTGGGAAGTATATGAGCAGCAGCAATTTCAATGGTTTGAGTCCACACACACACATGTAAACTTGTGTAGCATATGCAAACAGGATTGGCTTATTTAAGCCACAAATGTAAGCACATTGGCTTATTAAGCCCAAAAGTTGCCGGCTTACTTAAGCCAAGTGTAATACCGGACTTAGGAACCTTTTTCTCCAAAACTACGAAAGATATCGACCTGACTTCTTTTTTTTTATTTTAATTATGGCAACGTTGATCATCGATACAAATGAAGAAATTTCGAAATTTAAAATAGTCAACGATATTTGTCTGACGTCGATATTACGATCCATACAAAAAGTTGCGAAAAATGTGGGGGGAGGGAGGGGCGTACGAAAAGACAAAAAATACAATGACGTATTTTATAAACAGTCCGTGACAAATTTGCTGGAATATTTTGAAAAAAAAGTCTTAGAAATCTTTCTTTTTAAAATAAAGTATGCAAGGACAAATATCTTAGTTCCGAAAACCTATCTTTCGACATAAGTAGTTAAGAAACAGAAACAGTCTTTCCAACAAAAGTGTCAATCACTTTTTAATCGTCCAGTTGCATCTTGATCTCCACGTATCTCGTACTCGCTTTAAAATTTCAGGTTAATGGTCGCGGTTTGGCCTACTCTGGCATTGATCGAAGCAAAATGCGAAGAAAATGATGCGACACTTTAGTACGATTGCACTGAAGATGAGGCGACCAAATTAAGAAACGGGAAAGGAATTCATCGACTTAATTGTGTTTTATTGGCATCGTAAAGATCGGATTAAATAACTACATAACTACGCATCAACACCAATTCAAATACATCGGAATACTCACTGTCGAATAAAATAAATATCTACAGTAGAGGACACAAACCGCAGTCATGTGTGATGAACTTTATTTGTGATATTTTCTTCACTTTCGGGCCAAAAATATACGTAATTTTCATCATACGGGGGCGGGGCAAATTCGAAATTTCCTTGACCAAGGCGAAGTTTTCGAAATGCGCCACTGCCATTCCATTGGGTAAAAAATGTTATAAAAAAAAATTCAAATCGCCTTGTTAATTAAACGAGCCCACCAACAAAAATGTCTATAAAAACATTATTTGAATATATTTTTTTTAAAATGTCTTTTTATGTGAAATTTGCCTTCTGTTTTTCCTGTCTGTGCTCGCAGACGACCTTTCTATGTTTGATCACGAGATTGTAGCTGGTGTCGTCTAAGATTTTGATTTAGCTACTCATAAACATGTTATGGTTTGTGCTTAAATTTCTATAACCTTATCAAAAACTTGTGTTTATTTGGTAATACTGGTGTTCCAAAATTCATCTAAATTCGACTTTATAAAAATTTTATTTAGCTGAACTTTAGCTTGATTTATGATAAGCGAAAACGTGTATGATAAGAATATTTTTGTTTTTCAATACGTTATTTGTTCCTAAACACAGATTTGTGTTTTCTTTTAATTAGACTATTTTTACTTTCCTCCGCTATAGAATTGTATTCATGGCGGACACCGATGCGTGAACCGGAGCAGATAGAAAATTTCTTATCAGTACGAAATCCGTTTCAGGCAAAATTGTGACGATGTCCGTCCATCTGTCTGTCGGTCTGTCCATTTTACGTATCTTAAATAACACGAGAACGTGTTGACCTAGAGACTTCCAATTTTTTGTAAATAACATTTACCAAAATCGTCGTTTTCTATCAATTTTTGGAAAAGCAACGTTAGCTATAACGGGTGCCTCCCATGCCATTAAAAAAAAAACGTTTTTTGAAAAATTTTCGAAATCTATGCACTTTTGTGAAATAAAATGAGTATAATAAAATATAAAGGATATAAAGTTTTCCACATTTTCTGCTTTAACGTTTTTTTTTATCTCTAAGGGTTCCCAAATTTTTGAAAAAATTCAGTTTTTTGAAAGGATTTTAAAAAATGCATACGAATCTCTAACAATTGTGAACATATTTAAAAGAAATTAAATTTCTTGAAAACTTTTTGGTTTTTTTGAAAATCTTTCGAAAACTATGCGGTTTTGAGAAAAAAATGCATGTAACCAAAATCAAAGGAAATAAAATTTCCTGCATTTTTTCCTTTAACGGTTTTTAAGTACAGTAATCCCTCGAACTGCGCGGTAGATACGTTCCCCAAAAAGAGCGCGCACTGGGAAACCGCGCACTGTGAACCCTAGTTTGTATGAAATATTGGGGTTAGGATCTGGGGAAAAATTCCAAAAAAAAATAGAAAAAAGTTTTTATTTAACGACATATTTAAAGTAATACAAAGATATGATATGTATTACTAATCTTTTTGAAAAATTAGTGATTGATTACCCGATTTTTGTTTTTCATTATGCATTTCTACGTATGGGGCTAAAGCGGCTGTCAAATTTCTCCGAAATTTTAAGACACGCTCCATATCAGGATCAATATTAAGAGCTGCTTATTCAAGTTGACTACCAAGCATTAAAAAATATGTCAGTTTTTCGTGCGTAAGGTTTTTCTTTCTTATAATCTCTATAACTTCACTTTCATCATTTTCGTCACTATAATTAACGCCGAACTGTGTCAAAATATCGTCAGCAGTCATATTTTCTTCATTGCTTGTAAGGACTTCCATGATATCATCTGACTCTAAGGCCTATGTTACACACGGCAACTTTAAGTGCACAGAAAGAAATAATTTTGTATTATTTACAAAATGGGTTTTTTTAAGCCTAACAAAAAAAAATCGTAAATATTACTGAAGTTTTGTATATACTACGAAAAAATTAACGAATATTTTTTCGTATAGTTACTAAAATTTGTTAATATTACGAAGTACATTTTGTCAAATCTGATTTGCATCATGGCGTCATTACGATACACAAGCTTTTCTATTAGTGGTCTCATTAGCCGCTGTAAGCATCCAATTCCCAATTCCCATGTTTGGATGCCTGCAGCAGGTAATTAGACTACTAGTAGAACTGCGCCACACTTGTGCATGACGAAAAAATGGCGACGATTTTGTTAGTCGTTTCGCCAGTTCTAAAAACTCGATTTTAAAGCGATTCCAATAATTTTTCTTAAAACTGATGCAAAAAATCAGTTTTTGGAAAGCATTTCTTAGTTTAGACATTAGTTGGAATGCTTTTTTGAAATATTTTTTATGCCCATTTTTTCAGATTTCGATACTTTTTTCCCATTTTCGAAAAATACTAAACGCGAATAGTATTTTTTCGAGGTAACACAACAACATTCGTCGAAAGAATTCATTCGTTTGAAGTTTTTGTAAGAAAAATAATTCAAAATAAATTATTTTCATTTCGCATCATATTGGCCGTCATAAAACATTTCCTCCATACGAATATTCAATATAGAAACTATCAGAAACAAACACGCATCTCTTAATTTTTAAAGTCATCACACTAAAACAATTTCCGCTCATTAGTTGCATATATTAAATTCTATGAACACACACTAAGCAAGAAACAGAAAGAGATTCCATATCAACAAGAGAGATTTGTTTTTGTAATATTTACAAAATATTTGTGATATTTACAAAATATTTGTAATATTAACAAAATTTTTGGGAAAACGAAATACAAAAATACAAAAACTTAACAAAATTGACATCGTACCATTAACAAAATATTTTGTCGGCCCATGGGGGACAAATGGTTTCGTAATATTAACAAACGTTTTCGTAATATTTACATACTTTTTATTTTCTGTGTGGCGACTTTTCTTAAGTATAGGCGCGAGAAGTGAGGGAAGCGGTGGCTAATGTCGCCAGTTCCGAAAGTAGCAACAAGGCGACAAAATACGCACACAAGCACAAAATCACAAAGGACGGGTTCGTTCTTCACACAACTACACACACACATGAAACACTCACTGTGTAATATACAGAAGTTTCCGGCAACTTGTCTCCGCGTGTAACACAAACGAGCAACTTTTTGTATCGAGTATCGGTTTAAAGTTGCCGTGTGTAACATAGGCCTAAGTCTTCAAATTCGTCCCCACCAATTGTCTTACCAAATGTCACAATTTCCACTAAATATAAACACTAATATAAGCACGAAATTACCAGATATGTACGAAGATACCAAATTACCAGCTGATTCCGTCTTATCGGGGATTCACCAAAATATATGTTCAGAACATGTTTTTTTATACGGAAATTATAAAAAAACCGCGCAGCTGCGAAATTCTTACCGCGCAGTTCGAAACCGCGCAGTTCGAGGGATTACTGTATCTTTAATGGTTCTTAAGATGTTTGAAAAAAAAAATTATTTTTTACATATTTTTTTCTAAACTAAATATTGCAGAGGAAAGTTTTATGTTGATCACAACTGATTTTTTTTTTTCTAAATAGAATTAAATGATTTTTCTTACTGGAAATGAATAGAGGTTTTAATTTCAAAGCAAAATTAATTTTTTTTTATTCGTTTTGAAAACACCAACATTTATTTTAAAAATTTGTTTTTTAATCAGTACTCAGTACTGGAGCTGGATTCCGCAAGCCTGGATTTGAAATGCGTATGAAAATTTCTACGTGAATTTATTTAATGCGTAATTTCAAAACTCAGGCTTGCAGAATCTGGCCCTAGTTTAGAAATTTAATCGTGGCGTCGAGAGAATTTTGTCAAGGCCTAAAGACTTTCTTTTTTTTTGGGGTTTCCCAAAAGGGTTTTTAAATTTAGATCTTTAAAACAAATTTTTTGGCCGAGGGCCCCGAATTTATGATTACGATACAATTCTTGTGAAAGGTTTATCATATTTTTTTAAATTTTTTCCACACTGTATATTTTAATTTTTTTTTCTAAAAAAATATCGTTAAGTACGCACTCTTTTGGATGTAATTAAAACTCACTATGAAAAGTCATAAGAATATAAAATATGAAAAGTTCTTACTAAACTATCCAAGTAACACAAATGGTCGTTAAATTGGCGTCGAGCCTTAAATTTGTACCAATTCCTTAACTGATAGGTCGCGGTGTCCATTTCGTGTGTCTTTATGTTTTATTAGGGGACGTTTTGATTAGGAAACTTTTTCATATCTTTTTAAAAATTCCAGAATTTGGATTCAAAAAGTTTATGGTTTGGAATATATCCCAATCTAGCTTTACCATTTCAAGAACTGCAAATTTAGTTGCGACCCAATAGACAGAATTATACACTAAAGAATATGGACGATTCTTTCAAGAAAATCTAAATTGATTATATTGTGTAATTCTAAATCAACAGTCTGCATTGAGAGTAAAATAGTTTAACTTAAGTGAAATTATTACGGAACCTAAGAGAAAGCCCCTGTAATACGGCAATTTTTTACTTCTATACCTGAAATCTTATTGCTAGAGTGGGCATTTTGCGATTGCGGCTTTGATTGCTGTCAATTTGTCGGCTAGACAATGTCAATCAACAGCGTCCTATCAACGAGAATCTTTTTAATCAACAATCATTACTTCAAGTGTCTTTTTGTTACTCGATTGCACGGGGTTTCCAAGCATTTCCTTGGATTAACTTTGATTAAAATAAATTCGTTTGAAATTTGTCTTATTAAAATTGGTAAAAACGGAACAAAATCGGGTCGTACTTTTAATGGCAATCGCTAAGCATACGTACATACACAGGTCTTTAATATGTTTTGCTTGATAGGATTAAAATTTATATATATATATTTATTTGTACATTTAATGATTTACATATTTTCTCAGGTACTTGAACACTGTACAAGCCTTGCATTACGATATTTTTTTATCTTACTTTAAGTACACACATTGATACTCATATGTTTTTCTTTGGACAAAACGAATGTGGAGAACCCTTTTTTTTAACTTTTTTCACCCTCAGTATCATAAGGGCGCCAAAGCTTTGTATCACATATCGTTTAATAGGATTACCTCCATCTCGAAATAGAACAAAAATGGGTTGATATGGTGGGACCAAGTCGCTGTTGAATCCCAGTGCAAAAGATGAAGTGAAAATAAATAAATATCTGATAGCTGTAAGTAAAGTTAGTGGATGAGTATTATATTTCAGGTAAGCTTTTTGTGCTTTGTACGATTTTTCAAATGTTGTATAGTGTACTCAGCCAAAAACCCCGTCAGTGATCCGTTGCCAAGTTGTTATTCTTCCCTCCGTTTCTTTGTTCACCCATATAAAGGTATAAAATGTTCTTCTATCCTGACCTCAATCGTTTTAATTTTTTTCTCTAAGATTTAATTCTTTAAGATTTCTTTGAAATTTATCTATTTTAAAATCATGTGTTTTTATAATCTAGAAATGTCACAGTTTTATATATTTTTTCCAAGATATTTATGAAATAATTTCATTTAATAAAAAAGTGCAGGTATTTTCTAGGAAAATGTTATACAGTGTAACTTAATTATAACGGACTCTGTTATAACGTATTTTCGCTTATAGCTAGGGTGGTCATACGATTCGAATTTGTCGGGACAGTTCATGACATGTCCCGCAATCGAAATCTTCAAAACAAAAGTTTTTGCCTGCGGCGGAGTTTTTTTTTCATGAGTTTCTACTTTCATCGTGTCTAAGGGCCTTATTATGGTTGTCAATTCACAATTGATAGTTGATACCTATCAACAAAATTGATAAATCGGTATTACGAATGTCAATCGGTGTCAACTTTATTGATAGCTGTGAACCAAAGTTGACAACGATTGACATTCGTAATACCGATTTATCAACTCAGTTGATATTTATCAACTATCAATTGTGAATTGACAGTCCATAATAAGGCCCTAATTTAAAATAAAATCGCCGGCGGCGCATTTTATTTTAGCATTTTTGACTATAACGTGTATTTTTCCTTAAAATTTTTACTTGCGGTACAACTTCTTCTGTGGTACAAGGAAAACAATATCAAAAACCCTGATAGAAAATTCACTGCTTTTGGAAAAGCGCCGCTTTAAATTGCTTCGAACTTTTCAACTAATTTCGACGCGTTTCTGACCCATTCCCCTCACCAAATAACTGATAATGGATTCAAACAAAGAAAATATGGTTACCCTACTTATAACGTTTTCAAACTAAAGTCCACAGAATCATTTCTTCGTGTAAATCGCACCTAATTTTCACTCCTCCATTATGTCCGTTATAAACGAGTTACACTGTATAGATATTGTAAAAATTAAATTCTCTAACGAGTTTTTAATTAAGAAATCTTGTAGTAATTTAAAATGTCATAATTTTTTCTGTGTGATTCGAGTATTGTGGCTTTAACATATCATTAAAAAAATTAAAACTTGTGTTTATAAAGGGTCTTTCAATAAGGACATAACAATTTTGTATTTTAATCAAAACGCACCCGTAAACTTTTTATATGATCTGGCAATGCTAAAACGTCAGTCAAGGTTTACATTTTTATCATGGTGAAGTTCACGAACGAGCAATGCCACACAGCTGATCAAACAATTGATCTATTGAAGGAGAAATTCGGTAATCGTGTAATCTCGAGAAATGGTCCGGTCGAATGGCCACCTCGCTCATGCGATTTAACGCCGTTGGATTTCTTTTTATGGGGTTATGTTAAGTCGTTGGTTTATGCCAACAAGCCAACAACGTTAGAGGAGCTCAGGAACAATATCGAACGCGAAATTGCCAACGTTCCGGCCGATATGTGTGGAAGAGTGGTGGAAAATTGGCTCCAAAGAATCAATCAGTGCAAATGTGCTCATGGGTGTCAAACTTTTCTCGGGCATTATAAACTCGAAGAAACAAAACAATCAAGGAAGAATTGCTTGGTTGAAAAGTAAAGTGCAGTAATTTTTTTTTATGAATTATTCAGACTTTTTTAGAATATCTGCACGATTTTCTGAATACCTCTAAATATTTAAGAAAAAAAACGATCGGCGTTACAATTGTCTGATTGGAATTTGTTTCTGATGCAGCAAAATTCTTAATTAAATCAAGTATGTATCCTAAATTTATCCTAAATTCTAAAATTCCTCCTAAATTCTACAGAGTGAGATTTTTTATTTTATAAGGAATGTTTTTTCTCCTTGGATATCAACTAAAGTTACAACCAATGACGAAATACACTATTTAGTAGAAAAACCTGGAGTCATTTCGTTATTGCGTTACGTTATATTAACATTTTTCGTACCTAGTTTGAAAAAAAAAACTATTGGACTTGCGTATGCAAAAATTGCTTATAAAAAATTACTAAACATACGAAATTCGCACGTGTAAAACTTTTTTTTTGTTAATGTTGCGGTTAAATGTCCCTCATAGTCATAATTGAATGGAAAACCGGCAGGCAAAAATACATGAGCAAAAAATGGCGAAATATAAATCGATGCCCCATAAACTAAATACGATAATTTGCGAATTTGGCCGTGGCAATAAAAGCACGTGCCTTTTTTTTAAGTCGGCTATTAATTAATGCGCGAAACTCAATTCAGCTCCCCAAATGATAATTGAAGAATGATCGTCTGTACATAATCCCCCCTTTCCCGAAATTATTCACCAAATGATGTCATATGATGAGAAATTAGAAAAAAAAACATGACAAAATGCAAATTGAGAACTTTTGATGATCAAAGTTATAGTTTTGAATTTGTTTTAATAAATTTTTACGATTTCATTAAACTTTTATAATAAATGTAAATGTTTACTAAAAATGAGAGGTTATTTCTAATTGTGTAAAAGTTGTTTGGTTTTTTAAAATTTGTCTCTTTTCGTCTCTTGATTAGCTTCCCCAATTTAACCCCAGGTTAATTAGAATAAGGAACGTGATTCTATTTAAATCAGTTATATAAGATGACTTTTGAATTGATTTCGATTAAAGACTTGATTGACTTGACATCTATCAAAAGAGAAAAATTTGCAGTTAAATGCATATCAATTGGTTTTGTGCAAAGTACATTTGTAAATCTGTTAAATCTCACAATTATGATGGAAAATCGACTCGGGAGTTTAACATGTTCGCGGAAAGGAAAAATTTTATGGATCAGCAAAAATATATTTTTTTATTCCCAGTGAAAGTTTTTTTCCATTTTGGTAGTGCAAAGTATTAGGTAAAATCGTACATTCCATTCAGAAGACGATATGCTCACCACAGTTTTTATGGAAATACCCAAGGATCTTTTCTAAATTTTAAGACGATTTATTTCTCCTTTGACCAACTGGTTTGTGTCTTTTCCCAGAAATGTTTAAGTTTGTGCCAATTCCCCATATCGGTTAATTTATGCTACGTCGATTTGTACTATCCTGTACATAGAAATAATTGACACAAGGGTATATGAGTTTTGATTTCTTGCCATGTTTGTAAACAATTGAAGGCATGAAAACTGGTGTCAACAGGATAAGCGAGAAAGAATGATTCCTTTGTGAGACAGGAACCTGTTCATGTTGTGTAAAAAACTTTGTAATTCTACTAGGAGGTGTTTGCTGAGTAGCTAAATTAAAGGTTAGATTTTGTTGCTATACGGTATCCAAAACTTGCTTTTGGTAACGCTTTTGCCACCTTTAAAAAACATCAGTTTGGTTCCAATGTAGTGTCCAAATGAAGTGGTTTGAATGTTGCGAAACCTTGTATTAAGAGCTATGAAGTCACCACGACTTTAGGGTGTTTTAAGGGGCTCTGTTTCTACTTTGGAGCTACTACCGGGGCCATAGAGTTGGGGCGCATGGAGTGCCAATATCCACGTTTCAAACAAGTCACAAAAAACCGTTGCAAATCGGTTAATTTGTGACCGGTCACAAAAAAGCCTTTGCAAATTGGTAACTTTGTAAACGACTACACAAAATAACTTGTTGCAAATTAATTATATTGTAACCGGTTTTTGTGACCGGTTTCAAATCGTCTACTTTGTGACCGGTCACAATGAAACCGGTAGCAAATCGGTTACTTTGTAACCGATCATCGGTAACTTTGTGATCCGTCGGTAAGTTGTTGTTTTTCGTTGTTTTTATATAAATAGTAAACTTTGGATCAAGGAATACTTACATCGTTTTCTGATGTACAGTTAAAGTACAAGTTTACATTGACATGCGTCACAAAAGAGTTTCGCGGAAACGGTTGTTAGAGTCACGAAAAATCAGGGGTGGCTTCATGTAACCTATTTTCGATCGATTAACTGATTAACTAGCCGAAGCAAATATTTTTTCGACCAAAAATGATTATGGTGCACACGATATTAGAGTATTTCCCGGGTAATCCGAATCTGAGACTAGTTGGGCTGGACCAGCTCTACATTTTCAGATATGAAGGAAAAAAGAATGGTTTATTTTCAAATTAAAGGTATTTATTTATGATTGACTCTTCATATCGGAAAAAGTAGACCGCGAATTACCCAGAAAAGACTCTATTATCATGTACATCAGACTGCGTGTCGGCCTGTTTAATCATTGTTGGTTGAAATAAAATTTCCTTCGACTAATTAATCGTTAGAAAAAAAGTTACATGAAGCTACCCCAGGGCGAAAACGGTTGCTTGACGATTGCAACAACGTTGCGGTGAGGTTGCAACAACCAATTTGTGATCCCATATATGTTGCAACCCGGGTTGAGTGACTGTCGTGCAACCGGCATGTGATCATTTTTGGTTACTTAGGGTCTATATTATGTAATTTTTTTTTGTACCCGCATTATATTTTTAAATTTAAAATATTTTCTATTAATTTTCTTTTATTACAAAGGAATTGTCCACTTTTTAAATGTATGTATAATATATGTATATAGATAAAAAAAAACCCTCCAAAAAATTTCGATTGTGCCACTACTAGTTAAAAAACAAGTGAAAACGCTAAAAATGAAATGGAAATTTCGACAAAATTACTGATGCGCTAAAATGTGATTATGGTCATTAACTAAATTTGAATCAATTTCTTAAATGTTCAATGACAAGTTCAAGGTGTAGGCAGAAAAAACTCGTACACTCGTACACATTTTGTGTATAGAATCATATCAACGGTGTGGTTGTCATTGAATTTTTATTATGGATAACAAAGAATTCAAATTTCGCGCGTAATCAAAATATTTGAAAATTTACTTGGGTTCATCATTAACACAAAGAAATGTGCAAATGTTTACTGGTTTCCTGCACTAATCAACGGCTCGTGTAGTTTTTATGAAAATTAAAAATGCAAACAAATGTGTTATTGTATTTGTTTATTTTTATTGTTGTATGAACTGTGATCGTTAAAATTTGAAAAAATTGCATGTCATTTATTTTGCATTTCAACAATTTTTTTTTTATTTTGATAATAAATTTTACCCGATTACTTCTGATGTTTTCGATTATGATTCAATGGGAAGCCGATGCGAAAGTGTTTATTTACCTTAGTTGCGAAAATCGCCCTCACCATGAATATTTTTTTCCACTAGAAGAAGATTAGAAGAATTGTTTGAAGGTAGTTCAATAAACAGTCAAAGATTTCAGACTAAACATCCTTTTTAAAACATTGGGTGTAGATTAAATTTTTAATTATTATTTGTTCCATTTGATTAAGGAATTCAACGTATTTTATTCACGTTTTTTTTAAATTTAATACTTTTATCAATTCATTTTAAGTGTTACTCAAAAAACAACCGAGTGGTAAACAAAAATTTAGGGCTGGTATATAAATAGATGATGTGAACAGGACATGATTTTTTTATACAAGATCTGCACAATTTATAACTTATCAAGTAAAATATCGATCTATACGAAGGCGGTCTGAAAAGTAATCGGCCTAGGCTATATGCATAAAAATGAGCATATGCTTATACTCAATTTTTTTAAAGCAATTTTTCAAGTGTTTATGACCAAAAGTGGGCAAATACGCTTATTTAACACAGTGATTGCCATGGCTATCATTTTTGATAGCCAGTGAAAATTGGCACTATGATTCATGAGCGGCCAAGGCTATCATTTTCGATAGCTGGGTCTACAATCTACATGCATACATACATACATTCAGTAATACGTACATTCTACATACGTCTACATGTATTGGCATCTCCCTTACATTTTTGCAAAATTGGTCTGGCAGTCAACGTGTTAATGTTTGGCCTGATTCCGTAGTATAACATTTGCTCTCTTTTGTTCTAAAAAAATGGAGGATTTGTACCAAAAAAGTTGAGTTTTTAAGATAATTTTTACGAAATAGCGATGTGTAGGAAATTTTATTGTCTTCAACTTTTGCGATACATAAAACTACTGAAAAACGCGTCGTTTTGAAATAAATAGCAAAAAATGAATTTTCGTTTTTTAAAAAGGCACTGTATTGGTTATTTTTGATTAACGGATTTCCATTAAAATTTGATCGGATTTTTGCACGATCATCAGAATTAAATCTAAATGCACAAAGCGAGATTTGACAATATATTAGTTAGCGTTTTATTCAGTTTTAATTTAAATTTCGGGCATTAGGTCTGTAATTATCCCATTTATTCCTAATGAAAGTTTTTTCGTGACTTTATTTTATAAGCGAAATTGTCTAGAATATTCATTACATTTGCTATAAATTATATTCTAAATTAAAACTTCCGGTGGATCCCCATCTATAAATATGACATAATCGGTAACTTTTGACAAAATTGAGTTAATTACGGTAATTAAGTTTTTTACGAAAATTTCGTTTTTATTTCAAATTTAAAACTACTTCCACGTTTTGCTATATCTTGTTATTAAAAGTTATTTTTAGCACATTTTTTTTGTATTTTAACTTGACTTTCGTGATTTAAGCTTTTATACTTTGGCTCGTGTCATTTTTGCTTGTTAAGAGTGCAACCACTAGAACGGCAAGGCAAATAACTTATAATGGCGCGGAAAAACCTAACTAAATTTAAAGGTGTTATAATGACAAAATTATTTCTAAGAATTTCAGATTTTGCTCTAAAATGTTTTTATTATCACATTAAAAATTGTAATGTGGGGTTTTCCAAATGCATTGTTTATCCAGGAGATTCTTTTTTATATTTATATGTCGGTCAATAAAAAAAATTGATTTTCACCACCTTTTTAGGTTTTCTAAAAAATTTCAGAAAATATAACTGTACCAAAATGCTACCAAATATTTCAGTCACATAGTTTATATACTCATGTACTAATGTATGTATAATACTTTTGTACAGACAGTATTTTTTATAAGTGTCGGACATGTGGTGGGCCCAAAAATTGCCACTAAAAATCGTTTTCCAGATTTTTAAAAACGATAAACACGAAACCGCATTTTACAAGTAATTGATAATTATTTTACGCATCGAAAATCATTAGGACATTGGTTGAAATAGTCCACCTAACTCGGACAGATGAAATCCATTTTTTTTTCTAAAACGACAACAATCATCAGTACAGCAGTATTCACTAAGGACAAGAGAATGTAATAGTAACCACACTCAGAAACACGTGGTAAAAGTCATCGACTTCCATACGGCATAATTATCTTCCTGCAGAAAAATTTAGCCTGCCTTCACCTGCGTTAGTAAAAATATATTAACCTGCAGTGGTAGAAATTCAAAAATTAAACCTGCAGCATTGGAAGTAAGGCGTAAAGAGCTACACGGATTATTTCGAGGTATTTCGAGGATGTAATGTCATGTAACGGATAATTTGGTCTGCCTGCCACAGGCCAAAGTTGACTTGGATCAGCTTTATTATTTTTCTGTGTGCATCCCAATGTAATATATCAAACACACAAACACCATGCCCAAAAAAATTCTTACTTTCAATTGTTGGCTTTTTATATAACTTCATGTAGTTTGTGGCTGGTAACGAGTTCCCTTTTAATGTAAAGGGTTCCCGAAGGGCCCTTCAACCTACAGTACAATTTTTTTTAAAGAAATAGCTTTCATGAAACTGGCACTTTTAAACCCGTCCTACCCTACACTGCCCCAAACGTCAGGAACGGTTGGTTACGTGGATGGTTCGTCGCTGAACACGAAGTAATTAAAATACCTTAAATCATAGACAAAAGGATGATTGAAAAAGACAAAAAAAATCTTTTAAAGTTGTGTTGTTTCATTATTATTTAGTATTATCAAAGATTAGATAACTAAAGATAAGAAACAACAGAGCTTTTCATAGAACTTTTAAAATGTATGGAAAATACTGTACAGTTATGAATCTCAATCAACTAAAGCATACAATTTAAATATTTTTATTGATTTTATGACAGTTGTGAGTCAAAATGTAAAGGAAAATAATCCTTTTGCAAGGCATACTAAAGATTCCATTTCAGCTGTCGTTTTTTTTAGGACCCCCACATTTGTTCTAGGATTCTTGTCTTTATTTACCTAATCTTTGGTATTATTTACTTACTTTATGAAAACAAAATATATTGAATGTATTAGATTTAAGGAATTTTTTGGTATAAATACACATTTTTAAAATTAACTGTTGACTGCAGGTTGCATATCGTTTCCAGGATTTTTTTTCTTTAAAAAATACTACAGAAACAGCTTTCAGTCAGCTGAAATTGATATATGAAGGTTGACCGGTTGTCGCTGTCACAATGTGCTCGTAAAACAGTCACCAGATCCATAATTTGCATTCAAATCGAATTTATAAAATATAAATACTAATTTATAAATTTGAAATTTTTGTTGTCAACCAGATGGCCTCCACTTACCACATCGATGGCTGTGGAAAACTAGCTTTTAGTAACGAATTTAACGAAGAAAAAAAAACTGATCTAGTCGTCGGTCCACTTGCACCTATTAAGCTAGTGTAATCAATTTCCAGTTGATAATTCGATGAAAATCAACTTTTCCTCCACCTTCAATCTAGATCGACTAAAATTCCATAATTTTTGATCAACCAGACTAACTAGTAACGACTATATGGATGGTCGAAATTATTAACTCAACGATTTTATTAGTCAAATATCAAGATCTTAAAATAAGTTAAGTGTCCACAGAGTCATAGTGTTTTTGTTCCACTGCCATAGTTTTATTTTTGTTTGGTGCAAAGGCGTACCATGAGCTGTGATTTCACATCGAATTTATCTTCTTTCAAGTTTGTTGTCTACCGAATCTTACCTGCATCCAGGTGTGTTCCGATGGTGGGGTGGGGATTTTTTTTTAGATCTCACTATTTCTAGTTATGGGGCTTTTGCTGACGCCAACTAAAAGTTGCTCTACCGGTTTACCTTGCCCGGGGAATCGAGGAAACAGTTTGAAGCTCAGGTAGGTGTAGGTATCTACAGAAGTTAAAGAAAAGTGGTCCACAGCAGCAGCGCCTAGGCTCGACCTAATGGCGGACAGGTGGTTTCCATCTATTGGCTGAAATTAGAGGCATGGATTTATTTCAAATCAAAATCAATTTTTCAAGCAACGTTCGATGACTTTGTCTCGAACTTTTCCCTCTTTTATGCGGTCTGAATTTGCACTTTGGGATCGGGGCTGGAGGTGATTACGGTGTCGATGGCGTTTGCGTGAGAAACTTGGATCGGATTATAAGCCTAGATTGCGGGTTTTATGGTTGACCACATCGAATTCGAAACGTCACGAAATCAAGACATTACTCAGTGATTATCCGAAAATTAAGTATTCCAATCGATCCGTTCTGCATGAACTTCAATAAGAGTACACTTTTCTTGGTAAAAAAAAACGGAAGAAAAAACCTGGCGACATTGTTCTGTCACAATTTCTTAAATATATATGTATGTTATGTAGGTTACATTTTAAAATGTTAAAATTTCTGCAATGTCTTATTTCCGCGATAACGGAACATTTTTTTCTACAACCTAGCCCCTCGACCTGTTGTACGGCTGTATAAAAATGGAAATAAAATATTAAGCACTGGTGAAAGTTTGAAATAAAAATTTGCGAAAATTCAACTAAACTTCTGAGAAAAATAGTGTGAAAACTACGAAAACTTCAAATTTTTCCTTATAACGATTTTTGAAGAATTTGTGAAATGTTTCTTTTTAAAAAATTTTTTTCTTCTAAATCGGAAACTTTAACTAAATATACCTGATTTTATATTACTTAAGCCACAATTTTAAGTTAAACCAATTAATTTTATTACAAATTAAACTAACAATGAGGCAGACAAGAGAAATTAATGAATTGCGTTCAATTTTGAAAATTGGCTATTGTCGCAAAAAGCTCAATTCCAATGACATATTTCACTATTATAACGAACTCTTTTTCCTCCTTTTTTGTTTTATGACCACAATTTAATAATTGGTATGTCCGAAACCCATTACCAAGATAGATATGTGCTGAAACCGTACCAAAAAGTTATCTCGGTATCTTCGAAACCAATTGAGTGAAAATTATAGATGACAAATGACTGAACATGTTGAACAACTGCAAGGATACCATTTTTTGGTTATGATATAAGAACTATAATCAAATCTATATGCAAACATCTATAAATAAACATGGTGGTAATAGAGGCAAATCCTTATACTTTCGTATAGTTTTTTTTTTCTTTTAGCGTTCAGGGCATCTTAAATAGTTTTTCGAACTGCTTTATTTGTATCTATATTTGTATAAATTTTTATATATATTTCATTTTCGTCGTTTGTCCTTATAATACGAGAAGAAAACCAAAACGAACTTACTCTTTAAGCAATCAATATTTATTGGTGTCCCCATTCACCCTCCTACACTCGACCAATCATCCCTTTCGAGCCATAATAAAACAAATTGGTGATGCGGTTACTTATTGAGAATGGAACTCTGTGCGAGATGTCTTCTTCAGCTATTTCGGTTTTATTTTTCTTTTACTTGGAAATTGATGGAAATTGAGTACGGAAGACAGCAATTCTGATGTATAATATTTTTAGCTTCAACTATAATATTGACAAGTTATGGACTATTTTATTCATATGTGAAAACTGGCAATAAACTCATGCATCCGAATTGAGTTTTTGCTGTAAAAACGACGTTAGAAACGAAATGAAAAAAATTCGAGTGTGGTAAATTTTTGGTAATAATTTTTTTTATATTTATGGTTAAGTAGTTTTTAGTTTACTGACGGTTAGCAATAAGTTGTATTATAACCGCAGCCGTTTTCCCCATTTCCGCAACGAAGATCCTTCCTCCTCCATCCTCTGGTATTTGACGCGATATTTGAGAGAATTTTACGATTCACACATATGGAGACTTTTGTGGTAATAAAATAAAAGAGGATATAAAACGATCAACTGACATCATTTATTGAACATTTCAAATCTAATAATTCAACAAAATTTGCTAAAATGTAGTATACATACTTATTGTAAAAGTAAAAATGGTGCTTGAATAGGAAGAAAAATAAAAAGATTTTAGTTTTTTCTCTTGTAAATGTTTTTGATATAGTGTGGTTGCGATCAAATTGCAACTAAATATTAAAAAAACTATGAAAAATCTTTCATTCCAAGACTTCTAACGCGAGGGGTACACTCAGAAAAATGTTCAGGTCAACTTTTTGTCAGGTTAACTCTGACCTTACAGAGGTTTCTGTAAGCCAGCTAGCGGTGAGAGTTAACCCATCTAAGGTCAACTCGTGCAGCTCCCAATGCCCTATTTCACCTGCTGGTGGCTTAATTTTAGAATTTCTCCGACCACAGGTCAACTCAGTTTTACTTGCCCACATGCAGGCGAACGCGCACCTGCCCGAGGCCAATTACGCCGTATGTAGGTCGTCGAGTTAGCCTCCATTTTTCCTAGTGTACGCTAGCTGTTTCTCGTGTACACCTCGCGTTAGAAGTTTTGGAATGAAAGACTTACATGAGACTCTGAAAACAAGATGGCGACCGTTTTCGTGCATCTGTCTATCGGTCTGTCCGTTTTACGCATCTTAAATAACTCGATAATGCATTGACCTAGGGACTTGAAATTTTTCGTGAATAAGTTTTACGAAAATCTTAGTTTCTACAAACTTTTGGAAAAGTATCGTTTGCTATAATGAGTACCTCTCATACAATTTTTTTTGAAAAAATCCACATGCAGATTTTGGATGCATCGCTTTAAAAGTGGTGATTTCGATGTCAGACACAAATAACGCGATGAAGCCCCGAAAAAGTTTGAAAACGAGGAATTGAAGGCATTACTCGATGAGGGTCCTTGCCAATCGTTTGAAGAATTTCCGGAAGCATTGGCAGTTGATCGATCCTCTGTTGAAAAACGGGTACACACCATGGAAATGGTGTTCAAGGTCGGTAACTGCGTTCCGCATGAGTTGAAGTGCGAAATGTTGCTTGAAAGACAAGTGGGGCATTGAAGTGCGAAATGTTGCTTGAAAGACAGCAACAGAAGAGTTTTCTGCATCGAATCATTACTGGGGATAAGAAATGGGTGTATTACGACAATCCTAAGGTCATGTCCGGTGAGCCCGGCCTATCGACTTCAACTGATACGTTTGAAGTGAGCTATTGGTGAAAAACGTCCGAAACGGGCCAAAAGATACAACAAGTTGATTCTGCTCCACGACAACGCAATGTGTGCTAAGCCGATCAAAACCCCACCCACCCCCCATACTCTCCAGATATTGCCCCTTTTGATTACCATTTGTTTGGATCAATGCAATCAGGGTTGACTGAAATGCGGTTCCATTCATATGAGGAGGTGAACAAATGGGTACATGGATCAGCGCTTCTTCACGCAAGGAATCCGTCTTTTGCCTGCAAGATGGGCTAAGGTTATAGCTTCCAATGAGTGTGTTTACATTGGGATTCACTTTGAGGCGGCACGTCATTCGCTCCGGCCAAGTGATGGTGAGGGACGCAGTGGGGAGGGAAACCAAAAAGAGAGAACGAAGTTTAGATTCACTTAAAATTTTCAGTCGCAAACCGGTTTGAGTCTGGTTGTTGAAACCTGTGTCATTTAGTTTTGTTGATGAAACCGATTTAGTGAATCCAGATGAAGCGAACCGTGTGCACACGGCAGAAAAATGAGGAAAGACGTGCTGCCTCAAAGTGAATCCCAATGTAAACACACTCAATGGAACATATGTTGAATAAAATTCATTTGTAATTTTGAATAAAATTCATTTGTAATTTTGAATAAAATTCATTTGTAATTTCGAATAAAATTCATTTGTAGATTTTCACAAAAAAAAAAAACGCTAAGAAAAACGCTATTTCCATATCCAATATTCATTTTTCTTTGTCGAATGCATTATAAAAGAATAAATTTCATGGAATGGCCGTCTTATAAATGTCATTAAAATAGACTTACATTGGAATAAACTTCACTTTTTAAGCCTTTAACATAATTACTACACTACAAAGGCCGCCATTGGTAATTTCTCTTCGATATCGTGTAAAATATTACAAATTGCTAACTTCCTCTTAATGACAACAAAAAAGTTGCATAGTTAAAATTATTAGCGCTTTATTTGCACCTAAATGTAGCGTTATTGTTGCATGTTTTCAGAGGTTGCCCATAAAACATTGAGGGTACCTATGAGTACTTAGTCCACCTATCTAAGAGATTTTTTTCTGGCCTAGCCTAGTTTGGTGGCATTTCAATTGAATTATGATGTGAACCGAAACAGGTGTCAGACAAATAGTCTAACAAGTCACTTGATATGCGATAAAAAAAAGCCCCCCTGGCCACCCATTAAATTAATCTGCCAGTCAGAGTCAACACATTCGCTACTTTGCCTCCTGCTATCTACGAGTATCTGCTCCAAACCGAAATGCACGTATCTGTACAAGTGCGGTCATATTGTAAAATTGTTGAGAACACGCGGTTAACGTTGTAATATCATGGAATAGACAAGCATTTCCTTGAATTATGGTTCGAATCCAATTGAACGATATCAATTTTGTTTGGAGAAGGCAGGCATCAAAGAGAAAGTTGGGTGCATTAGTACCTTTTCGATTCGAAGATAAGTTTTTTTTTATTGATAAGTTTTCCCATAACAAAATGTAAACCAATAATGTCGCTTGCTTCTCTCATACTCGGAATACTCATATATAAAAATACCACAGATTAAAGTAGATTTGTTTGTTGGTGGTGCTGTGTACATCACGCAATTCTCAATAGAAAATTGCGATCTAGCGTCTAGTCTGGTGTCTAGTTGAAAGAGTTTCCATACTTGAAAATCTGTCGCTCCACTCGACAAAAGACAAATAGCCAATAACTTCGGTAATCAGAAGAAACTTGGCGAGAAACGACCACTCGTCGTACTACTATATAAAGGCCACTATTTGCTATACATGAAGTTGATATCATTTGGGAACCCGCAATGATTATGGTATTTGTTTTGTTCACACACGACGTTTCCTCCCCCACATCTTTTCACATGACTATCAATTCCTTTCCGCACTTGTTCTTTTTTTTTAACAATCACACAACTGTCCTAATATTTAAGTTTGGGGTAGTTTTTGGTAGTTGTCTCCTTATAGCTCTCTGAACTGTTTTATTAGTTGCTCCTTAGATAAGAATATGGTCAATGAGGGTTAATGTAAGTACTCGATTCGATTCACCCTAAATCGCCATCATTTCCCATTTCACCCGATTGTAAAAGTTTTCCTTTCTCACTGAAATATTCTTAGGCGGATGGGGGTGAACATGGGGAAGAACAGGCGACTATCCACCCGCTGATGTCGTTTAGTAGAAGAATTCAACTTAGAAACTGGCATCGTGACTATCTTAATGATTTTGGAAAACTGTAAAACTGCTACCAATAAATTTAAAAAATATAAAGAGAAAGACTAAAGGACCGAATAAAGAACCCTGTGGTACATAGCAACTGATTGTTGGACTGGGGTTTATATCGCGTTTTTCGCTTGGACCATATTTGATGTAGTTAAGAAGAACAACCAAATGGCAAACAATCCAATTTAACCGAATCTTAATGGACATATCAGACCGGCATTATCTTTTTAGTGCCATTCGGATGTTCAGCTAATGGGATTTAAGATTTTTCTCTGCTAAAGTCTTACATTTTTGATTGGGACTCTATACTGGACTAACATTTAGTGAAAATCTATTGATCTATGAATTATGATCGAATTTCATGTTTTATCTATAAATGGAAAGTATTTAAACTCTAATTTTGTTACTTTCGAATTTGATGACGCTTTATAACAATAGTTGAAAGATACATTTTTTTCGAATTTTCGATGATTAGGGAAAAACAATTTTAGTTTATTTTGCAAAATTCTGGAATCAAGTTCAAAAAATCTTTGTTTTTCCAGTGTTCAGAAAATAGTCCCTTAATTTTCCATATTTTCCTGGAGTTTTAAAATGATCAGTGACCCTCTTCTCGAGTTTCGAGATAAAGATTTTATGGTTCTATGGTCAATTTTGTACGCGATTTTGGCACAATACTGGATAATGACAAATGGCTTTTTTTCTAATAAAGAAAACCATGAACAATAATGAGCTTTACATAAAAACAAGTAAAAACATAAGAAAAGCTACAATTTCCAAGGGTCAATCGTCAAATACTCTATATCAGGCCTGCCCAACCTTTTAGTACTAGAATTCGACTTTTTTTTAATCCAACTACATCGAGATCTACCCATATACAAAAAAATAGATCTTTAATTCGTATAACTTCAGTTTATTTCATTTCAATTTAAAATAAGGTATCTAAGTAAAATATACCACTTGATTTAACAGCAAAAAAACAAAAAAAACGGAGAAGTAGATAGTGTGATTACTTAATTTTCACTTTCCCTTTTTTTTAATATTTGTGTTTACAAAAAAATTTTTTTTTTTAACATTTTCAGTCTGTAGTAGAAGATCGACCCACATTCGTGTCGAGATCGACTGGTAGATCGCGATCGCTTGGTTGGGCAGCACTGCTCTACTATATGATGACCAGTGTTGGGGTTATCTAGATAATAATTATCTAGATAGATAATAATAGATAGATAATAATCTAGATAGATAATAATTATCTAGATAATCATCTAGATAAAAAAAAAGGTTATCTTTATCTTATCTAGATAACACCCCAAAAAAGTTATCTTTATCTTATCTAGATAAAGGAAAATCCCATTTATCTAGAGATAATCGTTACCACCGAAAATCAAAAAATTAAATCTGAAAAAATGCTGAAACGAAATTGTTTTCTGCATACTTTTGAAAACCTAAAAACTTTTTTTAGGAACAGTTTTATACTTGGCAACAATTTTTGTTTACGGACAAGGAAGCGAAGTGTCACTCTTTCCCTCGCCTCTCTTCTCTTGTCCATAAAAAAAAAGTTCTGCCAGTAACTGTTGCCAAGTGTAAACCGGGCTATGAACGAAATAAAAAATCATAACGTTATAAATTTCCTTACGTAGCAAAATTAAACTTGTATTTCGTGACGTTATTTCGTTTTGTATCGATAAAAAACTTAATTTCGTTACGTTATAATGTTATTATTCCGTTACACATTGTATTGAAACTGAAAACAAAAAAACGCACTGTAATAATAGTTTATCACAAAGTAATTCAGTTCAGTTTCCATAAAAATAAATTGTATAACAAATAATAAAACTCAGCAAAAAGAAAATACGAATAAAAACGGAAAAAAATGTGATTATTAAGTTAAAAAATCAATAAAAAATACAAAAGACAAAAAATCACACAAAAGTTTTGTTCATTAAAAAAACTGTCTCCACAAAAGCGTGATTTTGATATCAAAGATATAGAATTTTTTTATAGAATTTCGCTCTACTTCTGGAGTTACTAAAAAGAAAATCTTTTCGCTACCAAAAAACTTGCTTAGAAGATTTCCATTTTTGTATCTCCAGAAATAGAGTGATCTGGCCAAAACAAAATCCGATTTAGAATCAAAATACGATTAAAAACACTACTCCAATATTTTTGATTATATTTTATGTCTGTGGGGTTATACTTGATGAACTTTCGTGGGAAATTTCACAAAAAATAATACTGAACAAAACAAGGAAATACTAATAAACAACGAAAAAACGTAATATTTTTTTCGTTTTTCGTTATGGTAACGGAATTGAATTTCTATAACGTTCATTATAACGTAATTTTGAAGAAAAAGCCCGAAAATCATTTCGTTATTTCGTTACGTTACGATAACGTTTCTTATCCGTTTTCTTTTATTATTATTTCGTTTATTATTATATTTAAATTGGAAATCAAGAAAAGCAAAAAATTTTGTGCTATTTTTTTTAGTACGTAATTTTGAATTTTGTGCAATGTCAAAATAAATATTTATCTAAAAATTATCTAGATAATTTGGCTTTTTATCTTATCTTATCTATTATCTTTCATATTTTCATTATCTATTATCTTATCTAGATAAACATTACGAGCATTTATCTTTATCTTTATCTAGATAAAAAAATAATTATCTGGCCCCAACACTGATGATGACAGACAAAATTGTTTGTTTAACAAAATCCATTTGTATAGAAGAGGGGGAAAGGGACAATCTGATTATATTTACATGTATGGAGTGGTTATATAAAATCATATTCTAAACACATTTCATCTTTATAAATTTTTCGATACGATGCACAGTTTTCGAGACAACAGGAAAAAATATTCCATTTGTATTGCAGAGGGGGGAAGCAGTAGATTGGATTTTGATGTATGGATGAGTTGTGAAACATCCAACTCTATACGCATTTTTCTTTTATAAAGTTTTCAATATAACTCACCGTTTTCGAGAAAATCGTAAAAAATGTTTCATTTGTATTGGAGAGAGGGGAAGGGGGAAAGAATGGTCCAATTTTGCCCGTTCTAGAACTTAGCCTAGCCATTTTATGTAGGAGTATATTAAATTTAGTATACCGTTTGTAACATATCGAACCAATCGTCGGACACAAAAACGAACTACACCACACTACACTATGGTGTTTGGGATGACAAAAGATTTTGGTTTCCATCTATCTGTCCATCTGTCTATCCGCCCGTGTGTCCGTTTGTTTATCCGTCTGTCTGTCCGTTTGTCTGTTCGTTTGTCTGTTCGTCTGTATGTCTGTCCCTGAACACCATAACTGAGCTAGAGACTTAAAATTTGAGCTAAAGACTTAAATTTTGAGCTAGAGACTTGAAATTTTGTATAGTTCCGTTTTTCGGAAATAGCAAGGCTAAGTTCTTAAACGGAAAAAAGCAGACCATTCCTTTCACCTTCCCCCATACAAACGAAACAACTTTTTGCAGTTTTCTCGAAAACGGTCTGTCTTATGAATGTAAAATGTGTTTAGAATATGATTTTACATAACCGTTCCATACATCAAATTTCAATTGAATCAATCCTTTCCTCTTCTCACATGGTATGGTATGGTGAAGAAGGGTGCTGAGTTCCAGCACGATTATTAGAATCTAAAGTCCATACAAACGGACTTTTTTCTCCCATACAAATGGACTTTTTTCATTTTGTCTGCCCTTATATAGAGTATTTGATGATTTCCTCCTGACAACTGGAGCTTTTCTTTTATTTCCTGTTGCCTTTTATGGAATTAAATTCTTAAAGCATGGAAAATGCACTCCAGTGAAAATTACATGTTTTTCATTGTTGTAAACTTTTTTAAAACTTTTAATTTTTTTCGCGCTGTTTGTTGTAAAAGTAGGTCCAAAATTTCTATTGTGAACACTGAACTTTACTAATAAGAAATACATGCAGCTCCCTGTAAAATCAAAATTACCTTTTCCAGGGTAAGATTTTATGATTGATGTGATTTTCATCATCTTGGTATACAATGACATATTCCACAAGTTTTATTCCGCTATAATTCAAGTAAAAATGTTAAAGATCACAATGATAAGATTCAGGTAAATTTCAGTATGGTAAATTCCATTGATGTTAAATGGCATAATAACCTCCCGTGTGATATAAATCCACTTATCGCACAAAATAAATTTTCTACTAAATCATCATTCAAAAAAACGCCAGCCAGTAAACGAGAAACGAATGAGAAAAAATGCCAAGTAATATTCGGTCATAAATTTCTTTAGTCTTAAGATCAATTTTAATTTAATCAGTAGCTCCATGTGGCAAATATTCGGGGGTTCGAGGAACATTATGTGATGGAATTTTTTCGTGTTTCTGGCAACATGAGATTCCTTGGGTGTATGTGGATTTGTTACTACACATGTGTTGAGTTTAAATTGATGTGAAAAATCGGCGAATTTGGAATTATCAGCGGTAGATATTTTCCAGGCCAAATCTAAACCAAATCAGTTTGGTTTATTTTTCTTATTTTGATTTGGCTCAGTTCGTTTACTCATCCTCAAATTAAAAATTGGTTTTTGGCAATTCGCATCTCGTCTGCATGTCTGTTCCTAAGTAGTTTTCGATAGTAGACATGCCAATTTTCGGGAATACCTCGTCAAATTACCTCAGCACACCAACACTGAAAAACGAGCCAGAAATGATGGCGAAAAATGCTAAAAGAAAAACCGTTTCAGGAAAAGTAAAACTTTACTATCGACAGAAGAAAAGATATAAAAATAAAGAAAGAATTACAGAAAGTCAAAGTCAGAACGATTCGCCATTCTATATATCGGTTACGTAGATGAATGCCCGCACTTACATAGATATTGTCTGGTTATAACGAGAAGAGTATCTTTCAGTATCTTTGAATGTTGCTATACTAGTGGTGTATGGAATATATTCATATCAAGTAGTTATATACGAAATAGTAAGGCATCATAGGGCATCCACGAGGGCGCCACCTAGACGTTGTATTTCCGATTAATCGATTATTCTTCCGTCTTCTATGCCATTCTATCGTCGACTTTCAACTATCTACATATAGATACAAAAGTATCCTTTTTTTTGGCAATAATGCTCGCCATATCACATCGCTCTGCTGGAGGATATACCGGCGAAGGAGGAAAGGTTCCAACTTCAACTATACGTCTACGGCTTCGATTTGGGATTCTCGTTCATTCCGTTATGATTTTGTTAACTTTCTTAAAGTTTTCTCATTTCGTTGAAACGAAAGTATTTCTTTTACTCCTTTCATTTGTGCGTCTTTATGTGTCATCGTAATGATGATTTCTTTCTGCATATCCTGGCTAATCCCTTCACTGTATTTTCGGCTGTGTCCTTTAATGATCGTATGCACTATCGTAAGCCTTTAGATACGAATACATATATGACAGGCATAAATGCCACAACTATTTCAACTTTATTCGATTCCACTAAAAGCATTACAACTCATTGAGTTGCACTTGAATTGAACAATGCCTTTGAATGGGAATTTTTCGGCAGTCAACTATCATCCCTAACCATTTATCCCCTAAGGATAAGTACGACTTTTTATTTAATCGTTTTGGGGAAAGGGTGGTTGAACTGTGCGACACACATGGTTCGTTGTGAAAAGTTGCCACTAGTCTTAAACGCTTTGTGTAAATATACAGAATTAAGGAAACAAACGAAGTGATGGCTTCATAGTACTATGGAATGAGATTTCTATTTCTTCCTGTCAATCCCCTTTCGTCTTTGTACATTCAGTTCAATGGACTGAAATCAATTATTAATTCCAGAGGATATTTAGTGGCGACGGCCAAAAGCTTAGTCGTGTCATAATTTCTTAGAAGTTCATCTATCATTGGATTTGGAATTCTTAACGTCTTCAATACTCGACATTGTGGGCTACTAAAAAAATCTTTTTTTTCCAATAACGTTAGTGAGTGTAGTATTTTTTTCTGTAGGATCTGTTACGAAATGAGAATAAATAGTAGTTATCAATTTTGCATTCATAAAGCAAAGTTCAGCCAAAACGATATACTTTAATTGCCGCCTAATCTATCATTAACCAAGAATAAGTCGTATGTCTCCAAAGGTTTGGAAGAAAAAAAGTTAGCATTTTTTGTGGGATTTTAATAAAATTAATCAAACTTAGAGCAAAAAAAAGACGTTCAATTAAGGTCTTAAATATAAATAAAAAATCGAACCGACCGATAGATCATCTAGTTTATAGAATTGAAATACCTTTCATCGAAAAAAGTCAACACTCATTTGTTCGTTCAGACTATCAAATTTTGGGTGACTTTCTAAGTCCAACATAATTTTTTTTTTACTCATTTACTGACTATTTTGCAAATCAAATTACTTCCTTAATTTATTTTGAACCGTTTAGTTATCAAAGTTTTTATTTTTTACATCGAATTAGGGATATTAGGGCCTTTTCAAATCGAGTTCATCATTTTCACTTTTAGCAGATCCACTGAGTTCAAGAAAATCAAAACATTTTCACTGAGTGTAAGAAAATCACAACACGGAAAGTGAAGAGAGAAAAAACGGATGAAAATTTTTAAGACGAATTTGATTTGTAAAATTATGATTTCGATGCGTTAAATATTTAATTTGACTTGCAAAAACATAGCCAACGCTTGAAGAAAATCTTATTAAATGAAAATCTGGAGAGCTTTCAGAAACAAAAAAAACTTTTGCTCAATGCGATCGTTTGCTTCACTTCAATTCAAGCTCTTGGCCAGTTTTCCAGCATTAGAAGGTTTTGCGAAAGATAAATATCAGTTGTGAATATCAGATGTTTCGGAAAAAATATGTAAAAAATTATATTTTTCTCAAATATCTCGAAAACCGTTATAGATACGTAAAAACCATTAAAGCAAAAAAAAATATCAGTTGTGGTCAACACAAAGCTTTCTTCTACAAAATCTACGACCCTGTGAATTTACGTTATAGCCCTGTCGTATTGTCAACCCAATACAACCTCCCAATAAATTGTTGGTTCATCCAAAAATATCAAAAATGTACAAAATTTGAGATAACTTGAGAACGGTAAAAGATATCAATTTACGGTAAATGGCAAAAATGTAGAAAATTTTAACATCTCTAATTCTTCCTTAAATTAATTTGTCAAAAAATCGTTAGTTTGCAAGTAATTTGGAAAAATATATTTTTTATATTTTAATCTAAATATCTCAATAACGGTAAAAGATTTTAATCTAAATATCTCAATAACGGTAAAAGACGGATAACGGTAAAAAACAAAATTGTGCAGAATGCCATTTTCATTAATTCACTTCCTACATTCAGTCAGCAAAAACCCGTTAGTTTTCGAGATAATCGCAAAAAACTGTTTTTTTTGGAAATAACGGTTTATCTCGATAACAGGTTGAGATATCGAGTTATAGCTAAAGACAAAAGTGTGGGAAATTTTATTTTCTCCAAGTTTTGTCATACTTAAGGCCACTAAAAAATGCGTAGTTTGGGAGTAAATCGAGAAAAACGAAATTGCGATTTTTGAAAAACCGCCATTTTGGATACTTCCGGTTAACGGATTTCCACCAAAAGTTGATAGGATCGTCCCATTTCAGGACCCAACATGCCTATAAAATTTCATGGCGCTAGCTCTATTAGTTTTTGAGAAATCTTGTACACAGACTGACAGACAGACTGACAGACAGACTGACAGAAAGACTGACAACAAAAAAAAAATTGTCGAGTTTTAGAAAAAAAGCAGAAAGTTGAAATTTGACTCAGACAAACTTTAAACCCCGCCAAAAGTTAAACCCCGCCAGAAATTGAGAAACAATGAATTACTCCTTTCTCCTACCCAATACAATTTTCTCGAAAACGGCTCAGTTCCATTGGGAATAACAGCTTTCAAATGTAAAAAAACCAGCAAAACCGGTTAAAATTTACTGGCAGAAATCGATCTTACAATTTTCGTTACACACGCCCATACACAGAGTCATCTTGCGGACTTATCGAACTGGGTCATAAACATAAAAACAGTACTTGCTAATACGTTATTTATTTTTCTTTACCCAGAAAGACTAGCCAATATTAAGAATTTATTTAAAAACAATTAAAAAAAATATTTTTTTATAAGAACTTTTTCCCATTCGCCAAAAGTTGCAAAAAGTGGAGAATGTGATGTTTGCAATTATATTACTCATAAATGAAAAGTCTTTTTAATAGTTTTTACCTATCTTACATATTAGATATATACGATTATATCTAATATGTAAGATAGGTAAAAACGGTATTATAAAAGATTAAAAAATTTAATCAATGAAGGCAAAAAGTTTCAATTTTTGAAAAATTCTGGAGATATTCCCGGGGTTGCTCCCGGAAAATCTTATTTTTTCCAATTTTTTTGACGATTTGAAAATTTTTAGGATATTAGTTACTCTGCGCAGTCAGTTAATTTGATAGTTCTGTCCGACTTCGTTTAGTAATATTTATAAACCTCCTTGAAACTTTCTTCAATTCAATTGATTCGCTTATTCATAATTAGGACGACATTAATGATAGAATTTTCGTTCCACTTCCAATAATTCACATTGGAAAGTTGAAGAAATTTTATTTAGTGTATGCTGGAGACCTCTTATATTGACCCGAATCTGTAATTGTGAATGACTTCTGATGTTTTTCGTAGACTTTATAGAGAGTTTTTCTATGCTAGTCATGTGCGTTTGTCTCGGAAAGTCCCACATATTGCCCCCCATAATATGAGGACTCCCCGCACTTTTAATCCCATATGCTAGGCTACGCACAAGTTTCGGATCAGCCTCGTTCGTTAGTAAGTAGCCGTTGCTTATAATGGCGATGGTGGTTGAGTGAAAGGGGGGTTTTATTGATGATTGTGACGAAACCTGATAACATGATTAATGAGGTTTTGATAGACGAAAATGTAGTAATAAAGTTCTACTCCAGTGGAATCAACTTTGGGAATCGGTGTCCACCGTCGGTCGCCTCGCGCGAACAATTCGACAGTTGATGAGCGATAAGTTGGCTACTGGTGACATTTCAAGTGATAGTAATGGGGCAGGGGATGGAGGCTAGATAGTTGAACTCGGTCGGATAAATCTATTGATGAATATATGGGGAGACAGTCTTTATCACTCACATGTAGGGAGCCACAGGGTAACCCACCATTTCAATACATTGTCGTCATGTCTTCTATTCGTATGTCTTTTCGATTTTTGTATTAGTTTTCAACAGGCATTTCGAAATATAGGTTGAAGATTTGTCAGTCAATTTAACTGGGTCGATTTGTTGCTCGTTATCAGTAGTTTTCTATTATTTATTTTTTATTCCATTTCATTGTCGTACAGCATTGGAGTGCAGAATCGTATGACTGTGACGTTCAAGATAGCTCAAAGTTGATACGCGATTTGAAATCGTTTTAAGTGTACGCCTTGTCGATCTAATTCTATCATTGAAGATTGATTAAAAAAATTTATTTTTAAAATGATTTGATCTTTTTCTAGTACATTTCTTGTTGAAAATCAACAGATAATGTGAATATATTTATAGCGAACGTACACACAAGTATGTAATCTAAACTGATTAGAAAATGTTGCTAACTGCCCAATGCTGGACTGATTTAATCTTATACGATTACATTTTTTTTTACTGATAGTATATGTAGATCTGAGTTGTGTGTGGGGTTATAATGCAATATCGGAATTTTCCTATGGTATCTCGCGTTTTATTGATTTGAAATTATAATGTCTGGAACTCGATTTCTTTATTTTTTTCTAAGGAAAGTTTTTCAAAATGTTGAAGTTTTCATCGCTTTTTACCAGCATTTTGGTGCATCCAAATTGTTAAAATTTACTATACAAATTTATTCAAGTCGGTATAACAAAATATTCGGGCAGCACGTTGAAGTGTTATATCAAAAAAAAAAACCCGATTAGACCCGTTTTGGTGGAAAAAAAAATAATACGAATTTTATTTCTGTGATCCTCAGAATCATTGGCGTCATGACGATATGCAAAGTTTACAGTCCTGAAAATTTTCTGGTGAAACAAATGACTTTTTGGAGAATATCAAAATTTGCCTCTCTTATGATTTTTTTTTCGACGATAGTTTGAGGACATTTTTTTTCGAATGTCAAAATTTACGGACTCTGAAAACTAATTTTGCCCTTTTTTAGGAACTGTCTGTAATAACCTTTTTACCCCCCCCACCCCTCCTCTCTAGGTTGCACTTTTTCGCGTTTTTTTGAAAATATCTCAATAACGGTAAAATATATCGGACAACTGTGAAAGACAAAATTGTGGGAACCGTAATTTTCTCTAATTTTCCACATACATCGAAGTACCGAAGAACAGTTAGTTTTCGAGATACACTCAGAGAAAAAATTGGTCATATGGATAAATTCATTGTTAAATTAACCAAATTTGTGTTTAAATCACTAAAAAATTGTTAACTGGAACAAATATTTTTGGCGGGATATCTTTGTTCAACAACAAAAATGGTTGTTTTAACAAAAATAAACTTTCAAATGATGTTTTGTTAAATCAAAAAAAAATTATTAAAAAAAACAATGCCTAATTTGTCAAAATGACAAAAATGGTTATATTTACAAATTTTTGTTTTTCAAACAATTCTTTTATCAATTTAACAAAAAAAATGTATTTTTGTCAAACGGTACGAGGTTTTTGTTATTAGTTTTATCAGTGTAGTCGCAAGAAACTGATTTTTTTTGAACTAATGATATATCTCGATAACAGTTTGAGAAACGGAATTCTAGTAAAAGACAAAAAAAGCAGTTCCGGAGTAAATTGCGATTTTTAAAAAGCCACCATTCTACACCAAAAACCGATTTTCCCCAGAAACCGATTTGCACCAGAAGTTGATAGGATCGTTTCAGGACCAAATATCTCTGTAAAATTTCATGGCTCTAGCTGTAATAGTTTCTGGGAAATCTGACAGATAGACTGACTGATTGACAGACTGACAGGTAGAAAGATATTTTTGTAATAATGATCCAATCGACTCAGGAGTGCTCGGGGAATGTTTTAAGAGTTCGACATTTTTCGTGAATACAATACTTTATTAAGCCTAAACCACAATTACGCGTGCGTGCGTGCGGCATTATTTAGTTCTGGCATCTAGTAGTTGTCACCGCGTCTAAAAGTAGAGACTGAAGCCTGAGTTACATTGCGACGACAAGGCGACACGACAACGCCACCAAAGTTCGAAAAATTGAACTTTTGTCGCGACGACATGTGATGACAGTTGAAATGTTTGGTTAGGTTAATTGTGTTTGAGTTGCTCTTTTTTGGTGAAAAATTGGCAATTTTATCAAAATGCAGAAATTATCGAGCGAGCAATTGGACAAAATGATTAATTTAGTGAAAAATAAACCCGAAATATTTGATAAACGGAGCAAACTCTATAAAAACAACGAGTGGAGAGATGGTTTGTGGCTTGAAATTGCGAAGCAAATAAATTCTCACGGTAATGTTATTAATAAATTTAATAAATTTTGGTTTTATAATGGTTTGAATTTAGACAAAACTTGTAAAATGGCATGGAAGTCTCTAAGAGACCAATTCCAAAGAAGCATAAAAAAAAATCAAGGGAGCAAGTGGTCAAGAGGCACCAGATTTTGACAAGAAACAATATAAATTCTTTGAAAATCAATCACAAATGAATTGGAAAAAATTAAAAATTTAAATTAAATTGTTTTTATAATGCATATAACAATATTTTCTTTACTTTCTGCACTCTCATCTTTTACTTTCAAAAAAATTTGTTAGGTTATGGGATTGTTTGTCGCGTACTCGCAGCTCTGGTAATGTAACTTGGATGACGATAACGACAATGTCGCGCGACTCTCGTCGACGTCTCGTGTCGCCTTGTCATCGCAATGTAACTCAGGCTTGAGCCTACTCTACGCGGCACGGACGCGGCAACGCGTCTGAGCAACGCGCAATTATACATTTACTCATTCATATAAATGCGTAGTTTTTACTTTCACCGCGTGGGTGCCGCACGCACGCACGCGTAATTGTGGTTTAGGCTTTATACTTCGTACAAAAAAAAGTAATTACCGGCTTTTGTTTCATTACGTTTTTAAGCTATTGTGATTTATGTATTGCGTATATCCAATAGTCAAAATTCATTCGATAATATATACTGATGAGAGTAAAATTAAAACAATTTCTACGAAAAGCAGATTTCCTTCAAGACTTTATTTGTAAATATAGAAAATATTGAGAACTCATTAACTATTGGAATCTGAAAAATTCTATAAAATTCAAGTCAATTACTCTAAAATATCGCCTACACAAAAATTCTTTTCACCCTATTTGGTTAAATTTGAATAACTTATCTAAAAATAACGTAAGCTATATTTATATTCTTGTACATAAGTACTTACAATATAATTTCGCGAACGCCAAAAATACTCGATGAAAAAAAAAATGCAAAATCGCACAAAAAATTTAATCTTTCTCATGGTTAAAATGTCAAAAAGTTTGGCCTTCATACGGTTAACGCACTATGGCCTCAGAATGTATGTATTTAAATTACCTGCATTATCCCAGTACAAAAATATTGCGCTGGTTGGCATCTGTTTAAAATTTAATGGCGGTACTTGTGAGTGATTCCGTATCTAAAAAAAATTGTCTCCAATACTTAAATTCAACAACGACGAGATTGCTACTAGAATTGCAAAATTTATCACTAAATTTTGAGCTACAAACAAGAGTGTAATGCCGAAATATTACACCCATAAATTTTGCTACTCGTATACAATCAATGTATTGTATTTGATACATTTGTACAAGTACTTAACTCTGTAGGGGTAATTTGACGGAGCGTTTGTAGGTAAGCGATGCCAATGAGAATTTGATTCCATCTGCACCCAGGTAATAGCGATAGTTTTTAAAATGACACGACACCTACACGAATCTTTTTTCATTGTCAGTCATGGGCAATGCCGCCGCCTCAAATTCCATCCGCAAATTATTGAAACAAAAATCAGGGGCTCAAAACCTGTTGCTCTCGTTTTTTTTTCTGCTGATGTTATCGTTAGTCAAGAATCACGGTGCCATTATGCGAATGTGAGTCATGATTGTTCAAGTGCCTTACATAACTGAATTCACGTATAATTACCTCATAAAACCCCACATAGGAAATCTCTTTGAAGTACCGCGGCCGTCTTCTAAACTGACACCCACTGTCAAGGTTACGTTTAAATGCAACTGCTCAGTTAATTGAGTCGCTCTTTAAGCAAGCGAAAAACGCGGAAAATAAAATTTATGAGAAAAACTACCGTGAAATACCCTATTTGCTGTTCCAAACAGAGATTTTAAAAATATTTAATTGTAGTTATCAATTTAAATATATTAGCGGTTTTTTCGACATATTGATATGAAGCTGGTAATACTTGCATTTTGACATTTGACATCGACAGGAATTTTTTTTTGTTTGATGTAGATATTACATAGTTTTCTGAATAAAATAACGTCATAGTGGATACATTTCTAGCATTACGAGCTGTAAATTTTGATTTGAACAAAACATATTACTCTTTAATTAATGGTTTCTAGTATCAAGCACACAAAGTTTTTCGAATGTGGTGAAACAAGCCCCAGTTAACTTCTGGGTGGCACTGGATAATAAAGGGTCTTTCAACAAGGACATAACAATTTTGTATTTTAATCAAAACGCACCCGTAAACTTTTTTTATGATCTGGCAATGCTAAAACGTCAGTCAAGGTTTACATTTTTCTCATGGTGAAGTTCACGAACGAGCAACGTTTGGAAATTATTAAAACTTACTACCGAAATTCTGAGTCGGTGGTCGCAATCGTGTAATCTCGAGAAATGGTCCGGTCGAATGGCCACCTCGCTCATACGATTTAACGCCGTTGGATTTATTTTTATGGGGTTATGTTAAGTCGTTGGTCTATGCCAACAAGCCAACAACGTTAGAGGAGCTCAGGAACAATATCGAACGCGAAATTGCCAACGTTCTGGCCGATATGTGTGGAAGAGTGGTGGAAAATTGGCTCCAAAGAATCAATCAGCAAACGTGTTCCATATGAACGACATCGAATTTCAATACTTAAATGTAACATGTCCACTACACCTGGGATAAATTTCAGCCCGATATCTCAATTATTCTGTGTTTTATTTAAATACAAAATTGTTATGTCCTTGTTGATATTATACAACAGATGTATTGTGAAAGTATAATCAAATAGATATTTTTTAAAATTTGGATTTTATATATCCGTCAAATGGGGTATCAATTTGTACTAAAAGAGTCACCACTAGTGGCGCTCTTGTGGTTCCCGGCTTGCAAATTTTATAATTAAATTGTTTAGAAAAGCGGAAAAGACGTTCTGCCAGATAAGGTTCTACGTTGAGAAAAAAAGACGAACAGCGAAAATGGAGACAAAAGTTGCAACTAAGTGGCGACACAATCGCAAGGTCATTCAAATTGCATAATATTCGAATAGAGAAGTGACTTCAGCTTTGGACTATGAAATGTGCATAATTTAAATTTTTATTCTAATTTGTGCACAGATAAAAAAAAATTCTGTCTTCAAAATTTTATGCGATTAAAATGACAAACATTTTCTATTAATGAAGGTATTGTTGCATTCAAATAATGTATTAAAAGTGACATCTTTGTAACATAAAAAATTGCGACTTTTGCATTTAATCGCTTTTTATTTATTCGTTAATCAACGGAAATGAATTATTGTTTTGATATTCTTCACGTTTTTTAAAATCAAATTAAAATTACGGTTGAGTTCGTGAAAAGCGCGCTAATAAATTGAATTCAAAATATGCCCTGTGTTAATTAATATTCTTCTGATTTTCTTTGTTTTACTATATTTTGTTGCAAAAAGTGAACTTGCAAAAATGTAAAGAAATTTATCGAATTTTATGAGGTTTCACTAGTTTTTGCGATATATTAGAATTCTAATACTACTAATGATTTTTTTTACAATTTTTCTTAAATGTTTCACTTAGTTTTTTGTGAGCTAAATCTTTTTAACGTATACAGGATCTGAATAGTTGATCTACGTTATTGGCGACAAATGGAAAAACATACCTTAATCCACCTTACGGCGAGATGATTACCTTTCTTATTATGTATAATGAACAATAGTCAAATTAATTTAAATAGCCCGTGAAAAGTAGATATTGTGAATATTTCACGAACGGCTGATTTACTTTTGCAAGTTTTGAAAATTTAACTATACTTTTTTTGCTTCTTATAAATTGAGTTTCGGCTTATTTTTCTTAATATTTTCAAAGATCCTTTAATCTCTGACATCATATTAGTTCGATTGTGAACTTCTGAACATATTTATACCCGTATGGTGAAACCAAAGGGCATATTAGATTTGCCTTACCGTTTGTAACGCCAAGATCCCGTCATCACACCAAAAAATGAATTACACCAGTGTGTTTAGAATAATAAAAATAATTAATTTTTGCATGTCCGTCCGTCTGTCCGTCCGTCTGTCCGTCCGTCCGCCTGTCCGTCCGTCTGTCTGTCCGTCTGGCTGTGGCTCGGATTGCGGGCGCAAGGATTGAGCTAGAGACTTGAAATTTTACGCAGATTCGTTTTTCGTAAAATGCGAGGCTAAGTTCGTTAACCCATTCAGTATTTTGATGCCATATGGCGTCATTCTAAAAAATTTGAATTGCCATATTATTTATTTATTTTCAACACTCTATTCTCATTCAGTGCACCTTTAAGTGCATTTGTGACCCAATTGTGATTTTTTAGTAAAAAGCTGGACTACAGTGGACGTATTTGTAAAAAATTAAAAAATTAAATTTTTTTTTGTTTTAAATGAATACTTAAACATCATTAATTTGTATAGAGAGAATCTTTAACCCCCATAGAAAAAAACATGTACCGAACGGGTTAATGAGCAAAAATGGACCATTAGGGGGGGTATCCACCATACGAACGAAAACGATTTTTGCGAATATCTCAAAAACGGTGCATCTTATCAAAAAATTGCAAGAACAAAAGTTATTTAGGATATGATTCTACATAAAACTCCCATATGTGGCAGTCACACGACGCTGTTTTGCCAGCGCTGCTAGCTGTTTGGCTGTTAGCAGCCGCAGCAGCGTGATGATTTTAGCAGCGCTAGTGAAGTAGAGACCGTTCTACTTTGCCAGCGCTACTAGGGATCACGTGACCCTGTCACATGGTTTCTGAGCTGTCAAAAGTCTGATAAGTGGTAAAGTTTGTTTATTGTTTATTGTTATTTACGTTTATTTATTTAAATTTGTGTGTAACGTTTATTATTTAAAAAATTTCCCAAATTCAAATGTCAAACCACTGTTTTGCTAATTGCCAGCGCTACTAAAGTAGAAATCATGTGCAACCTCTCAGTACGCTGGCTGGTGTTGCTATTTGCCAGCGCTACTAACCCAATATCTAGCAGCGCTGGCAAAACAGCGTCGTGTGACTGCCGCAATACATCAAAATCCGATTGGAATTTATAGCTTTTGTTATGTTTTTACCTTTGCTTGGTACTCAGGTGCCGCTCTCCGATTTATAGAGTGTCGAAAAGTAAGAGACATCTACTTTCTATAGCGGCGAATTTCCATATTTAGAGAGCAATGGAGACCGTTAAAATCATTATATAAAAACACCTTTTAGGTAAAAATTTTTTTTTGAGAGATGGTTTGATTAAGGGATGGGAGTGGGGGGTGGTTTGTTCACTGACCCCCAAAATACAAAAGTCGTCGAAACGCGATTTGAAAGCACGTAAATCATAAAAAAAATCATGAAAAAAACCTTTTAAAACACAATTACATATGTTTTATGATTATATTAGATGAAATATTATATTTGGATGTAAAATTTTGTTCTGTGACATTTTTTTTTGTGAAATTGTTTAAAATTATAATAATTTCACTTCCAAATTCTGCGTAGTTCTTAAAAATACATAAAAAAATGTTCTTCCTTTATTACTCTACTAAATATGATAATATTAAAAAGTGATTTTCATAATTTTTTCATTTTAAAATTTTCCAAAAGTGCTAACTATATTTGAATTTTCATCTGGCGCGATGTTGATTTTGAAGCTTTGCTATGAGCTTCTAATTTTGTAAATCTATCCACCAGTACAGAAGTTCCAATCATTTTTGATTGCGTAATAAAAGTAATTTAATGGAAGCGGCGAAAAAAAGTGTTGAATCTTTCCACCCGTGTTAGTTTTTTTTTATATATACGCCAAACTTATATACACTTTTTGCACATAAGTTTGCTAACGTGATGTTTGTGTGCGAGTGTGTGTTTGTGACCTTCAAAGTGTAATGCCGATTTGGTTGATTTTGTTGAAATTCATTATTTCCTCTTAGCTTCGCCACTCTTGGCGCGTTCGTTCTGCTTTGAGTGAATTTTTCGCCCGCCACTTTGCCAATTTGAAATTTTTCGCATTTCGTGTTCTTCTGCATGTGGCAATTTCGGTGGGAGCTGCGATCTCGCTTCATCGTCGACATAGATATCGTCATCGTCAGAAAGTGTCGACGGTCTATGACTTTTCTTGTCAATTTCTTTGGGGACAAAAACTCAAGAGTTCACCGTCCCAATGAGCTTCTAATTCTTTTATTTATTTATTTATTTATCTATTTTTTTTTATTTGATGGTTGTGTTAAGCGCACTCGTTGATTTTTGGTACATCACATGAATATCAATGATTAGCGGATTTTTGGGAAAGTATTAAAGAAATCGGCAAGAGAAAAATTCTCAGAATTTAGAGACATGTACATATATGTATACAGCTTGCAGAGCACTCAAAATTATTACACGATGATATCATTGAAAGCTTAAGATATTTGCGAAAATTTCAATTTAATTTAACACGATCGTAATAAATCAATCCTTTTCCTTAAAATAATTAAATCAAGCATAAGTTGCTTATAGGGGCAGCCCATAAAATACGTCACGCTAATTTTCGGGCTTTCGATCCCCCTTCTCCCTTCGTCGAAATTTTTGTATGAAATTTTGTACCACCGTCACACTACCGAAGACAGCCACTCTTCCCTAAAAGAATGACGTATTTTATAGACACCTCCGGAATACAACGAGTCTTCAAGATGACAATATTTTTCCTTTTTCATCAAACGACAAGTTAATTGTCGCATGTTGTTCGAGGTTCAGAACAACATACAATAATCCGATTCCGGGGCAACGAATATAAGAAGATTTTAATTTTTTCTGCATTTTTAAAGTGTTTGTTTTATACGAAACATTACTTTGAAGTTTAAAACTTGTACCACCAATAAAACTCTGTTTTATGAACTTTATTCGCTCCTGAGAGTTGTTCATAGCTCGTAGTTTTTGGTGAACTCAAAACGAGTTCTTAAACCGATTCGTTTATAAGTTAAGATTCCATAGTATTGGAACATATTACTTGAAAAATCAAATTATACTAATGAAAAAACTGTGCTTGAAGAGGTCACGAGTTATCTACTTTGTAAACAAATAAACGAAAAGCAGATGGGCAGAAAATATGCGCAAATATAAACCAGTTTTCAAAGAAAATTGAAATTTTTTTTACAAAAATTGTTCATAAATACAACTTTTAAGACATTTCTTCCAAAAAAAAAAAAAATAACACTAGAGACTTAATTAGAAAAAATATTTACTACACAAAACTTATTTTGAGTCGAAAAACGCTAAGGGGACTGTCGATAATAAATTTCTGGGCTAGGGAATAGGTTTAAGGAATAAAATCCCACTACAAAAATCGGGAAAAAGCGTTACGACGGGGACGGAAAGAAAATGCGATAACTAAAGTGCGTATTTAACCCCCTTTTTTTCTTTTTTATAAAAGTATAATAAAGTGAAAAACTTCGGCCTTTAATTTTGCCTAAAAACCATTTCTCGAGCACTCCTGAGTTGATTGTAGCATTATTACAAAAATGGAATTTTTTTTCTCAGTTTGTTGGCATGTCAGTCTGTGCGCAAGATTTCTCAAAAACTGCTAGAGCTGGAGCTAGAGCCTTGAAATTTTACAGGAATGTTTAGCCCTGGAGTAGGACGATCCTATCAACTTTTGGTGGAAATACGTTACCGGGAAGCAGTGTTGGGCAAAACGTAATTGTCAGTGCAATTAACAATTAACAATTAATCAATTGTTAATTGTAGATTTCTGCAATTGACAATTAATCAATTGTAATTGTAAATTTCTGCAATTAACAATTAATCAATTGTTAATTGTATTTTTCACAATTAACAATTAATTAATTGTTAATTGCATTTTTCACAATTAACAATTAATTAATTGTTAATTGTTGCATTTTTCACAATTAACAATTAATTAATTGTTAATTGTTTGATCAATCATTACTAGTACAATTAACAATTAAATCTTATGAACTTTTAATTTGTCTAAAAACGACGGGATCGGGAAGGGGTTGGAATTGGGAGGGAAGCGAAGGGATGGTTAGGGGAGGGGGGGGGGGGGGAAGGGAGGGGGGTGGGGGAAGGGGTGGGGAGGGGGGAAGGGGTGGGGGAGTGGGTGGGGAGGGGGAGGGGAGAGGGGAGTGGTAGGTCTCCTTCCCCCTTCCCCCTCCCCCTCCCCTTCCCCCCTCCCCCCACCCCCCTCCCACTTCCCCATCCCCCACCACCCTCCCCCTCACCCACCCCCTCCCCCTCCCCCACCCCACTCCCCCTCCCCCATCCCCCTCCCCATCCAATTTTTTGTGGAAATTTTACATTCAATGTACATTTTTTTTACAGGCCCTTGTTTTTGAATTTTTAATTGTAAATTTAATTGCAAAAAAGTTAATTGATTGAAAATTTAATTGCAATTAATTTAATTGCAAAATACTGCAATTAAATTTAATTGCAATTAAATTTAATTGCAATTAAATTTAATTGCAATTGAATTTAATTGTAAAATCTGCAATTAAATTTAATTGCAATTAAATTTAATTGCAAAATCTGCAATTAAATTTAATTGCAATTAAATTAATTGCAATTAAATTTTCAATCAATTGATTAGTCAATTGAAAATTTAATTGATTGATGCCCAACACTGCCGGGAAGTAACCAAAATGGCGGCTTTTTAAAAATCGCGTTTTTTTGCTGTTAACTCCGAAACGACGCGTTTTTTAGTAGTCTTATCGTACTAATATATAAAAATTAGTTGGTGTTTGTCTGTTCCTCTTTTACACAAAAACGGCTGACCCGATTGACTTGAAATTCGGCATGAGTGTCTGTGGTAGTTCTGCTTCCAACATAGGCATACGGAAAAGTAACGCGAGGGGTGAGGGGAGTAAGCGGAGGGGGTAAAGTGATTTCGAAACTTAGTTTTTGCGCTATGTTACTCTTACGCGGGGAAACTACTGAACCGATTGGCCTGAAATTTGGCATAGATGTTCGTCGGGGGTCCAGCCCCAACATAGACCCATTAAAAAGTAGCCCGAGAGGTGGGGGAGTAAGGGCAGGGGGTAATGTAATCTCGAAACTTAGCTCTTCCTCTATGTTACCCTTTCGCGGGGAAACTACTGAACCGATTGACCTAAAGTTTAGCTGGAACATAGACCATAAAAAAATCTTTTTTTTGAAAAAACTTAACCCGGCAACGACGGGTATGCAAGCTAGTATATGATAAAAGTTGAATACAGTGAAATTTTCTATACTTTTGTCTTTCACTGGAATTTGATATCTAAACCCGGTATCGAGATATACCATTATTTAAAAAAAACAGTTTTTTATCTCGAAAAATAACAGCTTCAATAAATGAGATGAATTGAAGAGAATAATATTTGCCACAATTTTGTATTTTACCGTTATCCACTATGTTTTACAGTTGAGATATTTTCATTAAAAATTAAAACTAAAGAGATTTTTGCGAATTGCTTGCAAATTAACTGAAATTCTCTACATTTTTTACCTTAAATGGATATCTTTTACCATTATCAAGATATTTCATATTTTGTAAAATAAAAATTCATATTTATATAAATTAATATTTTAGTCGTCGGGTTATAGTGTAAATGGTGCAGAATGTAAATTTTATATTGTACAGAAACGTAAATTTAGTATGTGCTGTTGACATCAGATATTTTCAAATTAATTTCTTAATTGCTTTATAACTTTTAATAAATAATTTTGTACAAAATTGAAAATTTGAAAATTTTATTAACAATTTCTTTTTTCTTTTCTTTTCAGGTTAGTTGATATTTCACTAAATGTGTATAAGATTTGATTTATAACAATTGGTAAAGACTTCAATCATGTCTTGCAATGTATGTACACAAAATTGAATATTTTTCTTTTGATAACAATTTATTTTGTGCTAATTAAGTGCGAAGAAAAAAATTTTAATAATCGTTATCTTCATTTTAACTTCCCCTTATCGGCCAATGACATTTAAGTTCTCAGTTAGTCGATAATTTCTTCAACATGGCTTTTATTTCTGATTTTCCTCATATTTTCATTTTTTCTGTGCTGTTATCTGCCTTTATGGGCTATTTTTAAAATTACTTATTCGGATGGCTACCAATGGATGTTTTCTCTGTCAATTAAAGAAGGTGTGTCGTACTTCAGAAATTCCCCTGTCAAGTTTAGGTTGTAATAAATCACTTTTAAATTAACTTTTTGACAGAGATAGAAATCTAAACACATTATCAATTCCAAATTCCAAAAGATATTATGCAAAAAAAAAAAATTGTTTTTTTTAATAAAAATCGAACTTTTTTTTGTAAGGAATTTTCCTAATTCTGAAATTAAAAAATAATGTTTATAAAATTAAGCCATTTTATTGTCGATGCCGATGATTACTTCCGTCATTGTTCACCCAATTTAATAGATAATTATCGTAATCACATGATTAGCACATCTGACTTGCGGATTGAAAGAGTTTGGAATCAAAAATTACCATAAAAATCAACTGACTTTGATTGTTTATATTTATTGTTTATGAGAAATATTTGCCATTTTATTGCCTACTGAAGATCATTTTTATTGACGCACGAATCGTCCATGATTGGTGAAATTGGTGATCTCGTGATTTTGGCAAGGCAGATAGTTGACACCAATGTTAAAAAAAACTCCTATCGGTTTTCAGATGAAAGCATAAATTGTTAATGCTTTTCAGATTTATCGATGATAAACTGTATAGATTTCGAAACATTTCTTCGAGTTGAATTTCGCGAAAGTCTCAAGTTGATAAAAAGATTTTCGAATTTCCAAGAAAACGATATGAATGCCGGCCAAATTTTTCAACCGTTTTTTTCCTGTCATTTTTTTTTTGTTGCTTTTATCAACTTCCATATGGAAATTAGTGGCGAGGTCAACTGCTTTTTGCCAACTCTAATGGCGCCTTTTTTGTTTGACATATGAAGAAATCACGTGGCGGCAAGTATTGCTTGATATTTTACACGTACATGTACTCACTTAGGTTACCTTTTTTTGTTACATCAGAGTAGTTACCACCAACATTGAATTCCAGAATTCTGACCAGATTATGTGGGGATTTTTGTATTTGCGCGTATGCTTGCTGTGAAAATTTCTTTGATTCTGGTTAAACATGTTATAGATCATGAGCAAATGTCTGGCAACGTTGATTATTTACACCTGGTACGCCTCATAAACCAATGTAATGCTACATTTACACGAATGACAAATTTGTCATTTTTTTCTTGTCATTATGTTAATTCCCGTGTAAATGGCATAATTTTTGTAATTTTTTCTGTCAGAAAATGTCAATCTCTCATAAAAGAATGAACTTGTCCATTCTTTTATGCCAGATTGTCATTCGTGCAAACGCAATATTAGTTATGACAAAAGTTGAATACTAAAGTTGTCATAACTAATATTGCGTTTGTACGAATGACAATCTGGCATAAAAGAATGGACAAGTTCATTCTTTTATGAGAGATTGACATTTTCTGACAGAAAAAATTACAAAAATTATGCCATTTACACGGGAATTAACATAATGACAAGAAAAAAATGACAAATTTGTCATTCGTGTAAATGTAGCATAATAATGCTCAGTTCCGTTCCTTTTATAAATTTCAAACGTTTTTCAGCTATTTCAGTCACCTCGTCAGACAGTTTCTTATTAAAAATGGTTTTTTCGGGTTTTTTTTCTTTGAATATTTGGCGATCGAATTAATATTTAAATCATAATTGGGAAAATATGTTTAAGCGAATTCAATTTGCATAAAAATTACGATCAAGAAATTTATTATCTAGACGACGATCGGCTAAGTATCATTAACGTAGGCGCCAGGTCAATGGTGATCTGGTTTTCGTGTGGCTCCAATCAAATTCAAAAATTGTAATAAAATTAATTCAAAATGCTCATATGTCTCATAATTTTAATTTAGCCTTTTCATTTGATGGTTCCCCTGTAGTTTTATTTTTAAATTTCAATCTTTTTGTTATTGAAAAAAAAGCTGAATTAGTCAAGTTTTTTGCTTTCGTCCAATTTTACATCCGTAATTTCTTATTATTTTATTAATTTTTTCAACATCGCAGTTTTTTTTTTGTCATATGTACTGCATAGAATTGTTAGAAGGGACGGTTCAGATTTGCGATTATGTTGTAATTTCTCTCTCAGAACTCATTCCACGACACTTTGCCATCTATCACAGAAACTAAGCAAAAGGTCTCAGATTTGAATTTATTTCGACGGTGAAAAAAATAATTCCACTAGGGACTTCGTCTGGAACAAATTTTTGGAGTTTGATGTCGTAATGTAGACATTCGTAAAAAATAATTTCTGTGTCAGAGAATAAAGTGTCAAATGTAAACGGCCCCTTAGGCGGAAAAAAGTGTCTCGGGTCAAACTGGATTTGGTTTATGAACAGCCTCTAAGAGCAAAATCAGTTTAAAACCCTAGATTTTACCGTATTGTTTTTTTTTTCAAAATAAATACCAATTTCTTAAATTATTTATCGAAAAATATTAAGTCTTTTGATGGAATTTAATCTTTAGAGTACTTTTTTTTTGCCGGCAGACATTTTTGATAATAGAAAATTATCATATTTTTGATTATTCTAAAAAATGTCAATCAGACTCAAAAGCTCTCTCACACCAAAAGTCCGCCAACTGGAGTAGTTTTTTTTGCCAAGTGAAGTTTCCGCGAACTCTGTACAACAGCGAGAAACGAAGTCTTCCCTGTCACAGATGTGTTGATGGATAGCTGTAAACTTTGTATAAAAATTACCTGTCGCATAAATTTTTTGAACAAAAGGGAACCAATCGACTTCCACAGGCCAACAGTTGGCCTGTAGAAGTCGATTGGTTTTTAAAATTTTTGCATATAGGCCGGAATACAATTGGCTCCACACAAAATTAACTGCGACAATTCAAATTTTAAACTCATAGCTCCCTATGCTTCTGTATATAATCAATCCGACCAACTTTGCCGTCATAAAAAATGAATCGATTGTAACTTTTGTCGGCCAGCTCGCCGACAAAATTTCATGGTTGATTGAAAATGAAATCTTTTGGGGACGTCATAAAATCTAAATTTAATCAAAAGGAAATTCAAGAAAGTATCAGGAAATATGGTTCTTATGCTGTGTTGGTTACATTCACATTCCTATTTTGTATAATTGGTAACAAAAAATGTTATATGTGGCTCACCGTCTCCTTGTCAAAATCAAATGAAAAACATAACAAAAGCTATAATTGCCAATCTGGCAATCATTGGAGACCCGTATGGTGATATTCGTATCAAAATTCGAACAGTTATACCAAAATTCCACTTTGATGTCAAACTTTCCAATAAGATTTTTTAAAATTTATTCCAATCGGATTTTGATGTATGGGAGTTTTATGTAGAATCATATCCTAAATAACTTTTGTTCTTGGACTTTTTTGATAAAATTCACCGTTTTTGAGATATTCAGAAAAAAAGTTTTCGTTCGTATGGGGGGTATCCCCCCCCCCCCCCCGCCTAATGGTCCATTTTTGCCCATTAACGAACTTAGCCTCGCATTTTACGAAACACGAATCTGCGCAAAATTTCAAGTCTCTAGCTCAATCCGTGCGCTTGCAATCCGCGCCACAGACAGACGGACGGACAGACAGACAGACAGACAGACAGACGGACGGACATGGAAAATTCAATTTTTTTTATCATTCTAAACACACTGGTGTAATTCATTTTTGTGTGTGATGACGGGATCTTGGCGTTACAAACGGTAAAGCAAAGTTAATATACCCCTTGGTTTCACCATACGGGTATAAACAAATAACGTGTAGTGTGCGCAATTGTATATGGAGGGCGACATTGTCGCCATAATGTGTCGCCGTAAATATTGTGTCGGGCCAATTCTATTCCGGTCTTAATATTTTCGGAGGGTCCGATGGATCTGAGTTACAAAAAAATTGTGCGAATTATGATTGAAAGAAAATTTTTGTATGGAAAATTTTCCTTCGTTGAAATTTCCGCTCCCACAAATTAACTGTACATTTGTTGCAAGTATACAGTAAAAATATTATTCCTTATCTTTCTAGTTCAGCTGGCAATATATTACACGTACTTATGCTACAAGTAAACGTATTTTTTGTTCACCTATGGCAGGTTTGTTTTTGCCAAATTTTTTAGTTTGCCTTTTGCGGTAGTAATGTTTACCTGTCCTGAGAAAATTGTACACTTTTTATAAGCATGCTAAAATTTACAATCTCTTACATGGTCACAATGTCTGCCTCAGGTAAACGTGTTATACTATTGCCAGCTAACTTCACTTGCACTAAATATTTTTTTTTTCGTTTAATCTACAGCAAGTGAACAGATACCATCTGTAAGTAAACATACAACCCAGAGAGGAGAACTTAGCCGGTATTTGGTGTAGGATTAAAACCTTTACTCCATTTCTTTCAGTTCAGAGCATTATTTTTATGCTTTTTTCAACTGCTAGCGATCAAAATTTTTAGGATCTAAAATAACTAGATCTGACATAATTTACAGAGAAAATAGAACGTTTTCTCTGGATTCACAGGCATTTCGAACAAATAATGTTATATTAAACACTATTTGCTCTAATTGCGCTAATTTTTTATATAGCAGCATCATGCGACTTACCATAGATCTGGAGTATATTATCTCGTCAATGCTCATCACTGTATTAAATTGAACTACAAATATTTGTTCGAGACGTCTTACGTCAGAAAATCCTTGCCCTGAATTTTATTGCACAGTCAACTGATCTCTCTGATTCCCCAGAATATCGTAAGAGTTCTATGGAAATGGGGAGCGATAAATAAACCTCATAGACACAAGAAAAAAAATGTGGCTGATTACATTGGAATTATCGTCGAAATTTTTTTCACATTAACAAATCTTGTGAATCGTTTCATTGGAAATACTAATGCGAAGAATATCATATCCGCGGAAAATATTTTTAATAAAATCTCTAAATCAGCGGAAAAGAATTTTTGTGAAAACTATGACAGCTTTCGTATACTATTAAAGTTTTTCGAAAATTAAAAAGAACTTTATTGGCAATAGTTATCATTGCTGTAGTTGGAAAAACTTAAAATATGATTATTTTGTTATGAATCCGAAATTTAAAAAGTAATTCGAATATCAGAATAAATCGGCTTTGAATTGTTTACTGTAATAATTTTTAATAAATCCTCTTCTAATCCGTCACCTTGCCAGTGATTTTCCGGGATCTATTTTTTAACACATTTCCATTAGTTTCTATCATTTTTTGCTATCACCAAAAGATAGTCTGCATATCATCGCGGAAATTTTGTTGACAAACGCACACACAAACAAAACATTTTAATTCTGATTTCATAAAGAATCTCAACTCCATGAGTAAATAAATTGCGCTGATAAGAAGCAAATAATTTTTATTAACATTTCTTTAAATGTATATGAGCTAAAAAGCTAAATCACTTTTTTTTTTCTTTACATTGTTGCTTGTGAAGATATCTCAGCTTTGCTGGTGATGTTGCTATGCTGAATGTCGATAGATACGGAATTGAAAAAAAAAGATACGGAGAAAAATTGATAATCACGTTATGATCATCATAATTTACAAATGCAATTTAATTATTTATATTAACAAGGCGTATTCAAATCAGGAAAGAAAATTCTAAGGTCTTTTAGCATTAGTCAGTCTGGTGTTCGGAATTTCACATGAAATTTTAACACTTGAATTGCCGCGTAATTTTATGGAGTCCAAAAGGTCATCTTTCTTTCGTACACTCGAAATATTTTGCTTAGAGTGCAATCAATTAGCATGAAATTTTTTGTGAATTTACCCATAATGGATGTGGATGGAAATTAAAAACGCGTCTTAATTGGCTAATTTATGACGTTTCAGTTGAGGATAATACCGGACACTAATGTCATAATTATTGTTAATAGGAATAGTGTGTTGTTGCACGTGTTTAAAATTATTAAAATATTAAGTGCAAATGAAAACGGGTTTTAATTCTAATTGCGTTTCCATGTTGATACATTTATCTCTGTTTCTAAAATGATGGAACTTGACTTTGAACTTTGCTGTGTAATCGCATATTTCATATTTTAAGCTACTGATTTGCGTTACGGTATTTTATTTGAACTTTATGAAAAAATAGTCTTTTAATAAAGAGCGAAAACAACAAACGAATTAATAAAAAAAAATACAAATAATCTCTGACGAAAAGATTTTCTCGTTTTTTTTTATATTTGTATAACAAGAAACTAAAGAAGCAGTTTCGAAAAGCTTTTTTTCGCCTAGTAAAAAAAATTAATGGGTTATAGATTTTAAATTACCTCCACACCGCATACTGTATCACTAGTACATTTATTTTCTTTATTACGAGGTGCTGTTCAAGTTTTAGGTAAATTTTCAACAAAATACCCTTCACTGAGACTATTAATACAATAAAAAAATATCAGTTGTGGTCAACACAAAACTTTCTTCTACAAAATCTACGACCCTGTGCAATTTACGCTAGAGCCCTGTCGCGTTGTCAACCTCAGACGACCTCCCAAAAAATTGTTGGTTCATCCAAAAATATCAAAAACGTACAAAATTTGAGATAACTTGAGAACGGTAAAAGATATCAATTTACGGTAAATGGCAAAAATGTAGAAAATGTTAACATCTTTAATTATTCTTTGAAGTGATTTGTCGTAAAACCGTTAGTTTGCAAATTATTCGCAAACATATGATTTTTTACATATTAATGAAAATATCTCAATAACGGTAAAAGATAACGGATAACGGTAAGAAACAAAATTGTGCAGAATGCCATTCTCATTAATTCACTTCATACATTCAGTCAGCAAAAACCCGTTAGTTTTCGAGATAATCGCAAAAAACTGTTTTTTTGGAAATAACGGTTTATCTCGATAACAGGTTGAGATATCGAATTATAGCTAAAGACAAAAGTGTGGGAAATTTTATTTTCTCCAAGTTTTGTCATACTTAAGGCCACTAAAAAACGCGTAGTTTGGGAGTAAATCGAGAAAAACGAAATTGCGATTTTTGAAAAACCGCCATTTTGGATACTTCCGGTTAACGGATTTCCACCAAAAGTTGATAGGATCGATTTGGTTACATTCATTGTTTTATAAAAGAAATTTTCAAAAAAAAAACTTTGTTTTAAAAAAAATTGTATAAGAGGCAGTGTTGCGGCCAGATAATTATTTTTTTATATCTAGATAAGATAAAGATAAATCCTTGTAATGCTTATCTAATGAAAATTTGGAAGATAATAGATAAGATAAAAAGCCAAATTATCTAGATAATTTTTAGATAAATATTTATTTTAACGTTGCACAAAATTCAAAATTACGTACTAAAAAATAAATTGCACAAAATTATTTGTTTTTCTTTTTTTGTTGATTTCCAATTTAAAATACCCGGTTTACACTTGGCAACGGTTGCTGGCAAATAATTTTGTTTATGTGCAAAAGAAGCGAGGGAAGGAGTGACACTTGCCCATAAACAAAAACTGTTGCCAAGTGTAAAACGGTTCTTAAAAAAAGTTCTTAGGTTTTCATAAGTATGCAGAAAACAATTTTGTTTCAGCATTTTTTCAGATTTAATTTTTTAATTTTCGTTGGTAACGTTTATCTCTAGATAAATAGGATTTTCCTTTATCTAGATAAGACAAAGATAACATTTTTGGGTGTTATCTAGATAAGATAAAGAAAACATTTTTTTTATCTAGATGATTATCTAGATAAATTGTATCTAGATAACCGCAACATTGATAAGAGGTACCCGTTATAGCTAACGTTAATTTTCCAAATGTTTGTGGAAAGCTACAATTTTCGTAAAACTCATTTACAAAAATTTTCAAGTCGCCAGCTCAATGTGTTCTCGAGTTTTCGACGAACTTTCTCGTGATTTTTCACAGAAATCACGAGAAAATTCGTTAACCCCTCACCACCCTCCTGCAATTCTGTGGCTCTTGAAGCCATATATGGATGAAACTAGAGACTGTGCCCTTTTCAAAAAGTACTCAACCAAAGTGAAAACTGCTCTGATTCAAAAGTTAGTTTTGGTGGGCAAAATTCGTGCAGATGAAAATTAAACATCGACATAAACTCTCCTTATATTTTAGAGGCTACACTCAGAAAAAATGGAGGTTAACTCGACGACCTACATACGGCGTAATTGGCCTCGAGCAGGCGCGCGTTCGCCTGCATGTGGGCAAGTAAAACTGAGTTGACCTGTGGTCGGAGAAATTCTGAAATTAAGCCACCAGCAGGTGAAGTAGGGCATTGGGAGCTGCACGAGTTGACCTTAGATAGGTTAACTCTGACCGCTAGCTGGCTTACAGACACCTCTGTAAGGTCAGAGTTAACCGGACAAAAAGTTGACCTGGACATTTTTCTGAATGTAGATTTTTCCCGAAATGAGAATGTGATTTCCTTTCAGACAACAAATTTATATTGGCTGAACATTTATGAAGTAAAGGCTTAAAACGAAAAAAAAATCCTTTATCATTCGAAAATCGCGAGTTTTTAGATCTTTCTGCAAACTTACATAATGGTAGCTTTCGGTTAAAAAAGAATTATTTAAATCGGTTCAGCAGAAGTCCATATAACTAAGAATGTGTGCAAATCATTTTTTTTTATATATACCTATAAATATTTTCATATCTGTACATTTAATAAAAATCAATATATGAACCTTATATAATGTACTTGTAGAACAAGTTGAAAAATATCTTGAAATAAAAAAAAGGATCGCTGCGTTGAAGAATTCTCGAATTATTTTTAAATCATATTTCGATAGCACATTTTTCAAAAACCATATTGATGTCTCCTTATAATGAATTGCGATACAATTTTTATGATCCCATCTAATATATCTGAAACCGGTTCCGATTGCGATCTTTATCATAAGGTGGCTGTAGTACGGCGTCATATATCTATTTATTGCGGCAGATACAAATTTTTGCCCGCGTGAAAAAAAATCGCTCATGATCTTGTCCAATTAACCTTCTCCGCTCGTCCAATCGCTCTATAAACTGGTTCCAACAGCAGTAACTCAGGTGTTGGCGGCGCATTAATAATTTTTAGGTGAGGCGATTAAAGAACTTCTAAGAAGCACTGAAAAAAACTTCAATGGAGAAAAGTTTCCATATGGCAAAGAAAAAAATCTGACAAAAAATGATTAAAGTCGAAAACGAGTTTCATTTCCATCTTCTACAAGTAATATCTCTATACTTGTTGGATTAAGTAAAACCATTAGCTAAAAGATATAATTTAAGTGAAGCAATGTCGTAAATCGCCATCATCCGACGACAAATTAATAAAAATCCAATGAACAGATTGAACAAGTTGAAAATTGTTCATTTTCCGGCCAACCTTTTTTGCCAGTGAAGCGTAAGACAAGAAACTTGTTAAGTAACAATTTTCCTTTTGTACATACGATTTCCATAAATTCTTTTCATGGATAACTTTTCCAATAATCGGTTCCGATTTGATTTGACCATTCCCTAAACGTTTTTGGGGCGGAGAGATTTCTTCTGCCTTCCCTGTGAGAAAAAGAATGTAATTTGTGAAATGAGCAAATCGAAAGGGAGTCGGAAATTTTCCACATCCAAGACTAGGTTTGTTAGTAGCTTTAGTTTTAAATTTTCCTTCCAATTCTTAGATACTTGAGAATTTTGTATACAGGACTAAATCAAGCGCAAATGTCCACTGAGACATGATTTAAATACCGAAAAGAAATACTCGTAGATGACGATGTGGAAACAGAGGCGGAATAACTCGAGGTATCAACGTCTTGTGCGTTTCAACTGCTATGAAATCAAATGCAAAAATTCGATAGCGAAATAGATGAAAAAAGGTCTCAATGACCTGTCCCATGGTCGAGCTGCGACTGAAGCGTAAAAAGGCATTTTTAATGTTGATGACATGTACCCGAAAATAGCGCAACATAAAACGTTCTTAAGTTTTTATCTTCTCCTCTTGAAAGTTCACTGAATTTTAACGATTCTGTTTTATTTCAACCATTTTTTTTAAGGGTGCGAGTTTTATTTGGACTTTAGACTACTTGGTAGTGTTTTAATAAGAATGTATAGCGTTGTGGAAATAATAAACATTGATTTGAATTAAAAAATTGATTTGTTTTTAGAAGACTTTGAAATTCAATTATATGTATAGGTATTGTAGAATTAAATAAAAGCGGGTCTAGCATTTGTTTTTTGATTCAACACAAAAATCTTGACTCGATTGTTTAAATTGGCCTAATTAAGAAAAATTGGGATTGTTTATTCAAATTTATTATACAAAGAAACCTCCTAAACTGAACCCTATATAAGCCGAGAACCTGTCTAATGCTACATTTACACGAATGACAAATTTGTCATTTTTTTCTTGTCATTATGTTAATTCCCGTGTAAATGGCATAATTTTTGTAATTTTTTCTGTCAGAAAATGTCAATCTCTCATAAAAGAATGAACTTGTCCATTCTTTTATGCCAGATTGTCATTCGTGCAAACGCAATATTAGTTATGACAAAAGTTGAATACTAAAGTTGTCATAACTAATATTGCGTTTGCACGAATGTCAATCTGGCATAAAAGAATGGACAAGTTCATTCTTTTATGAGAGATTGACATTTTCTGACAGAAAAAAATACAAAAATTATGCCATTTACACGGGAATTAACATAATGACAAGAAAAAAATGACAAATTTGTCATTCGTGTAAATGTAGCATAAGACGAACGCTTTTCAAGGCCTCGTCATTTTGCTTTTAATTTTAATTAAACCTGGATAATTTGGAAACATCAATCCGGAAGATTTTTTGGTTTGTGCAGCTCCAACTTCGAGGTTTCTTTTTACAAAATTATTTTGAAAACTTGGAGATAAAAATATGAAGTTTAGCACAAATATTTCTTTCATTAAAATGCGAATTACATGAAAAAGCGGGAAAAATTAAGCCACTCTTTCACCCCTCCCAATACAAATAAAAAAAATACTTTACTATTTACTCACCCTCCATTAAAATTTTTTTTTTTTGATATTTAATTTTACATACATTTTCCATACCTCAAAATTCAATTGGGGCTAATTTTTCCATTTAAAAAAACATTTTTTGAAATTTTATTTCACATACATTTCCCATACTTCAAAATTCAATTGGGGCTAATTTTTTACTTTCCTATTCTATAGGGGGAAAGTATTGCATTCATGACGGAGACTGACTCCAGAAAAGGGGCAAATATTCTGATCAGTTCGAAATCTGTTTCAGGCACAATTATGAGGATGTACGTTCATCTGTCTGTCTGTCTGTCCGTTGTACGTACCTTAAAACCTTCGAGAACGAGTTGATCTAGCGACTAGAAATTTTTTGGGCAAGAGTTCAGTTTAGCGACAATGACGCTAGAGATTTTTCGTGTATAGGGAGGGATAGAGGGAGGCATCCCCTATCCAAAATGGGTATTTTTAGCCATCGCTCGCCTCCCTTGCCCCCTCCAGGGGTCCTCAAACTTTGTATGAAACTTTTTTCTCGGGGGTGGTAGGGGGGTGTGTGGTACCTCAAATGAAAGGTAATGAAGAGTGAATTCCAAAAATATATAGCATGGTAGGGTTTTCCCGTCACCCTTCGATTTATACCTCACCAAAAGTTTCATACAAAGTTCGATGACCCCTGGAGGGGGCAAGGGGGGCGAGCGACGGCTAAAAATACCCATTTTGGATAGGGGATGCTTCTATCTACCCCTCCCTATACACGAAAGTCGCTAGCGGTGCTAAACTGAACTTTAGCCATTTTTTGTAAATGACTTTTACAGAAATCGTAGTTTTCTATAAATTTTTGGAAAAAGTAGCTATAACGGGTACCTCCCAAACATTTTTTTTTTGAAAAAATGCTTTTGGAGCTTTTTGGCAAAAATACTTTTAGAGCTTTTGGGCAAAAATACTTTTGGAACTTTTGGGAAAAAATGAATATAACAAAATCTAAAGGATATAAAAATTTTTCAACCTTTTTTTACTTTAGCCTTTAAATATGGACGTGATTCTCAAGATATTTGAAAAAAAAATCAGTTTTTTGAAAATCTCTCGAAAACTATGTACTTTTATGAAAAAATGCACATATCTAAGTATTACCGGTTTATCCGTATCTCTAACGGGTCTCCACATATTTAATAAAAATAAAGTTTTTTGCAAATTTCTCGAAATCTTAGGTCAATTTAAACCCGTGGTTCCCAAACTTTTTCAGTTGACGCCCCCCTTGAACACTTATCAAACAGCTGACGCCCCCCCTTTTTTAAAGCCTGTCAAACCTCCGTGGTTCTATTCTAATATTTTGAGTTAAAAATCCACACACACTTTTACTGTCCATTGCAATTATTTATTTCCCTAGTTTCTAAAAAAAAAAACTGAAAAAATAGAAAATTAATGGGATGAGTGACACTGTTTTTCTTTCACTAAAATCTGAATATTAGGTCTGATGTTTGACAGAGCACACCGGAGATCGCTTTCCAGATTAAGTCTGCAACGCTGCTTTGATTTTATTAGACAAGATGGGAACAATATCTGAAATGTTGATTTCAAATTTCTTCACGACTACCGTCCGTAGCTCTACGCCCCCCAAGGGGGGCGCGGCTAAAATTGTTTCACGCCCCCCTGGCCGTGGTCCCACGCCCCCCAGTTTGGGAACCACGGATTTAAACAATCGAATCAAGATTCAAAGAAAATGAAATTTTCTGTGTTTTTTTCTTTTAAGGGTTTCTACGTATCCTTAACGGTTCTTGAGATATTGGAAAAAAAAAATATTATTTTTTACATATTTTTTCCGAAACTAAATATTGTAGAGAAAAGTTTTATTTTGATCACAACTGTTATTTTTATTTTTTAAATTTAATTGGATTTCATGCCTCCAATTGGAATTTTTGAAAATCGTCTTTTATTCTATGGGACGTAGGCGCTGTTAACCCGTTCGGTACATGTTTTTTTCTATGGTGGTTAAAGATTCTCTCTTTACAAATTAATGATGTTTAAGCTATTAGTATTCATTTAACATAAAAAAAAAATAATTAAACTTTTTTATTTTTTACAAATACGTCCACTGTAGTCCAGCTTTTTACCCAAAAAATCAAAATTGGGTCACAAATGCACTTAAAGGTGCACTGAATGAGAATAGAGTGTTGAAAATAAATAAATAATAAGACAATTCAAATTTTTTAGCATGATGCCATATGGCACCAAAATACCGAATGGGTTAAATTAAAAAAAACTCCATTTAAATTGGTTAAGGCTTTCTAGTATGAAACTGATTTCATAAGTGTTCGTTATACACACCCACACACACTGGCATGTAGATAATTATTCGAATTAGGTCGATGTTTATAAGTCCCGGGGACGTTCGGAATTAAAAAAAAAAATCTTGGATACTGTCCGTGAGGTAAATTACATTTTTCAAGGCGGCCATACATTATGAGACCTGTTCTAAAACCATGTTGTACAACTTGCGGGGGCAAAATCACCAGGGTTTTGAACCTAAAATTTGGTACCACAGCTGGCCCATACACGATCCAACATTGCCTACAACCGAGCCAAGTTGTACAACAAGTCTCAAAATGTATGGCCGGCTTAAGGGGAAAGAGGCCTGAGATAATGTCTAAAATTAGCGTTACGTATTTTAAGGACTAACCCCTAAGTGTATTTTTGTGACTCCAAAATCTTGGGGATTACTACGATTATCAGGGGTGCGTTCCTTTATTCCCGAGTAAAGTAAAGGTTGGGTTTGTCAAAGTTAGAACAGCTGATTGCCAAAGTTGAAATTTTACCGACGTTAACTCTGATTAAAAGAACGCGATTTGGTTAACTTTGACAGCAGTGATGTGCACAACAATACAATAAAAATATGTCGGACCAACAAATGATCAAAGCATGTCGTATTTTTCATTTACAAGGACCACAATAAAATCCTCCATTATTCTGCACAAAACTTATTCGAAACTACGAATTGACAGTTGATTGACAGTTGTAACCGTCTCGGTTAACTTTATCGCGTTCTTTAATTACAATTAAAGTTAACTTTCTCCAACTCAGCTCTCGAGCAGAGTTGAGAAAAGTAGCTTTGACAGCTTAACTTTGGCATTTAGGAACGGCAGTAAAGTCTACTGAGCGTTAACCGTAGGCATTTAGGAACGCATTTTTCTTTACCACGGTTAACCACGGTTAATAAAGGAACGCACCCCAGGTGGAGAGCGTTTTAATCTCAAAAAAGGCTTGTGGTTGTGATAGTCTTAATTGGATGTCAAGAAAAAACTGACAAACAATTTTTTGAAAAAAAAACCTTTCACGAAAAAAAAATCTGTTATCATGAAAACCGCCAAAACTTTTGTGTGTGGAAGATGGCAAAAATTTGTTTGTTTTTCGAGCTATTTCGATTGATTTGTTTTAGCCAAATTTTAAATCTACAGATAAATTATTTTACAAGTTTTCTTGTTTACAAACAGATATACAAATCAAAATTTTTCGTATTTTTTACGATTAAGTTTTTACGCTATAAACTGCTCCACAAAAGACAAAGTTCTTCTTACAAATGATATCTCTTCAAAGTATAAAAAATATAGGTTTTTATTACAGCATACACATTTACATTTAAGAGTTTAAATAGAAATTTTCTATTTTATAAATAATACTACCCAACTCATTAAAATTTTCAACACGCGCATAAAATGTTACGATTTTTTTAAACTTTGATTGACCTCCATAAAGTTCACTCCAACGAATTAGAATATTTTGTAAGATGTCATAACAAAAATAAAGCTGGATTGCGTTCATTATCAAAAAAAAAAATGTTTTGATGTTTCTCTTTTAAAAAATTCTTCAAAAAAAAAAAATCTTTTTCAAATTTTAATTGAAAAATCAAACTCTCTGGCGAATTCCAAAGGCCAAGTGCACGCGATAAATATGCCGTTCACATTATTTATAGTAAAGAAGATCAAAAAGCCGAAGCCAGTATAGCCAAGTAGATTTTGTTGAATTTTTTTTCTCGTGTTGCAAAAAGAATAGAAAAAAAATGTTTGAAAAATAGATTTTTTCAGCATAGAAAAAAAAATGAATCAAAAAAAAAATCTTAAATTAATTTCTTGGCTTGAACTTGCGTCGTTGAGTTGCGACTAAAAATAATTCTTTTTACAAATTTACTTAGCACGGCTATTTAGATGATTCGCTTCTCCCAGTAAGTTTGCCGAGTTTGCTAACCTGAACGAGCGAAATGGGGAGATTTTTTTTCTCGTAAACGAACGAGTTTGGAATCTCTATTTTGGAAACTTTCCGATGTTGAGGTAGGCTAAGGTTGCGGGCAGGTGAATGAGGAGCGACTATTTGGGATGACAGAATCGCTGTAATGGCGCACTCCAGTATTAAATCTGACGAGTTCGGCTGTTCTGGTTTTTAAATCTGGTTTTGCTATCTGATTTGACGTGACGCAGCGATGAACGCGGCGCTAGCTGAATTCAAATGATAGACGTCCTTCATTGGTCACAGTTTCAAGGTTTTCTCGCAAAAAATAAAAAAAAGCTCTAATACTACTTATACACTTATGTGAAAATTATTCGAAACAAAGCTTAATGGATGGTTATTTGCCAAATTTCGGCGCAACTCATTTGCCTTTAAAATATCGAGTAGAGAAAGACCCTACTGTGAAGAGTGCTTAAAACCAGTTGATCATTTAATCTAAACTTAGTATTTATTAACAATGTATCTCTTTCAAACTCATCTCTAATAGATTATGGCTTGAAAACGTCAATGCTTCGGTATGGGGGAGGAGGGGGGATTTTGCCAGATTTTTCTATTCGGATTTTGAAGAGTTCACGACTTTTGTGAAGAATTGGCAGCGATGAAAGTTGCTATTGAGGAATATCTTCAATCATGGCCGGGCCTCAGTGCTAGAGAACGTGTTAGTCATTCAAATAAGCCGCAATTTAAATTTTTGCGCGCCAGAAATATGCGCATCACTGACTTCGAATTCAATGGCAAAGTTCTGGGGATTCTCCCCTTTTCTATTTTCAAAAATTATATATTAATTTGTTTATATATATGAAACTAAAATTTCTCATATCGGTTTAGTCAATAAGTGCCGCATCAAAGTGATTTTAAAATATGTCTATAATTAAATTTCTATCATTTTCGTATAGAAGAATAAAATTTAAAAATATCTTTATGCATTTCAAACTTTTTAGGGAAAAAAGCTTGAGTTTTATTGAATTTGTATTTTACGAGAAATATACCTATTTTAGCATGATAGCACTTCTTTTTTCATGACTAACTAATTGTTCTCAAAAGAAAAAAAATTCTACAGAGTTTATTGGATTTTTAATACAAAAATAAGTACAATCTCGACCTGTAAATAAATTGATTAAAATCTCGATCTGTAAATAAATTGAGCTAGAAAGGATGCTTGACACAGAAACGATTTTATTTATTGTTGCTTGTTATTGAAAGCGGTAATTTTTGAAATTAAAAAAAAGAATTAAAAGTTCTGCAATCAAGAATGTCCATAAAAAATTTAAAAAATTTTTCCAATTTTTACTTACCATCTCGTTTTTTTTAATTTTTTTTTTTTTAGTTTTTATATAATCCTCATGTGGATAATTTAAATCAGAGCAGAGATACCAACCGACTTTCCCAGCCGAACCGAAAACCACTAATACATTATTTTAGTGAACAAAAACGAAACTATTCTTAAATATCTGATGTGAACAACACGAAAGAAAACTAGCTTGCATACCCGTCGTTGGCGGGTTAAGTTTTTTCAAATTTTTTTTAGATGGTCTATGTTGGAGCTAAACTTCAGGCCAATCGAAACTTAGAGGAAGAGCTAAGATTCGAGATCACTTTACCCCCTCCCCTTACTCCCCCCACCCCTCGCGCTACTTTTCCGTATGCCTATGTTGGAACCAGAACTACCACAGACACTCATGCCAAATTTCAAGTCAATCGGTTCAGCCGTTTTTGCTTGAAAGAGGAACAGACAGACAGACATACACCAACTCATTTTTATATATTAGTATGATATGATGATCTACGTCCTTGCACAATTTACGAGTACACTGTAACATAACCCGACGATTAAAATTTCAGTTTACTTATATAATCATGTTGCGCTACATAAATAGCTGAAATTTTTGAATATTTGGGGAAAATCAAAAAATATGAATTTTGATTTTATAAAATCTGAAAAATCTCGATAACGGCTAAAGGTATCGATTTAAAATAAGAGGAAAAAAGATGGATAATTTTAATATCTTTAATTCTTTTTTCAACTGCTGTTTTTTTTTTGAAATACCGTTAGTTTGCAAGCAATTCGCAAGATATATTTTTTTTACTGTTTAATGAAAATATGTCAATAACGGTAAAACATAGCAGATAACAGTTAAAATCAAAATTGTTGCAAATATCATTCTCATCAATTCATCCCATACATTTAACCAACTAAAACCCCTTAATTTTCGAGAAAATCGCAAAAAAAAGTTTTTTCTTTAGTTTTTGAGGAATCTTGTACACGGACTAAAGCCCAATTCAGACTAGCGATTGGGAATACGATTACGATTGAGCTTCCTCAACCAATGAGATCAAAGCTTCCATTTTCCTATCGTTGAAAGCTTTGATCTCATTGGTCGAGAAGCTTCAATCGTAACCGCAATCGTGATCGCAATCATTAGTCTGAATTGGACTTAACAGACTAAAGGGTGAACTCCAATTGAGCAGAGGCAGCAGCAGAGGCAGAAGCAGTAGCAGTGGCAGAAGCAGAATCTGCTTTCTGTCCCACAATGAAATTTGAATTCTGGCGAAAATAGCAGAAACCTGTCAAAATGTTGTACGTATTTATATCCGCGGCATGATTTGCCGTATAATATTTCGTTGGTTTTTAAGTATTCAATTTATTTCTCCTCCATTTTAAGTATTACAAATATTTACTTCCGTCCATATATGCAAAAAATATCAACAACGATTTGTGAGGTTAAATTGAAAGCAGAAATTTAGAGATTAGAGCTAAAATGTGTTTCTGCTTCTGCCGCTGCCTCTGCTGCTGCTTTATTGGAGCTCATCACATAAGACGCTATGTGTTCTAAAGTTCGGCTTCTGCCTCTGCTGCTGCCTCTGCCCAATTAGAGTTCCTGCTTAACAGACTAAAATACTACCAGACTAAAGAGCTAACAGATTAACATACTAACAGACTGATATACTCCAATCGACTCTGGAAATGTTTTTTAGGGAAAATTAAGAGGTCGAAATTTATCTTGAATCCAATACTTTATTATACTTCGTACATGAAAGTAAAAATCACTATAGAAACCACGATTTTCTATTTGAAAACCATCAAACTTTTTTCAAGGCGCTACGTGACATTTTCAGGTCTATAGAACAATTTTTTTAAGATGAACAATCAAAATTCTAATCTAAATTATAAATTGTTGCCAATAAAAACCTCACTGTAATATTTGCCTGTTGCGAAACAAAAACTGAAAAAAAAATATACGATTCCTAAAGTAGTTTAAAGTTTAAATAATCAAATTATTGCAGATTTTTATAAAGAAATCTTCATATTTTTATTTTCATAATAAAAACCGAATAAAGCAGAATAACAAGCAATCAAAATCTAGCAATAAACTTACATTATATTTACCATAAATCTGTTAAAATAAGATTAATAGTTTTCAATCTGTAATTATTACAGTGGCCAGAAATCATCAGCATTTTCAATTCGATACGAAGTGGTCATAATGAAATGATTTTGTGATTATTTTTGCTATCTTTTGAGTGGATATGATCGTAAATCCTAACTGAGAGACAGTGACGAAAACCAGAAACAAGTTACTAGAAACCTCATGTTTCTTCTAGATTTTATTACTAGTCACGATATAAAATGTCATCCAATCTACCCTCCAACTTTCCCCTTTCAATGCGATTTCACATTCCAACTTAAGGCGATCTCATACCATTGGCTTCAGATGTGGCCCATAAAAATATTTTGCTTTGTAACGATAAAAGGACTTACGCGAAACACTTGCCGACTATATCCTTGAATCCTTTTATTCAACCCCACTTTTGTTAGTGGAATTCTAGTGAAATTTATTGAGTTATTTAATACAATTGAATCAGTCAATCTTCGTGGCCATCTATCTTAAATTCAATGATTTTCAGCCATTGTTAACTAAGTCTACAAAATGATTTCAGTTTGATACTCTTCAAATATGAGTTTTCCGAACTTTTTATTCGACGACGTCCATATGTGGTGATTTTGATTTTCATATATCGCATTATTTTAGTCAAAGTTGTATATGAATTTTATGGAGAGACATCCCATCACCAACTTCTACGGTTTTCATCCGTCAGTTATTGTCGCGCCTCGACGCTTATTTTATTCACTATTCAACGATAAAACTTTGGGTAATTTTTTTCTATTCAGTTCAGCCAAGGAAATCCACAGGATTGTGTCCGAATTGGAACCCGTTGATTCAAATAGTGAAATGTCCTCACTGTTGGATATAAAAATGGATGAAATTTGAATAACATTTTCCAAATTGAATGTAAATTGGTCTATGCGAATCTTACATAAAAAGATGGGAAAAGAATGTCCTCGAATAGGAGAGACAGACTGAGACAAATGGCACAAAACCACCCCTTCTCCCCTTCCAAAAGCCAAACGGACGAAAGGGAGTCTGTCGATGGGGATGAAAGTGTATTAAACTCACTGAGCAGTCAAAGCATTTCCATTCCGATTCTCTTGCCCCTCGCCACTGACCACTGTTGCAATATAAAAATATATGAAGACATAAATAAGTAATTTATGCATTAAGTCCATGGCATTAGGCCACGATTAAAAAAGTTTCAGTCATCGAACAAGAACTTTAGATGGGGTGGGGGACCCCACTACCAAACTATGGGCTTTCACTTTCACAGAAAAGTTTTTCTTGTCAGCCGGAATCCGGTGGTGGCGCTGGGAGGGGGTGGTAATATCCAGATATCCTGTCGGTATACAAAACTAAAGAATTCTGCCAGTTAGTTTGGCAGTCAGCCATAGATTTCTAGCCACCGAAATTTCCAATCGTCTCCTTGTCGATTTCTTTCGTTATCTCTTATTGTTCACGACTCATATTCCCTTTTTTACAAACTTCCACAAAATAAGAGACGGTAAATCGGAGAATAAAATTATTTAGATGCTTACAGACACTATAGTATGATTCATAAATGCAGAAACTTTTTTTTAGTACAATATCCTGCTTGTTTGATTTGTTTGAAAAGCCTTGCAAAGGTATTACCGATTGGAATTAAATTTTTGAGTTGATTTTTAAAAAATGGTCGAAAAACTGAAAACCTCAAATATTTTTTTTCAAAATTTCTGAATCAACACATTATAACTAGTCCTATAATTAAGCTATTATAGGACTTGGTACACCATTTTGTAGCAAAGGCTGCCATAAATATTGGAACTAATCCTAGTTTTCGTGGAATCATTACTATGTATATTGGGCTGAGAGAAGAATGGACATATTCCAACAGAAGTAAGACCCGTTCCTAATTTTTGCTGGAGACATTCCTATACTGACATTCCTATACAGCAAAGTGTGCGGAATCGTATGTGGAGACACGAATTTTTTTATTCGAATGTGTCCTTAAAAATAGTAACAATTAGTAGAGAACAGTAAAGATTTTTTTTTATAGGAATGACTCCCATATTTGGCCACTATGCCGTTTTTTCGAATTTTTGTTTTTATAAATATGGGACTGGAGCATGCAATTTTGGTGGAACGGTTCCCATTTTTTTTCCGTGAACCATTGGACCCCCAACATCAGCTCGAAACATGATCGGAAGAGGTACACTCAGAAAAATGTTCAGGTCAACTTTTTGTCAGGTTAACTCTGACCTTACAGAGGTGTCTGTAAGCCAGCTAGCGGTCAGAGTTAACCTATCTAAGGTCAACTCGTGCAGCTCCCAATGCCCTACTTCACCTGCTGGTGGCTTAATTTCAGAATTTCTCCGACCACAGGTCAACTCAGTTTTACTTGCCACATGAACGCGCGCCTGCCCGAGGCCAATTACGCCGTATGTAGGTCGTCGAGTTAGCCTCCATTTTTCTGAGTGTGTGGGGGGCTTGATGATGCCCACCTACAGCAAGTTGAGTGGACTTGAATCCTCCGGAGCGACCTTCGGGTCACAGTTCAAGTATTTTACCACTTTGACCACGATGCCACTCATTAATAGATTTGGAAATTAATATTTTGTGGTGATGTTTAATATTGTAGGTACCGAATTTTAACCAAAGTCTCAAGAATCAATTTGGCTAAATAAAACTTTCTAAAATTTAAAACTTATTTAGAACTTTTTTAGAGAGAAAAACTAAAAAAATGAATTCTAAATGTTCCTACAAACTGAAAGGTCCCCACTTTTAACACCAGTTATGACTGTGAAATTCCTTAAATCCGACAATCATGAATCAGACTATAAGAAAATTGTCTTCCAGTTTCAACTACCATCGTTTATATTGAACTGAATTGAATTGAACTGGAACTGTGCTAAGTCATTTCAGTGTCGATGTCATTGTTGTTGCTGTTGCCACTGTCAACATTTTTTCGCACTGAGATGATTATCCGCTTTAAGTGCAAAAATTTCTTGCATGTCAGCTTGTTATCCTCAAGGAGAATATGCCAGGACGCTACATAAGAACATTTTTTGCAAAAAAAAAAAAAAAAAAAAAAAAAACACGGTGGTAGCGGTTACCCGACCATAATTCTTGTGTGAATCGAAGGATTCGCGTTAAGGAGTACGATTTTCGTCGCGGTGAAAATTCGTTTTGTTCATTTGAAGTTTTTCAAGACATGAAGGAAATCGTTGTTCTCTGTCAGTGTGGTACCATTTTCGAGATTTTTGATTCTGTTTCACGTGTAAGTAAGGCAATCTGTATGAAATCCATCCCCCTGCAGGCAGTCAAATGTACATTCTTCCTGTACGAATGACTCCTTGATGGCGAAGGGGTTTGTTTCGTTTTATTTTTTTTTTGAGCCCAAAAGATATTTCATTCAACCAGGCCAGGGTTCGGTTGATATTCTTTTCACAAGTGTTACGTATGACGCGTTTCCTATGGTACCGTCGATACCGTCGCCTAGTTGGCGCCAATCTATCCCAGAGGGATGAATCCTGAACACGAAAAAATGAACTTGTGGCGGCGAAATACTAGCATTGGTTTGCCCTTCTTCCTTTTTTCGTCTACTTTCTGGTTCCTGGCTAAAAGTGTATCCTTTTTTCTTGACTATTTCTGATGGAAAACCACATGTGTTTGTGTGCGAAAGTTACGGTTAGATGTGGGTGAATCAAAGGAACTGGGGTAAGATGCTGCGAATTTCTTGGGAGGATGAGTTGGCCCAGAAATCAGCGTAATGGTGAAGAAAAATTTGTGGAAAAAATACCAATAAAAAAGGACGATGTGATGAAATAGCAAAAAAGAGGGCAGTGGTGGCGTGCACATATAACGATATTCAAATCAATTACTTTACTTTGTCTGTTATGGCTTCTAAATGAGGCTCAATAGCACAGGAATGCGAGCATTTTGCCAGTTATGATGATACACGAGACAGAAGTTTTGAATTGTTCCCTTACTTCATGATTAAATCAATATTATAATTTCCAAATCTTTTTTTTATTTAAGTAAATTACAATTTTGTAAGTTTTAAAATTTAAATTCATGCGATTCTTAACTTTTGGGAATTTAGTCAGTGTTAAAAAATAAAACAGTTAATTGCACTTAAATTGGTTTTATAGTGCCACTACACTCAGAAAAATGTCCAGGTCAACTTTTTGTCAGGTTAACTCTGACCTTACAGAGGTTTCTGTAAGCCAGCTATCGGTCAGAGTTAACCTATCTAAGGTCAACTCGTGCAGCTCCCAATGCCCTACTTCACCTGCTGGTGGCTTAATTTCAGACTTTCTCCGACCACAGGTCAACTGAGTTTTACTTGCCCACATGCAGGCGAACGCGCGCCTGCCCGAGGCCAATTACGCCGTATGTAGGTCGTCGAGTTAGCCTCCATTTTTCTGAGTGTAAACTCTCCTCAAACGTAGACGAATTACACTATCGCCTGCCAGGTTGGATATTTTCTTGTGATTGAATCCATTTATCCAAAGATTCTAAATATATCGTAAACCGAAATTTTAAGCCGAATAAATGGAAAATACGTAATTCAATTTACAAAAAGAAAAACGTTTCTTTCGTGTAGAGTGTGGTGGCACTATTGGCTTGTCAATGTGTAAATTTACAAATATTAAATGTTCAACACGTAAATACACAAATCGTAAAGGTGTTGCGTAAACTCAATTTTTTCTACAAAGGATAAATTTGAATAAAGTTTACAATTTGTAAATTTACGCATTTAAAATTTACAAGAGCCGAATTTTATTCAAAACTTGTCTTTGGAAGAAAAACTTAATTTTCTTGGATAAAAATAAGTTGTACGCACTACAATTTTGAAGTTACTATAGGCCCTTCGAATAAAAATAATTTAAAATATCAGTTGTGATCAACACAAAACTTTCCACTGCAATATTTAGTTTCTAATAATATTTTTTCAAATATCGACGAGAACCGTTAAAGGCACGTTAACACTCTAACTGCCACGTCAGTCAAAAATACTTGACACCTAACTGTACACAAAGGCCACAATGAAAATTATTAAAGTGTTCGCTGCAACCGCAACGATTTTTTGTAGTTGCACACATTTTATGGTAATAAAATAACATTAAGTGCCGTTTGCACCAACAAAACTTAGCAACTTATGTAGAACTTAAAAAAATTTAAGTCGAAGAATTTCTACGGTTTAAGTAGGCTAACCAGAACTTAATTATTTAAGAATAAAGCGGCCCCTACACGTTCAATCTTGCAGTCAATCATGCTGTCACAGCAAAAAGCTTATTTGCACTAGACGCTCAATCATGCACGCAAGCATCACTTTTTTCGCAACAACCAAACTGACAGCACACACCACTTAATATAAATTTAAAAAAAAACTTCATATAAAACAACACTTAATATAAATTTAAAAAATCTTTGTCCTTATATCTTTGACTTTTCGTCACCCACAACTCACTTCTTTGTCGATATAACCCGAAAAAAGATTCCCAAAAAATTTTATTTTTTATATGCGACACCTTTTCACTACAAAAAATTCCCAAGTAACCTTATAGGTCGTAAAGTGGACACTTCGTCTTCAAAGGCGTCCCTATTGGTCGTAATGCCCACGACTTTGTCGACACTAGGTCGAACTATCGTCGACCTATCGTCGACAGTGGGGAAGGTCCGCCGGACCACGAAGTGCCCTATTTCATGCCCTATAAGGCTTCACGACTTTGAAGGCCAAAATAGGGCCTTGTTTTACCATGACGAAATATTTTTTTGACATTTCATCTGCCGACATTATTTGTCTTTCTCTATTCTATAGGCCGCATGAGGAGAGAAAGATAAGACAAGAATCATAAAGTTTAATGGATATATTTTGTGGAAAAAAACGTTCAAAATAATTTCATACGGTGATGTTAAGGTTTTTTGTGGATTTTATTGTCACAATTCACATGCGATTTAAAGTTTACGTAGAAAGTGGTTTTGCCAGGAGCTCTATTTACGTGAGCCGTAGCAATTCTCGATTTTAGTGATATAATTTGAAAATTATTTATTCAAAGATTTTCTTTTTTATTCGATTTTAATAAAATTCTTGTAAAAATAAAGTTATGCTGTGTACCCAAACACATAAAATTACTTTTTATTCGATGTTTTTCCATATTGTGCTTTAAAAACAGATTTTAAATTTTCAGTAGGAATGTTTTTTTTTTCATTTCAATGAACGTCATGGCGGCTCGCGCCGTGAATGCTAGAAGCATATTCGAAGTATGCTAGAAACAAGCTCGAAGCAGATATTCATCTGCGCATGCTCGAAGCATTCTCAAATAGGGCATTGGAGTGTTCTCAAAGGCATTATGCCCTATAAGGCATTTCGTGGACGAAAGGTGGAAGGTTGGTCTTATAAGGCAGGACGACTATGAAGGCGTCTGGAGGACACTACGACCATGAAAGCCAAAACAAGGCATTCAAACATTAAGACTATCAGGGCATATATTTAGGTCACTCGGACCGCTTGACGACCACTGCAAAAGCCTTGAAAGCCATCACGCCTTATAAGGCGGATTCGCTGGTCTTGGTGTGGTCGTAACGACCAATTTTAAGACACCACGCCCTAATCCAAGTCATTATGCCTTATCTGGTTGCTTGGGATTACACTGAAATGACGAATTGATTGACAGCATCGCCATACACGTTCCAGCATGCTGTGATTCAAAAAGCTCCTTTGAAAAATATCAAAATGATTTTGATATTGGCCAGCATGCTGTCACTCATGGAATTTTGCATGACAGCATCGCCATAGACGTTCAAAATGCTGTCACAGCATGCAATGATTGACTGCAAAATTGAACGTGTAGGGACCGCTTAAGATATAATTTTGTTTCAATTTTTTTTTATCATAGTGCCTTTTTGACTGACAACTAAATATTCGGAAAAGGATTAAAACTGTCGTGGCAGTTAGAGTGTTAAAGAAAACAATGTAGGAAATTTTATTTTCTTTGAATTCGGTTATATACATTTTCCCTTTCCTTTTCTATAGAGGGAAAGTATTGCATTCATGACGGAGACCGACTCGGGAACGGGGGCAAATAGAAAGTACAATACTTTCCCTCTAAAGAAGAGGTACGAAATCCATTTCAGATAAAAATATGAGGATGTCCGTGCATCTTAAATAACATAAGTATCTTAAATAACTCGAGAACGCGTTGACCTAGCGACCTAAAAAAGTTTTACAAAAATCGTAGTTTTCTATTAACCCTTTAATGCATGATTTTTTTTAGTTGGCTGAAAATTTGTTTTCTGAGGGAAAACCACCTTCTAAATTCGGAAAAAATATTTAAAAAATTCTAGCGTTTAAAATATAGAAAATATGAATGGATTTCGAGATTTGCCATCAATGCTAAACTATGCCAGAACAACCAAAAATGTAGGTTAAATAAATAGCACCAGGAAGACCGAGCCATGCTCGGCGACCTCAAAATCCTACTTTTGCTGATTTTTGGGGAAAAACTAAATTCACATTATCTTTACAGAGGTTTTCCAGAGTTTTTAAATTCCCGACCTAGAAAGCTAGAACTAAAACTAACGCGCGATAACAAAATTTCATAGAAATCGGTTGAGTGGTTATTGAGTAATCGCTGTCACCGATTTTGGAAACATTGTATTGAGACACCAGGTGAGGGTTATCGAAGGGAGAGAAAAGTCAGGTTTGTAGTGAAAAAATCGAAGGCCCTTAGCCCCCTTAGTAATACTGTAAAGTTTCATTAAGTTCGGACCACCCAATTCCAAGATACCAGGCGAGGGGTATCGATGGAAATTTTCACAGAGGTTAGACCTATTTAGATCTATTACTTGTCCCCGAAAATCCCTAACTCGTAAGTTTCGTGAAAATCGTTAGGCGGGCTTTCGAGATCGTTTGTGCAGACAGATACACAGACAGACAGACATTCCTCGTTATAGGATAAGAAACAGAGATTATTTCTGTTATTTATTTTTCTAGATTAAACCGCTAAAAGTTATAACTATTTACCAGTTTTTATTAGTGAAAAAAACGCAAAATTCAATACTGGCTGCAATTTTGGCGATTTTGAAATATTTCTCAAAGTTTTCTCAATAATATAAAAATTAGCAAATTTTTTCGTGAGGAGTTTTTATTGTATTAATAGTGTCAATGAAGGGTTTCTTGCTGAAAATTGAGCTAAAACATGAACGGAGTAAACATGATGACGAAAAAACATAGATGTATCTATGCATTAACTTTTGAAAAAGTAACGGTAGCTATAACGGGTATCTCCTATACAACTTTTTTTTTTGTTTTTGAAAAAATACATTTTTTTGATCGAAACCGATGCGCTTTTGGGCAAGAATGAATATGACCTTTAAAGGATATTGGATTTTCTATATTTTTTGTTTTACCGATTTTTTTTTGTAACTAATGATTCTCAATATATTTAAAAAAAAGTTTTTTGAAAATCTCTCGAAAACTATGCACTTTTATGAACAATTGCTATAACCAAATTTGTCCACATATTTTTTGCTTTAACGTTTCATACGTAACTTTAACGCTATTATGAAAAAATGCATATACAAAATTCAAAAAAAAATCAAATTTCCTGCATTTTTTGCTTCAACGGTTTTTACGTGTCTTTAACGGTTCTCAAGATATTTGAAAAAATGTTGTATATTTTTTCACATATTGTTTCTGAAAATAAATATTGCAGAATAATGTTTTGTATTGATCACAGCTGATCTTTTTTAAATCGTAGCTCTCGATTGGTTAACGCTAGATATAGGATATACATATTATTGCAATAAAATTTCTTTAGTAATCTGGAAAAAGAGACATGTTGGAAAAAAAAAATTTCTGTCTAAAATAATTTTCTGTGCAGTTTATCAAATTTAAAAGATTAAATCATTCAGGATATAAATTTTATTTTTCATTGAATGTTTTTAGCTACATCTTTGAATGTCCAAATACACCTTTGACCTTTGCTTACTAACGAAAAAAATAGTTTTTTTTCGGAAGTGATATTAAACTGATTTCCTATTTCATAAATTAACCCATTGTTGCTCTTAAAAACACCTGTATAATAGGAAATCGGACAGTTGTATAGTTTTAAAAACGAATATGATCAATAATAACATTTCAAAATATGAATGAAAATGGACTGGAAATTAAGTGAAACTTGGATAATTTCACTACCATTCTTTCAATCAATTTTTTTTAATAATAGTAATTTCGGAACTAAAACGCAGTAGCGTATAGAGTCTAGATATCATTTGACGGAAGTGATAAGACCTAAACGCCAATTCAATTTACTATTATGCCTTCAACACCGCACTATTGAGGGTCAAACCGTAGTAAACTTTATGTTAATTACAGGATTTAATAGCCACTTTAGTTGAATTTATTCCCAAATCACCAATCAGTAACACCTTCAACCCATACTCACATGGCGGCGATACTAATTCATCACCCACCCATCGTTCGCACTGCCATCATTATCATCATCGACATTTTTTTAGAGTCTTTGGAAATTTAACCTATGAACTCAATAAAGTTACTTATCTCATACCATTTGTTTCTTCATTCCACTTCTCATCCCTCAACCACCTTCAATTGGCGGGAATATCGAATCTAATCCCAATTTCCTATTGTAATTCAATTCATGACAATCCCTAACGACTCGTCTTCAACAGCTCACTTACAACCGACTCACCACCTATTAAGCTGTCATTATCGATTGACATTCATTCATTTCGGTTACAACCCCTAAGAAGGCTTACGTTGAGGTGGCGTGGCGACAGGGAATACGCAGCCGAATAACGGGTGCCTGGGATCATGTTTTAACCATTTCTTTTTTTAAATACTTTTTTTTTTAGAAATGTGCGTTTGTTGTATGTTTCTAAAGCTCCAATACCCCCAATTTATTCTCCCTTTTCTATTTCCCTTTAACCTTTATTTCAACGTTAGGGGTTTCAATATACAAAATTCTCCGCATTCCGATTGTATTTTCAAATATACGTATGTATGTGTGTTAATATGTGACGATGGGTTTGTCTCCATAATTTCAAATCACCCCCCGCAAAAAGACCGGGACTGTGGTTGTCAATTGAAACCTTGTAAATCACTTGACGACGAGTGGAGAAAACACAAAAAGACCCAACACTTCAGCACTTGTAAAAAAACCTCTTAAGCGCTGAGACTTCACATGGACGAAGTATCATTTCAGTTTGTATCTTACTTTGGATTTTAGTTTGTTCCTGCCTTGACCCCCCTTTCCATCGAGTAAGTTGTGCTTTGGAGTTTTTCCTTTATTTCTCTTAGGAGTTTTTGCTATTTTGATTCTTGATCTGTAGTATCGTTTACTGCATGATTTTACTGCTTTCCGTGGTTTTTAAGATTTATTTCGAAATCGGGATTTGGGAAATTGCACACTTAACTTAAATCAGTATAGAGGAAGAAGGGGTGTCGAGAATCAGCAAAAAGTAAGACTTTAATTTTCATGTGTAAAAGTTTCATCATTATCTACATCATATTAGGGATTTTTTTTGTAGTTTCAGCTAGAACTTTTTAATGCAAATTTCTATTCAGTCCAAATTGTGATTTATGCAAACGGGGGTTTATTTTATTAAAAACTACTATGACAAAAATAGAATAAAACAATTTTTTTTAATTTGTTATATTTTACGTCATTAAAGGCTTAATAAAAATCCTGAGTGTGAAGAAAATCGAAACTTCAATTTTTTCCCTTTGGAAGTTCAAATTCGTAAACTTTTAACCCGCGGAAAAACTTCCAAACAATTAAAAAAAAAGCCTAGAACAAATATAATAAGAAACCTAGAACAAGCCTCAAAAAAATCCGCCAGTAGAAATTGAATCCTTACACAGGGACTACATTGACTTTTATTTCTGGTATACCAGCTGGTAAGCCTTTTAGTCGCAATCTGTCAAATTTGTTTGGTGGGCAAATTCTGGTAAAACAGTTCAGTAGGCGAAATGTCAGTGAGCAGGAAACAACAAATTATGCTTACCAAAATATTGGCTTTAAAACGTCTGGAAAAGAACTAATCTACCCTTTGCCCTCTCAAATCGACTCTATTGTAATATCTAGAATGTGTATTCCATTCAAAATTCCTTTTTTCGTAAAATAATGATAAGCTCCCATATATTTTTTCTCGAAAATTTAGTTTCCGCCATTTTAATTTGGTTGCCCGTCAAAATCTGGTATACCAGCGCTGTCTATGAAAATGGTATACCAGCACTGTCTTACCAGAAAAACTGGTAAACCAGATTGGTCCACACTGGCTTTTTAGCAAACAGTTTTGCTGGTACACCAGAAATAAAAGTCAATGTAGTCCCTGTGTTAGCATGCTCTGCAAAATATTATTATCCCTTATATTTTGACGCGTAATTGTCAAAAATCAATAAAAATATTTAAATTGCATGCGTTATTTGATTGAGATTCATAAATCTACAGCGTTTTCCATACATTTTAAAAAGTTCTTTTGTTGCTTATCTTTAGTTACCTTGATTATATTAAATCTAATTATATTAAATCTAATATATCGTTTGTAACAAAAGATTTTGATTTTCGCTTGTACGTCTACCGTGAACATCCTAACTTTCAAACAGACCTGGATTTTTTACAGTCGCAAAATCGGCCCATTCTTTCCACCCTTCCCCCAGAGGGTGAAAAAGTTTTTTTGCGATTTTTCGAAAATTTATAAAGGTCAATATATTTAAAATATAATTTTATATAACTCTTCCATACATCAAAATTCCATCGGACTACTTCGCCCTCTCCTATACAAATAGATTTTTGAAACTCTGTCTGTCTTCATATAGAGTATTTGACGATTACCCCTTCGAATATTGTAGTTTTTCTTAGGTTTTAATTTCTTAAGGTTCTTAAGGTTTTCGCCTGATGGGGTTCTACCTACTCACAAGATCTGAAAAGAAAGTGTTTTTTTGCGATTTATGTATTTTTTAAATAAAACTATTTTGTTTCGGCTCTTTTTGCTTTTTCTTAAGTACATATGGCAGCGATTCTCAACCTGTGGGGCGCGACCCCCTAGGGGGGCGCGAGTACATTTAAGGTGGGGCGCCAGCATATCCAAGAGAAAATATTTAAAAAAGTTGATTAACTAACTGAAAGGAAAGTACACACACACATGCAAAACAAAATACATTTCGACATAATATTTAATAATTAACTTATTAACAACTTACTAAATTAAAAACTATTAGTGATTTCCTTGGGCCTGTCTTGCAGAGCAAAGTCTTTCGAAGGAAGGCTTAATATTAGATAGACACTCTAGATAGACATACATTTTATTGTATGCAGGGGGGGCGCGATGAAAATTATGATTGAAAATTGGGCCGCGAATACTGAAAGGTTGAGAAACGCTGACATATGGTAACAACGCCTGTCAGGGAAATCGGGCCTGGCCAACCTGTCCGAAAATGAATAAAAACCTCGTATTGGGGGCTCAACAAAAAAACAAATGCCAGTTGTGCTCAGCATAAAACTTTCCTCTGCATTATTTAGTTTCGGGAAAAATATGGAACAAATAATATTTTTTCAAATATATCGGAAACCGTTAAAGATATGTAAAAGCCGTTAAAGCTAAAAATGCAGGAAATCTTTGTGCAGATATTTGTGTTAATATCAATAATATTGAATTTTAGGCTATTGTGAAGTCGCTGATTTAGCGTCGAACATTGGGCGCATTAAGCGACCCGAGCCGCTCTGGAGCGGCTCAGTATGTGTCAAAAAACCGCTCAGCTGAGCACATAAAACTGTCAAAATATTCGGGGTTATAGTGGAAGATGGACCGAGATATAATTATTTCCACAATATTCGGTAATTTCGCGTCAGATATGTTAACTTTGGAGCCCATCGCAATGTTGGTTGACGAATGTAATACTCATTTTGAAGTAACCTCATTTCGAAGCCTGATAGAAACCGGGATTATTTTGAAGTACACTCCCGAACTCTTTCGCCAACATTTTCCGCAACGTCGACTATTTCCCATACCGTTTGCTCAGCAAGAACTTCCATGAGGCTTCCCGTATTATAAATAACTATAAATATTATAAATAACACCATTTATTTCCGTCGTCATTTTTACACATGAATTGAGGTTATGTAATTCTTCATTTGACATTTGCTCAGCTACTGAGCTGAGTTCTTTTACGCCCAGAAAAAATGTGAGCTGCTCAGTTGAGCCGCTCTGTAGCGATTGCATTCAGTAACTGAGCACCTTTTTCGATCTAGAGCGATCCTGAGCGGCTCAGGTCGCTGACTGCACCCATTGCTTTCGTCAGGTTCACTCTACTTCTGGAGATGCCAAAAAGAAAATATTTTCGATACCAAAAAAGTTGCTTAAATGGTTTTCTTTTTCGTATCTCCAGAAATAGAGCGAATCTAGCCAAAACAAAGTCTGTTTTAGAATAAAAATATGATTTAAAATACTACCCAAATATTTTTAATTATATTTTATGCAGATGGTAGGTCTGTGGGGTAATACTTGATGAACTTTTCACAAAAAAAATAATAAAAAATAAAATAACGAAAAAACGAAACCATTTGTTCGGTTTTCGTTAAGTTTTTCGTTATTGTAACGGAATTAAATTTCTATAACGTTATAACGTAATTTTGAGGAAAACACCGGAAAATCGATATTTCGTTACGTTACGATAACGTTTCCCAGCCCTGATTATTTCTCGAAAACTTGTCAAAAACTTGACTGATATTTTACTTTTTAAAGATGTTAAAATACTTATGTATATTTTGGTTGAACGATTTTATTGACAGTTTTTTTTATTTATTTTAGAACTCAATTCGACACAATCTTTCACTACACAATCGTTTCATGCGAGTTCAAAATGAAGGCACAGGAAAATCATCCTGGTGGATGTTGAATCCAGACGCAAAGCCAGGTAAATCCGTTCGTCGGAGGGCAGCTTCAATGGAAACCTCAAAATACGAGAAACGTCGGGGACGAGCGAAAAAGCGCGTCGAAGCACTACGAAATGCAGGAGTGACAGGACTTAATGATGCCACCCCATCGCCCAGCAGTAGCATAAGTGAAGGACTCGATCATTTTCCAGAAAGTCCACTTCATAGGTAACTTTTTAATTTGGTACAATTGAATACCAATCGCATATTTTTTTAATGCTTCTTATTAGTACTTTCTAGTTGATTTTAGTATATTAAAATAATGTTAATAGTTCCAGTAAATCAAAATTTTTCACTTTTAATTATTATTATTACATATTTACAATATTTAGAGCAAAAACAAAAAAAAAAATAGCATTAGTTTTGCAAAATTGGTAGTTATTGATTGCTTTTCTTGTTATCAAAATTATGTTTGTGGTAGTTTCGAAAATGTTTCTTAATTATTGAAAAGAGTAATTCAAGAAATGCATTTTTTGCGCTAACTTTTTTAGTCAAAGTATTTTTTTTTTCTGTGAAAATTTTGAATTTTTAATGCATTTGATTTATTTTTTACTTGATTTTTATTTTCTTTTGATTTTTATTTTCAATACGATTGTAACGTAAAAAAAATAGTGGTGGATTTCAATTGTCGCCCGATTTTCGCCAACGAGCTTCTTCAAATGCAAGCTCTTGCGGCCGCCTAAGCCCAATTCCAGCTATAATTGGCGTTGAGCCCGATTGGAGTTTCCCGACGCAATCGTCACCAGATTTTAACCAGACTACGTCATCGGTGACAGCAGCACAGTCCTCTGCCTTAGACCAGCTGGCAGGATCTTTGGCAGATGATCTAACATTACAGAACGAATTTCTACAAGGGTCAGTTCCAATATTTTTGTTATTGTTATTATTTTATATTATTTTTGATTTTATCTTTTGTTTTCAAATTATGATTTTTTCGCTAAGTTTTTAAATATCTGCACAAAAAAAAATGCATGCTTTCTATTATTTATTTGTAGTCGCTTGGACTGAATTTTTACAAAATTTGAACTTTTTACGAGTATAGAGCATGTTTCCATTTGATTAATTTTAATAAAAATAAAATCTTCATATCATATCACAAATATGTATTTTTATCAAGTTTTTTTTTGTGAATTTTGCGTAATTTTTGGTTTTTTTTTCTTTTTTTTTAAAATAACTGATCGTACGGATGGAGTAGGTTCACAGCAGCAACAGCCATACATAATAATCAACCCCCGCCACCCTACCAGCCCCCACAGCCGTACTCAATACATGCCACAGTTGCCCAATCGTATGGCATTCAGCAGAATCAATGTCCCATCCACCGTTCGCTGCCCTGTACTTGTATGCATAATTCCAGAGAGGTAAAATGGTTTTAATTTTTATTGCAGTGAATGTAATTGTTACAAACGAAATAATATTTTTCGTAGAGTACTGTGTTTGAATGCTCTAATAGTCTCCCTATAAATATAAATTCGAAATTATTGTTTCGGCATTTTAAAATATTTTTTTTTGGCTCCCAACTCCTTTAACGCATCCTTTCTTATTTTAATCTGGTATTTAACTTTTAGGGAATGTCGCCATCATCAGGTACGGGAATGTCTCCATCTTATCCACACAGTGAACCGTCTCCAGATCCACTCGGATCATACAACACAGTTTTGCTTGGGCCCCGATTAACGCCGAGGCCTCCATCCAATAGCCCGCCACTAACACCCACACCACAAAAATTAAACCAGAATATAGAAGGTATGTAAGAATTACTATTTTTTATTGATTTTTTGTGTTGTAACAAAGCTCAAACGTCAATGAATACTTATTAAATGTTTTAAAAAAAATTAGTTGTGATCAACACAAAACTTTCCTCTGCGATATTTAGTTTTGGAAAAACTATGTGAGAAATAATATTTTTTCCAATATCTCGAGAATCGTTAAAGATACAAAAAACCATTAAAGATACAAAAAACCGTTGAAGATACAAAAAAACGTTGAAAGAAAAAATACAGAAAATTTTACTTTCTTTGAATTTCGAGAAATTTTCAATCAACATAATTTTTTTGAAATATATTAAGAACCGTTAGTGAAACGCAAAAACCGTTAAAGCAAAAAATACGGAAAATTTTACTTTCTTTAAATTTGGTTATATGCATTTTTTTTTCAAAAGCGCAGCAAACATAATTTTTTTTGAAATATTAAGCGGCCACTACACGTTGAATCTTGCAGTCACAGCAAAAAGCTTATTTGCACTAGACGCTCAATCATGCACACAAGCATCAGGTAATACGAAACAGCCAAACCGACAGCACAAATATCAATTTAAAAATTTTTTATCCTTATATTTTTCGCTTTTCGTCATCCAAACTCACTTCTTTGTCTGTATAACTCGAAAAAGGATTCCCAAAAAACTTTGTCTTTTATATGCGACATCTTTTCACTACTAAAAATTACGCTGAAATGACGAATTGATTGACAGCTTCGCCGTTCAAGCATGCTGTCATTCACAAAGCTCCCTCGAAAATATCAAAATGATTTTGATATTGGCCAGCATGCTAGCAATCATGGAATTTTGCATGACAGCATCATCATAGACGTTCAAAATGCCGTCACAGCATGCGATGATTGATTACAAGATTGAACGTGTAGGGGCCGCTTTAGTGATACGTAAAAATCGTCAAAGCAAATAGTGTTGAAATTTTTTTTCCGTTCAATTTTGCTATACATATTCATTTTTTCCAAAAGCGGATATGTTTCGAGAAATTTGCAAAAAACTGTATTTTTTCAAAATAATTATATGAGAGGTACTCGTTATAGCTAACGTTATATTTTTCAAAAAGCTGATAGAAAATTACGATTTTCGTAAAACTCATTTGCAAAAAATTTCAAGTCGTTAGCTCAAAGCGTTCTCGAGTTATTTAAGAGGCGTAAAACGGTCAGACAGATGCACAGACATCCTCAGAATTTTGCCTGAAACGGTTAAAAATTTTCTATCTGTCCACGTTCTTGAGTCGTTTTCCGTTATGAATACAATACTTTCCCTATTTGGCAGAGGAAAGTGAAAAGTGTAAAATTTAAGTTAATAATTAATATTCAAAGCGGGTGTTTTTAAGCGGGGATTTTTTTTAATTTTAACAGTTTTTCTATAACCTCGATAATATTAAAATAAATTTGACAAATATTCTTACAATTTTAGAAAATTCACCATCCACTCTGATGGGTCACATAATGGAAGCGCTTAACAATCAAACACAAATAGACGAATTTAACATCGATGGGTTTCACGGTGGATTAGAATGTAATGTCGAAGAGGTATATAGCAACTAGAAATCGAAATGTTTTTTTATTTAATCCATCATTATTATTAAGTAGTATTTAAATAGTATTTATTCAAACAAAAAAAAAATCACAGTAAAATTAATTACGTTATTTTCAATTGATTTTAGTTGATTCAACAGGAGCTTAGTATCGACGGCCATTTAGACTTTAACATCCCGATGACGACAAGCCAGAATACAACATCACTAACAAATACTCAGCAAACAGGTACGACGATAGGAAGTCTCGGATTGCCACAAAGTCAGACAACAAATTCGCACACAAAAGTACAATATTCGCAAACAAGTGTCACGCCACCCTCATGGGTTCATTAAATTAGTCTCTGAGTGCTAAATCTTATTTTAAATATAATTCAATAAACAAATATAAGAGAGAATTACATAAGAACTAGAAAAATCGAGGTAAGTAAATGTACCAAATATTAGTAAAATTTATAGAAATTTTTGGGCTTCATATTTAAACGTTAGTAATTACTTGTGAAATCAAAGTTCCTTTCAGCACTAGTAAAATTAAATATGTCCGGCTTTTACTGTATTTTTATAATTCCTAAATTTTAAATGTATGTTCGATGGTGACAAAATTTATTCTCATTTTTACTACAAGCTTTTAATAAGCTAAGTCCAATCCATAGCGGTGTCAAAAAAAAAAAAAAATATCGTCTCTCAGGCGCAATGTTAAGTAAATTATTTATACCAAATACCCATCAAAAATTATTGCATATCAGATATAGAAATTAAGGATATTTTATAAATAACACGGTTAATGTTTTATCTAGCTTTTATTTCTGATATACAAAGCCTATAAAATTATCTTTTTCCATTTCAGTACATTTTAATAAAAGCTTATTTTTAAACATAAGAAAATGTACAATTGCCAGGGGCCAATCGTCAAATACTCTATATGATGACAGACAAAGTGTTCTTTTTAGTAGTAGGTTCACAGCAGCACCAGCCATACATGATCAACCCCCTACACCGTATAGTAGAGGGAGAACGAGTGGTCCGATTGGATTTTGATGTATGGAACGGTTATGTAAAATCATATTCTAAATAGATTTTACCTTAATAAATTTTTCAATACGACTCACCATTTCCGAGAAAAAGAAAAAAAAATTAATTTGTATAGGGAATGGCGGAAGGAGTTATCCCAAAGGATTTTGATGTGTGGATGAGTTATGTAAAATCCTATTCTAAACACATTTTACCTCTACAGATTTTTCAATATGACTCACCTTTTTCGAGAAAATCGCAAAAAACTGTTTCGTTTGTGTGGGAGAGGGGTATATGAATGGTCCGATTTTGCCCGTTCAAGAACTTAGCCTTGCCATTTACGAGAAACGAAATTATGCAAAATTTCAAATCTTTAGCTCAGTCCTTTCGAAAATATGGTGTTCACGGACGGATAGAACGACAGACAGACGAACAGACGGACAGACAAATAGACAGACAGTCGGACGAACATCCGGAAATCAAAATCTTTTGTCATCCCTAACATCCTGGTGTAGTTCATTTTTGGGTCCGATGCGTTACAAATGGTGTACTAAATCTAATATACCCCTCTATGACATGTCATATAGAGTATTAAAAATATAGGAGTCCCTCGATTTACGGAGTGTTTTTGCGTCGTATATCGATGTCTTGTTTTTTTTTGTCATTTTTTTTGCAAATTATAGAGCTGCAAATTCTGAATAATGACTCAATTTAGAATATATCAAAAGTTCAAAGTTTTGAAAATGTCAATTTAAAAAAATGTTTTCTTGGAAATTTAGCGTTGTATATCGAATTCTTTTGCCGTATATAGCGAGGTCGGGAACAAAAAATTAGTCGGGAACAAAAAATTGGTCGGGAGCAAAAAATTGATCGGGAACGAAAAGTTGCTTTACTCAGAAATCATTGAAATTCATGCTTTACAAGCGTAGAAAAAAGTACAGCCCTTAAAGAAATTCCCAGATATTTTCCCAAACCCTCAAGATGTTAAAAAAAACTGGAATAAAAAACACATCATTTTTGGTTGATCTCATTTTAACGGTTGACTTCCCCATCAAATCATGATAGATTGTAATTTTATAATTTGCTTTAAAAGAAAATGAACTAAATTAACGAAAAAAGTCTCTAATTTTTGCCTTCGAGTCGCGGATAACTAATCATGCATAAGATTTGGCGATGATTTTTTATAATTGCTCGGAAAGCACTCGAAGGCATTAAACATTTCAAATTCTATACAATAGATGGCTTAAAGTAACATTTCAGATATTCTTTTTGTAGGTATCTTAGATTATTTTGTTTCTCTTCAATTATGCGAAGCACCACCTCCAGACAATTATTTGCCAATTGAATGACTTAATTGTGCTGACAGTATTCTAGCTACCCTCCAAAAACACACTTAAAGATTGCTGTTGGCATTTAATCGCGCAGGGGTGTGGGACGGGTGTGGTATAGTCTAACAAGTAAAATTGGGGGATGTCTACAAATAGCAAATATATACAGAGCTATACATCCAGGATGTAATAATTTCAATATTCATATTTGTAAAGTTTTTATATGGATTTCCCTTTGTAGTTTTTTATCTATAATAAAATGTCTGTTGGATACCATTCGGATGGTTGGTGAAGGGAATGGACAATTGGGGGAGAGATGATTATAAAGCAGAGAAGAAAATATTCTGATAAAACATCTGCGCTGACTCCCACTAGAGTCCTCTTGTGGATGTGTATATTGTATTCCTTACATCATTATCATATTATCGGAACTCATATCAGTTGCCAATAATTCATAAGTCGTTGTTCATTTGTCGCTTAGTTGAATTTTGCTTGACATCCGAGTCATTCAGCTGTACATGAGCAATTTGAAAGGACATTTTCTAAGTAGAATAGACTTTGGGGGTTGTTACTTTTACTTCGATACCATGGCTACAGGCACTGGCATCTAACAATTTTCGATACTATGAAATCTTCGTTAATAACCGCGCATTGTGAGTTTTTCGATTCAATGGAAGTTTTCGAATTCTTGAGAAAAAAAATCTTCACGACTAATGAAGGATTTATACTACTAATTTGATACATTTAACATTTAGGCATCTTTAAATTTTAAAACAGCACGCAGAAAAAAACTTCTAGCCAGACAAAAAATATTGTAAAAGAAACTTATCTCTTGTATAATCTGTCTGTCTGTTTTTCTGTCTGTCTGTCTGTCTGTCTATCTGTCTGTCTGTCTGTCTATCAATCTGTCTGTCTTAAAACTCGAAAACCATTGAACCGATTTGGTTAAAACATTCAGAAAGTTTACTAGCATTAATGGGCTGATTTTAGACCATCAGCGCGCGTGTTTTTGGTACGAAGGTTCCCTGCCCCATCCCTGCTAACTCCTGTACCATGAAACCATTAACAATCACTAGCAAAAGGCGTTGGAATTACTAAATGAAACTTTCAGAGATTGTATTGACGCCATTAAGAAATCAGAAGTTTGGCATAAGTCTCCAATTTTTCGTTTCATTGGAATGATATGGTCCAAAAAAATATCAAAAATTCGTTTATAATGGGTACAAATATAGATCTAATTGCCAATTATTAATTGGCTGTAATAAATTGATTTTTTGGGCTTTATTGGCTTAATATATTTATTGATCCTTCAACCTTTAATAGATATTATTTATCTTTTCAAATTTTAAAATATATTTGACATAGTTTAATGCATGGCCGTGGGCCGAAGGCCGAGAAGAAGGGTAGGTCGCAGGCCGATTAAGTCGGGAAGGTCGTAGGTAGGTGTTGGACCGCGAAGCGATCAGGGACGAAGCCCCTAGTTTACTTATCAAAAGATACCCCAAAATGGTGCCTAGAGGTCAACATAAATTCACTAAAAATGTGCCAAAATATCCCCAGAAGTTCACTAACATTTTTTCCCAACATGTCCGCAAAAATTTCCTTGTTATTTCTATAGGCCTTTTTTTTCTTTTATTCTTTTAAAAATTTATGGAAAAAAATTGACATAAGTTAAATCCTTCATGTCAGAAAAAATAATTTGAAAATATCCTTATCTCTTACAATTAGCTATAAATCAAATCTAACACCTTATCAAACAGTAAATTTTAGTCCATAAACGATTTTCATTTTAATTAATTTACCACGTAAATGCATGAAATGTGTCAGAAGAATAGAAATCCTTACCGTTGATTAAGGTACCAGAAAGTTATTAAATTTGATTGATATTCTGACAGTTTAACGTCCATTAGGACTGAGTGGACTAAATATTTCAAAAATTTATTGTTTGGCAAGAAGAAAAAAAAAAGAAATCAGATAAGAATCTTTTTTAAGAAATTCATTGTAATCCTCACCCCTATGGGATTTGATGTAGGTATTTAACTTTACCCCAAAGGACATAATTCAATTTGAGTCGGGAAACTTTTTCCGTCTTCGAAAATTCCTTGCGACAAACTTTTTCACCAAATTCTTCTTCCGTTGATTAAATCAGGTAATTTGTCATTGTGGGATAAAATGGATGTCCACACAAACGGAAAGTTATAAAAGAATTTCATCGTATCTGCATATTTCAAATTTGGAAAATCCAAAATTTAAATTGAAAATGTTAGGAAAAGACTAGGAAAACTGCAAGAACTTTTGTTTATTATTTCTTTTTTTTTTATCTTTTTAGATCTCAAAAGTTGTGTATTTTTCTTGCTTTTACTTGTTCGCAGATTAGCCCTTGCTGACCACCTTTGACGGTGAAATTTCTTTGAAAAATAGTTGGAAAATGGTTTAGTTTTCTTCAGGCAATAATTAGCTTACACACACTAAAGGAATTAAATGAACATTTCTGGATTTTCCTGCTAGCAATTCTTCTATCAACATCAGAATTTCCCTTTACCATGTTATAAAGGAAAATTTCTTGCAATTTTACGTGATTTTTTAATTAAAAGAAAATTAAACAAGATATTAAAAATCTAATTGTCGCACGTCAAATAAATTTTTTAACGAATTTGCTCACGGCCACTGTCTAAGGATCCATTGTTTGGCTCGAGCCCCTACTTAAAAATCCAACAAGTATCTCTCCATCAGAATCCTACGTGAATTCACATTAACATAATTTATTCATAAACGTCATTTAAATTAAAAGCATCTAAAATGAAAGTTGGCTGTTCCAAGTCATATCAAATTTAGCGCTAGATCGTCCATAAACTCCCACTTGAAAATCACACTGGTTGTAAAGAAATTACGTCGTGAAGATTTCTTCCAATTCTTTCTGTAGATTTGGAATTTTTCTTTCAAGAATGTTTTCATTCTTTTTCAAACTTTCGTTTTTTTTTTTTAATTTATTTTCCGTGTGTGTGCAAGAAATTTCACTCAAATTTTGCAAGTCAAAAGCAGTCGATGAACGCAAAGTGTCTAAATTTTGTAATAAAATTATTTGTGAAATACAATTTTCAGAATTCTTTTTAGAGAACATTTATATACGTAATAAAAAACATATCATATTAGATAAATACAATACCGTACACAAGACTTACACAAATTAAATCTCAGTTGAAAGAAAATAATCAGGGTATTCACAGTCGTCTTTTAAATTGCGGGTAAATTTACCGCTCGGTAATTCAGTCAAATTTAACAGATTTTTACCGAGACGGTAACTTGATTTATGTAAAAATGAATTACCGGATTCGGTAATTGTAGACATGCCTTAAGTCGTGTTCTCCGGCCCGGTTATTCGGTATCAAGAATCAATCGCGAGTGGCGCTAGTAATGTTTTTAGTTGTCAAATTTTCTCGCTGGTTATCTCATCGGACTGCAATTTTTTTCTATTTTGATAGCCGTTGCCACAATAGAAATTCAAAAGAATACACCAAACATGGATTTAAAGGTATGTGACATATTTTACAATCAAATTCGCAGTTCATGATTTGGTCACGTATCAAATAAAAGCGCTGTTCTCAAATCTGTGCTGTGGGATGTTCACAGCAGAATATTTTCAGTCGTTTAATATTACCGAAAATACCGAATACCGAAAATTAAAAGAGGATTGTGAATACCCTCAATATAAAGTAATATTTATTTATGTGGAAAATTTAATAATATAAGGAAATAATCGCAATTGCGTTTTCTATATTTACGCGTTTTTCATGTATGACAAAACTTGAAGACAATAAATTTCTCTACAAAATTGCGCCAGGACGTAGATTTTGTATAAGAAAGTCATGAACTGTTCACATCAGATTTTAGAGAAATATACTCGGACAAATTTAAAAATAATTAAATGTGTTTTTTTTAAAGCACACCCTTTTACGAATATCGAATGTCGCAAAAAAAAAAATTTGGTGCCGAAATGTGCAAAAATTACTTAGTTATAGCATTTTAAATAGAAGCAAGTATACGCGCAAAGCTTGTAACTTGAATTTTCAATCGCCTTTTTTTACGAAACCACTTTTTGCAAGCTGATAGGCACGCTAACTCGAGCAATTTCTGGATATTTTTTTTACCGAAATGTTCATTGCTATCATGAAGCGTAAGATTGTTTGTTTTATATATTTTTCACCGTAATTCTACGTATTTTAATAAAAACGCACCCTAAAACTTTTTTTTATGATCTGGCAATGCTAAAACGCCACTCAAGGTTTACATTTTTATCATGGTGAAGTTCACGAACGAGCAATGCCACACAGCTGGTCAAACCATTGATCTATTGAAGGAGAAGTTCGGTATTCGTGTAATCTCGAGAAATGGTCCGGTCGAATGGCCACCTCGCTCATGCGATTTAACGCCGTTGGATTTCTTTTTATGGGGTTATGTTAAGTCGTTGGTTTATGCCAACAAGCCAACAACGTTAGAGGAACTCAGGAACTATATCAAACGCGAAATTGCCAACGTTCCGGCCGATATGTGTGGAAGATTGGTGGAAAATTGGCTCCAAAGAATCAATCAGCAAACGTGCTCGCGGTGGCCATATGAACGACATCGAATTTCATACTTAAATGTAACATGTCCACTACACCTGGAATAAATTTCAGCCCGATATCTCAATTATTCTGTGTTTTATTTAAATACAAAAATGTTATGTCCTTGTTGAAAGACCCGAGATTTTCAAAACTTTGCCTGTGGTGCATTTTTTTTTACTGGTATTTTCAAAATCTTAGTTGCTTTTTTCGCTTGGGACTGTGAAGCTGCAAAACATTTTCCAATAACTAAAAAAATGTCGCCTGCTGCGTATATTTAGGAAATTTATGCTCGGATTTTATTCTCGTATAAGTCATCTTTTATTTTGTAGAGAATTATGTACACGATTTTCCTCTCTTTTCACTAGTTTGTTGGCCAAGTAAAAATTTGATGATACAAGTATATACATAACTAGCTTGCATACCCGTCGTTGCCGGGTTAAGTTTTTAGTAAAGTTTTAGAATATGAAGAAAACCGGAAAGAACTTAAAAACTTTTGAGAAAAATCTTGTCCTTGTAGGAGTCTCCGTTGCGAATTAGTCTAACACCGGATTCGTGATCAGCGACCTCGAGTGAAACTTTTCAGCCTCCTATTCAGCAGGATTCATGGCGAAAATCATGGTTTAAAAACACCCCAACCCCCTTTACCTCCCGTTTACCCCCCTTTACCCCCTTACCGGTAAAATTTCGGAAAACCCCGCCTTAGTGAGCGCCTACGTGATGGTTGGGACATACTGTCAAAGTTTAAAGTTTCTAGCCTCAGGGGTTTGGGCTGGGCGTTGATGAGTCAGTCAGTCAGGTTAAACGATTTTATATATAGATATAATAGATGAACTCAAAATGGTTATATACCAAATTTTCGAAAATTGTGTGTTTCTCCTTAAGAATAAAACATTCAAAATTGTGACTTGTGGAAATTTTTGAGCTCGTTAGTTTTTTGAAAAAAGAAAAGAAATCCAAAAATCGCCATAATTAACTTAGATAACCATTCAGGAAGAATTATCTTCATTTAATATTTTATAAAATTAAATTCTGTTCAATTTGTATAAGATGTGAAAAAATGTATTTTGGGATTGGTAAATTCAACCGTCCTCCTTACTTGCATAAAGATGAAGAGGAATTATAAAATAAATGATAAAAAAAGAATGAAATTCACTCTAATCTGCATTAAACACAAAGTGAAGTGTAACGAAACAAGCATTCGCAGTCCTTAATTCAGCACTTATTTTATTTATTAGGCTAATTGTATCCCAAATAATCTCAAGTGATTTCATTCACCTAATTAGACTTTTTTTTGAAGGGACTCTTGTACCGAATTTACTTTTCTAAATTTTATCATTTTTTTCTGTTCTTTTTGTTGTGTTGTCGCTTTTCTTGTAGATTTAGCCTAAACGCCCATTCAAGGTTTAACTCTCCATCCCGAGTCCCAATTCATCCTTACGACCCCATCGAAAATGTAAAACTAATTCGCGGGAGGACAGGTACGATGGTGGACCGGTAAAACGGTGGTGTTTTGGTTCATTTCCTTAAGCAAGAAAGCCGGTAAGGACGAACGCACTGGGAAAATGTTAGCGGAAGGCAGGACACCATGTAAATCATAATAGCAAGAAAATATCCCCAGGGATTACATGCTGAGGGTGGAACAGATTTTAAGTCATTTCGAAGAAATAAGGACCATAAATTATTCAAAAGGCTTTCCCTTATCTTTTTTTCTTGAAGTTTTTTTTCGCCTTTCTTTTGCGTTAACTCCTCAGATGTATGGAGAAAACGCTAAAAGGCCATGTGAACAAGTACCACGTGCTGAAGAGGCCTCAATCGGTGGCCATTTTCCGACGTCAGTCGTGCCCAAAAAGCATTTAATTTTGCCTCTCGTTTTTTAAGTTGAAATTAGCTAAATTCAGGTTGTTAAACAGAATTTATTCAATATTTCAATATGAAATGGATGAGTGGATCTTACACAAGGTTTAGGGAACCTACTTTAAATGAAAAAATCTTGTAAAATTCAATGAATTTTATATAAGTTTTATATAAATTAAATTAAATACCTACGAATATCAAAAATTTTCGGGAAAAAAATCCATCTTAAATTCAAATAGAGTTATACAAATTTAATGCAACAAGGTTTGTTAAATCAGCTTTGAATTTTTAAAGATCTGTAAATTTTCTGTAAATTCAATAAGCAAAACAAAATTTTTATTAAAAGTTCTATCTGTTACTGTTGTAACATTTCCATTTTGTAATTTTTGGTCCTGATTTTTTAGAAGTGGTACATTTGTTGTTTAAAATTTTTTCTTCATTAAAATTAATATCTTTTTGCATGCCACTATATTATATTTAAACAGTAAAAATAGATCAGCTTTAGTCTCGCATGGAAAGCCCATGATTTATGACACGTCAAAAAATATTATATGTGGTAAAAATTCCGAAAATAAAGTTTGACCATAGCGCACATTTTAAAAAGCTCACAAATAGTAGTAAACTAGTTTTTTCTCGAATTTTCCGGAGATTTCCGTAACCATGAAAAAATTTTCAAAAAATTCTCTAACAATTTTTGTCGGAATGCTGAAGAAATTTTATTGATATTTTTGTTATAAAGATTGTATATCTGCGACTAACGGTTCGCATGGTATGGTTTTTTGAAGAAAACGTAGTTTTTTTTTGGAAACATCGGAAAATTTGGGAACAAACAAAATTTTGACGAGTTTTCCGGCTATAGTGGCGATAAGTTAGAGGTAATTAAATTTTGGTTTTAACAAAAAAAAATCATGAAAATCTGTGGGTAGCAAAAACCATTTTTCCCCGAATTTTCCGTAATATTCCTGTATTGTGGAAAATGTTGTGGGACTTTTTTCACTATAATTTCTATTTTGGAAGGCCTTGACAATTTTATTGCACCTTGATATTAAAATCGTGTCACTACGACCCACCATTCGTGAAATATTAATTTTTTTTTAAGTTAATTTTGGGAATATATAAACATTAAATTAGGGACTGTCTATCAAATAAGTCACACTTTAAGTGAGAGGGGGAAGGGGCGGTATGCGGTGGTATTAAACGTTATACAAAAAATCGCGAAAAACTTGACGAAGGGAAAGACCGCAAGGCATGACGTATTTTATGGACAGAATACTAGTTTATACAGAACACCAGCGGGCTAAAATGTTTTTTTAAAATAAAATCTCAAACCCTAACTGAATGCAAAATTTCATGCAAATCTGAAATTTACTGGTCAAGTCCGGCCGAAGGTCAGTTTTTGGCCGAGGCTGAAGCCGAACATTGGCCTTTTTCTTAACCTTCGGCCGAAGTCGAAGATTTGTATAGATTTAGAGCTGTGATGAATGTTTATCGCAGTGGAAAATCAATTGCGGTTCTATTAAAACAATTTTTTTATCGTGAAAAATAATATAAACATTTGAAAATTTAAAAAAATCAAAAAACAAACAGTTACCATCAATAATAAAAGAAAATCTTATTAACATTTTGATATCTTAAACATAACAAAAGCTATAATTGCCAATCTGGCAATCATTGGAGACCCGTATGGTGATATTCGATCAAAATTCGAACAGTTGTACCAAAATTCCACTTTGAAGTCAAACTTTCCAATAAGATTTTTTAAAATTTATTCCAATCGGATTTTGATGTATGGGAGTTTTATGTAGAATCATATCCTAAATAACTTTTGTTCTTGGAGTTTTTTGATAAGATGCACCATTCTTGAGATATTCACAAAAAATATTTTCGTTCGTATGGGGGGCACCCCCCCTAATGGTCCATTTTTGCCCATGAACGAACTTAGCCTTGCATTTTACGAAAAACGAATCTGTGCAAAATTTCAAGTCTCTAGCTTAATCCTTGCGCCCGCAATCCGCGCCACAGACGGACGGACGTACGGACAGACGGACGGACGGACGGACGGACGGACAGACGGACGGACGGACAGACGGACAGACGGACAGACGGACAGACGGACAGACGGACAGACGGACAGATGGACAGACGGACAGACGGCCGGACAGACAGACGGACGGACGGACATGCAAAATTCAATTTTTTTTTTATCATTCTAAACACACTGGTGTAATTCATTTTTTTGTGTGATGACGGGATCTTGGCGTTACAAACGGTAAGGCAAATCTAATATACCCTTTGGTTTCACCATACGGGTATAAAAATGTCAACTGAAGATGGAAAACTTGTACTCTGATGGTTGTCCCACAACGTTCTTTTAGGTTTTTGAAAACAGTCGTTTTGGAAATAAATTAGAAATTCAATTCAAAACAACTTTCAGCATCTAACAAAAAAAAAATAATGCTCAAAATTCATTAGGAAGAAAATTTACTTCTAATTTTTTGCAATTTTTTTCATAAATTCCGGCTATTTTCATGTCCTGCCACAAGATGTTTTGTGGAGACAGCATTTTCCAAGACATTTCTAATTTATTGGACAAAAATATTCAAAAAAAATTTGTTTGTAGTGTCATTTTAATCGAGACGAAATCTTACCGTGAAAATTTTTCTGCCCATATATTCTGAATTGACGAGGAAAATTCATTGGCAAATAAATAATTTCCTATGATCCGCCTTCACCAAATACAAATTTTTGGAAAACTTGAGTTTCAGAAAAAATACGCCGAATCTTTATTTTCATTGCATTGACATTTGACAGTTCACTTGCACAAGTTTGGTCAAATGTGTGATTTTTGGCCGAAGGTGTCCAAAGCCGAAGCCGATTAATCGGTCGGACTCTACTTATTAGCTGAAAATTTTCCGGTATTAACCTTTGTTGCATAGTGTTGTTGTACAACAACACCTTTTCTAATTCAGTTTTTTAATATTATAACATATATTTCATGCACTTATATTGACTAAATTCATTTCGTAAGTATCCTAGGACATCAATTGTTATGAAAAAAAAGTAGTAAGCGCTTTTTTTTATAATTACTGCATTTTATAAATAAATAAAGAACAAAAAAGTAGCTATTTTGCAGATTAACAGCCTTATTCTAGCTACGGTCACTAGTCACAACTCGGTCACAAGAGCCTCAAATTCTATGGACTTGTGACTTGTGACTTAAGTATCACAACGCCAGAATACGGCTGTAAATGTAACTGTGGCAAACCTTTTACAGTTAAAAAATTAGTAATTAGCTTTATAAAGGTTTTTGCGGTCGCTGATTACGAATCTGAAGTCAAAAATTCAAAATTCAAAATGGCGGATCCAATATGGCGGTCAAAAAAGATAAAATTACGTACTAGTTTTCAGCGTAATCTAATGAATTTTATCTTTTTTGACCGCCATATTGGATCTGCCAGTTTGAATTTTGAAGTTTTGACTTCAGATTCGTAATCTGCGACCCCAAAAACCATCGGATACCATAAACCGTGATTCCATAGAAAAATGTATGCATGAAAGGGTTAAAAGAATGTTCTCAAAACCCACTTTCAAAAATCACACGTTCGATTGAACTAAAAATTTTTCTTTTGTGTGTTAAGTAAGGAAACGCGTGTTTCCGGGCAGCGTCACTAAGTAGGGGTCTTTTTTTTTTTTTTTTTTTTTTTTTTTTAAAGGCGTTTCCCGTTTTTAGCAATTTAATCCAAAAACCACACATTTTTCGATATTTTCGTGTTATGCCAAATATTACATTGTATTTTTAAAAATAATGTTACACCCGAAATGTTTCAAGTCGTCAAGTGATGAATGAATACTTCGGCTTTTACCACGTGATTCTATATAATTAGTCCTTTGTAACGTAAAGCGTGAAAGAAAGTATAAAAGAATGATCCCACGTAATCTAAAAAAGTTATAAATTACAAAAATTTTCAATGATAAAAATCATTTTGGTAGTATTTAAAAAAAAATCTTTATTCAACAGTTCTTGAAATAACCTAAAATCCCTCAAAAATGTTATCAAAATAATCAAATATTTTTTCATTACTGGAAGAGTGTAGGACAGCATTTATAATTTTCTTTATTCAAGCATAAAATCGTACCATATAAATAATCGATTTTGAATAAAATTAAATAAATATTTAAAAATCTCTTCTGTACATCGGTATTTCTCGCGCTAAAATAATAAAATTAACTTATCATGTATTAACCACAGGGAAAAGTATAAAACTTGATTCACATTTTCTAGATTAGCCAGCGAAATTTTATTAGGTAAAACGAGGGTGTGGAAAAGAGGTAATTTTAACCATATTATCAGAATATTCCAGCACTTCTGGTTGACACTTTAAACTCGAGTAAGTGAAGCGTGGTGAGGGCACATCTTCACTACCACCGCAGCACATTATGTCCAATTTTATATAATTTTATGTGGTCGGGGTTGATTGCCGGTCGACAAGTTATTCATGCAGAATTTATTAATGGTGAAAAATTCTGCATTAAAATTTTATCAGACCCAAAACTTGTCAACGCAAATTTAGCTAATAAATCCCCCTAGGCTTGTTTGACTTTAGGTTCTTTTTCCATCGCATCGGCTTTTTTTTATAGAAGTTGAAATATTGGTGATGGCAAGACATCTAGTCGAGGTATGATTGAATTATTTAAAAAAAAAAGATTTCTCATTTTTTTTTTACTATTCGAAAGCTGAAAGGAAAAGTTTTCATCGTCACCTCCTACCACAAGTTACTGCCTGTTTCTTACCTCGAACTCAGCTCAACTTGCAGGAATACGAAAAAAAAGTATGGAAACACACGAATTCGCATATACTTTTATAACTTCATCAACACTACACGTTGGTTGAACAAAAGTGGCATTCTGATGGTCCTTTTAATCGCACTGGAGATCCTTTCTCATATTGTTTCAACCCTCAGTTTCCACTTATTATACGCTACTTGGTAACAAGGTTGAGTCTCTTAAGATGTGAAAAGTACAGAAGCCAAGTTGGGAAAAAAAAGAATCCATAGTGGCAACTGCCGTCGTCGGAAGAAGAATATCCTAGAATTGAATGACTTAACTGATGTAAACGGGAATAACTATGGGAGAGGGGTGACTGTTGTACACCACCATCATCATCTTGCCTTGAGGGTTGATTACAGTTGATTTTCACTGCCAGTTGAGATGGTGGTTTGAGATTTTTTTCTCGCTTTTTCTTTTTATTCAAAACGATCCGATGTGATCCGGTGACATCTAAGCTGGATTGGTGGTAAATTTTCCACAGAAGGACAATACTGGCATCGAATAAAGGGAAAAAAGTATAACAAAAGGGCAGGCACGATGTGCACAATGTGTCAAGTATAACCGCATTATATTTAAATGAAAAATGAAATGTCTCAGATACCTTTATACATAATACATATAAGAAAATAATGAAGTTGAAGAATTTTTGACACGTCTCGGAGATTGCAGGCTGGAAAATCTAAGGCACAATTTTACACGCCGCCAGAATATACTCGTATGTCTAAAATCATATTGGAGATGTGGCTGAAAAATCAGGCGAGCGTTATATTACCAAACGACAATTCGTCATGCTCCTCTTCCAGGATACACACGACCAAAGCGAAACCCGCCGATCCTAGGACGGGAGAGGTACCTCTCGAAGTCAATTCTGTAAGTGACTTTTTCTTTCTTTTGAATATTACCCAAGTCAAGTTCTTGTGGGTAATAATATTAAAACGAGGCATTCCTTTTAACTGTTACCTTTTTTCTCGCCCAGCTTGTTTCATTCATTTTTCCACAATTTTCTTCGGTTTTCCGCGAGTTGTTGTGAAATTTGACAAAATGTTAAAACGCCTCAGTGGAATCATTCTTTACAAAGTCAAGTGTCCCACCACAAAACCGAATATTTTGTGGTCCATGTAAATGGTGGGTGAATAAAGATGGTAGAGAACTTTTACTTTTTTAATATCGCCATCAGAAAGAAGTGATTTCATCAAAGTGAACAGATTGCTCGTCAAATTTTCTTATATTCCCTGTTCTGCCATTGACACGTTCTTTTAATATGCGTAAATTTCCCTCTTAAAAAACACGAAACTTTACAAAGTTAATTTTTTTCCCGTTTCCAAGAAAACCACTGGGAGTCGTATGTCAGTAGCTACAGCGATTTTTTTTTTACTTTTCTTTTTCACATTTTTTTTTATGAATACAACAGAGGATTTGATTTTTTCCTTTTAGATTTTTCCTTTTCATAAAAAGAGCATTCATTCCTTGAGAATTGGCTGCTTGGCTCGAGTGAGTGAACTGTGTGAGCGTGCAACAAGTGTTCGCGTGCCCAAGGGCGAATCTGGATCTGGATCCCTTTTGAACAGCGAGCATCTGATAGCTCCTGGGTTTAAGTGGTGTTTGGAGAAACGAACCTAGTCGAGTAAAGTCCTACAGGTTGTTCTTTTATCCAGCATTTAATGTTTATTTTTTTGTAATGTGTTCGCTGAGTTGTGAATGGACAAAAAGGGATAATATCGGAGAGTGTAGGTTGGGATAGGATTCATGATAAACAGGAGTTAAACATGTTGCCAGTTTATTTTTCCACCGCAATTACAAAATTGCAGAGATTTTTTCTACAAGTATTTTCAGGTCATATTGAAAAGGATGTACATTTATTTTCATGTTTTTTAATAGTTGGCATTATTGCATTAAAAGATGTTTTTTAGTGTTTTGGAATATATTCTTATAACTTTATTTTGTTTGTTGTTACAATGATAACAAAAATGAACTATTGGGTTTTTGTGCTTCCGAAAGTAGAGTTAAAAAACACTTAAAAATCAATTTTTTTTTCATTATATTGCTTTGTATTTCATTATATTGCTTTGACTATGCCATTATTTATGGAATAGACCATCATATAAATGATCGCCACGAGACTTTTTGCAGGATTCGATCCTGTTGAAGTAATTTTTGATTACTTTTGCTCACATTCCGGGCTGTAACTTGACCATAACCTGACGGAGGTTGGTTTTGTAGATGGCAACACTAAATACATTCGAAACTATAAAAGATAGTAAAGTAACATTAATTTTGCATAATTGAACGAAAATAGCTAAACCTTCGCTAAAAGTATATCTATTCAAAATAAATAGAATTTTACACCATATTTTAATGATCCAGTCTATTTCTTTTTAGGATGGCCGACTTGTAGTTGGCAACACAAAATGCACTCGAAACCATTTGCTTTTATCGATCAGCTCGTTGATATCTTGTGATAAAGATCACTCTCGAATAAACTGTTGTTACGGTCGTTCCTTCTGTTTTAAATTGCTCACAGTTTTTAAATACTCGAAAGTTTGAGGATTGTCTCAAGCGCGCAAAATTAACGGTAACGGTCTCTCCTTCATCTTTTCTAAAAATCACGGCCCAACGACACCACCAGATCATATACAGACCAGACAGTCACTTTTTGCATCTATAACACATTCAATTTATTCAAAGTTTTTCACTGTGTTGGCACGTTATGCGTCAACTCAATGTTCCCTCTACTTCTTACCCCCTCGTCGGCTTTCTTTTGAATCATTCGAGCAATTTTGACGCGGTTTTCGCCATTAGATAGGTCGTCCTTTAAACACACCTTTCGCCCACTAATATCGGCCCTTTTCCCTGACTGTGAACCCCTCTCCTGCTATTTCCTGAGCAATTGGAGCAATTTCGAGGCGGTTTTCGCCTTTAACTTATACTAGAATTAAAGGCCGCCGTAAGACGAGTAACCGCAATCTTGCTAGGAACTTCGTAAGGTCGCAGGCAACTGTTTTTAATTGATTGCTTCACGTTAGGTGATCAACTTGAAAAGTCTTCGAATCGGCAGTCGACTGTGTCCTTAAAGAATTCCTACCAAGATTGCAGTTACCCGTCTTAAGACCCCAGCACTTTAATGGTTAAACGAAAACCAAACCACAGGAGAGAAGAACTTAACAAATATGAAATAGCAAAATTGTTTTTCTTTTCACCTAACACCCAGTTTACATCTGACAGTTTATTTCGCGAATTTTATTCTGTGGCACAATTTGTGTTAGCTGGATTTTGTTAATTTCAATTAAATTTTTTAAAATCACGTTTTTTGTAGAGTTCTTCAGAAGTTAATCGTTTGTTATTTCTATAAAAATTTCATCTGACTCTTCGTCTGCAAACAAAGTGAATACGATGACCCAATGCGTTGTTCATCAATGAGAGGTGCACATAGTGTGGAATCCGATGTAAACGGCCTTTGACAGCTGTCAACTTAAAGAGATTTCAATTAATATGACTTGAGAGGGCCATTTCAACCATTTTTAACTAAAAGTATCCAAAAGAATAAATAAAAAAACAACTTTTATTAAACTTCAGAAACAAGTTTCATATGGTTTTTGCTATTTGGTAACATTTTTCAAAATCAAAAATATTCTTTAAAACAAAACTTCTTTTTATTCACTCCTCCACCTTATTTTGACTGATTTAAGTAAAAACGAAATGTGATATGCGAAAAAACCGCATTTAAATTTAAATGAATTTCTAAATTAGGAACTGGGTGAACGATGTATACGACGAAATGATTTCGATTCCAACGCATCGTTAATATCGTTCAGCATCGTACATCGCATCGCATAGTTCATCACATTCACTTTGTTGCAGCCCTTGGGATTTTTTGTTCTCCTCTCTGAGGCATTTTTTGTTCTCCTCTCTGAGGCATTTTTTGTTCTTCAAACTTGTTCCTATTAGCTTTTTTAGTGTATTCCATTACATATTATTTAGTAAGAAATATGTGTATAGCACCGAAATGCTATTAGGGTCTATAAACCATATCGTTCATAAACCGATGTTATACCATATTAAGTATTGTGATTATAATAAATCGATGTACAGGTAAACCTCCTACAACGCGGTAGTTAGGTTCCTGGAAAATGCCGCGTTGTAGCGAAAATCGCGTTGTATGAGGACTGCGTTGTAGGAAAATTGCCGCATTTTTCCAACCGCGTTGTAGCGAAATCGCGTTGTAAGGGTACCGCGTTGTAGGAGGTTTACCTGTACCTACTCATAAATGCAGAAGAAAAAATTGATTCCAAATTTTTGTAGTACAAAAATTTAAAAAGAAAACTGCGAATTTTTAGGAAAATGAGTTCGGAATATCAATTTTCAGTATCTTTGTACATTTTTATTTGTGACTACAAATCAAATTAATCTTAATTTTTTTATAGTCTCTTCTCCAAAAATTGTTTCAATGCCCGTCAAAAACTAGGTCAATATGACTTCGAGTCTGATTTGTGCTCAAAGATAATTTACTACATAATAACTTAGAATCATTTGATTTGCCTTAAAAGGACATTATAAATTCAGTGATTTTATGAAGAATTTTTTTTTCAGAAGCAATGAAAATATGAAATGTCCTTCTATCGTAACTCTAATCGCAACTTTCAAAAGATACTAAAAACGACCGAAGAGCCAATTTGATCTGATTTATTGGGCAATTTGCACATAAGTGTGAAACACTTTTGAATATTACAATTTCCTCGGGATATTTCGAAGTCACAGAGACAGCGCAAAATTCTAATATCAATAAACGTCGCCGGGAATTAGCATCTAAACATCTATCCTAGTGATGACTTTTGGCACTTTTAACAGTGTGCGGCGCAGAATGATGTTAACTGAATGAAATTGGATGGCACCATGGCTATTAGGACTAGAACTAGCCTAGGACCAAGGGAAACCAAAAAAATGTATCACCTCCCCTTAACTCTCATTTCGCCACGTTTTATCCAATCTCGTTCATCCCTTTGGAATTGTCAGGCAAATCTTTCCATAAAATTCAATTACCCTCGAGCTGATTCTGGCTGAGTTCGGGATCATTGCGTTGGATATGGAACTTATCTTTCGGCAGGATCGCGGAGTCTGTCTGGAGATTTGTCACACTACTGTCTAGCAATTCTCTGCTTTTCATCTAACCACTTATCCAAGTTACTGAAAGAAGATACTAGTATACTTTTTAACGAATCTCATTGAATGTGGTGTTATCACCAAGGCACAAGAGGAACACATTGTCCTTCAACGGATCCCCTTCCATCTTTCCAGAAATATTCATACGTAAATGAAGTGGCAGGATTTTCACTTGGAACGGTTTTTTTCCCTCTTAAACTTCTATAATAAACTGAATTTCGCACCCCAATCACTTCGCTTCGGAACATCGCATAGATATTTCTACATGTATGACGTATTCGTTTTTATTTTATTTAGTTCATTCCATTTTTCTTTTTATGACAATAATAGCCATACGAAAACCTCATAGCGTATAATCCAGCAAGAGCTACGAGAGTGACAAATTTCATACGGCCAACGGTTTTATGAAAAACTTGAATTTTTCGGATGAAAAATCATCCCCCGGGAAAATCGCTTTAAACAATTCGTCAATAATATTGTTAAATTGTATCTGCTTTGAAGAAATAAATTTCTTTAAATCCTCTTCAGTGCTAACAGAAGTCACCATGGGCACTGACTGAAGCAAAACGACAAAAAAAAAAAAAATCGGGAAAATTTCGACGTGGAATCATAGAACAAGTGGCAACCTTGATGATGAATGCAAGCAGTTGTCGGTTTTCTTTTCTAAAATTGTCGTTGGTTGGGTTTTCATTATTCGATGAAATCCAGAACTGGAAAAATCCTACCAAAGTGAATAGAATTAATGGAAGGCTTTTTTATGCCCTTCTTTCCTTTGGGATAGAAGATTTTTTTTGCGATATTCTAGAATTTTTTTCATATATTTAAGCCGCAACATATCGAAATGCGTCATAAAATATTGAAACGTGTAGGAAAGGAAATTATCTTTAAAATTGAACTCGTGGTGCCGTTTTTCAATATTTCTATACATTTACGATTCACCATCAATTTCTCACGGAAATTCTCTTTGTAATAAATGAAAAGGTTTTCTATTCAATGGGTAGGTATCATGTCTTATTCTATGTTTTTATCAAAATATTTTTGTTTGGAAATCTAATTTTTTTTTCTTTGATATAAAATCACAATTAATTTCACTTTTATTATCGAGAAAAATATTTTATCCGGTTAGAAATGTTTATAAATATATGGTATGGCGAAGTTTTGTTACTTCTTTACCCTCAAAGGGGAACTTTTTATCTAAAATAACTTTTTGGCACCTTCAATGGAAAAACACCGGTTAACCCACCTAATGGTGAGATGGTATCTGCTTTACATAATCAAATTTCATGTGATGGTATGATGTTAAATTTTTTTATACAAAAAATTTGAAAAACTCGAGAACTAATTGATGTAGAAATCTGACTTTAGAACAGGCTTTTATCAAAAGATAAACTCCTGCCAAAAATGAGAATAATTAAACCACCCCTTGCTCCCTCCCCAATACAAATTAAAAATATTTTTGCCGTTTTCTCGAAAACGGTTCGTTTTTTTTAAATCTATTGAAATGATACCAGCTTTCGAATGTTAAAAACCGCGTCAAAATCGGTAAAATTTTACTGGTATAGAAGTCAATCGTATAAAGTTCGTTACATACATAAATACGCACGAACACAGAAACACGCCAATATTCAGACATGTTGCAGACTCATCGAACTAACCCGGCCTTTACACGCGACTATAAAGTCTGTCAGTAGCACAGACTCCAAATGTCAAATTACTGACAACGAATTAGAAGACATTTAGCGAACTGGCAGCCGGTTCATTTTCAAAATAACTTCGTCTGTAACACAGCTACAGTCCCTCGTATTTCAGAGGCAAGAATTTTGCTCGTATGCTTCATTATTTTAATTATCTCGTTCCTAGTTAGTCTTCTTTCGCCAGCTGAGAGGTCTAAAAGTAAAAAAAAAGAATTAAAAACAGTGAATTCATAATAATTTAATAGATTTACCTCAAATTCTTCATTTTCCGCCATCTTAGAAGTCTGAAATGTCAAATTACTGGCATGTCTGTACTGACTACAAAAATGTCCCGTCAGTACAGACTTGTCAGTGCCAGAAAGCATTTACACGAGACTGTGTCAGCTCTACAGACGCGTGTAAAGGCTGTGTAAGTCGATGGGTACACTCTAAATGGTTTGTGTGAATTCACACTAAATTTTGTTGCAAAAAACTCATTTTTTGTAGTATTTTCACACTTCTGATGTGTGATTTCCAACATTCGCGTGAAATCTCTATTTTTGAGTGATTTCACTACAAAATTTGTGTGATTTCCAACAAGAGAATATGGAATTTGTGTGATTTCACACAATGGAAGTGAAATACGTCACAGCAGATAGTAAAATCCAACAGCAGTGTGATTTCACTACAAATTCTGAGTGAAAACCGTCGTCTTTAATAGTAAAAAACCAGCTTTTGATCATTATTAATTGACAGTTTTGAAGGGTAAGACCTGTTAGAATTTAAAAAACAGTAAAAAGTGTTTTTAAAAATGTTTAAGTGTGAATTTTGTACCAAGAATTTTAAATTCTTGATTAATTATAATAAACATTTATATATTCATAAAAATGAAAAGAATATTTTGTTTGCGTGCTTGTCAAAAAATTGTTTCAAAAAATTTTCAAAATACAGCACTTTTAAAACTCATTGGCATAGGATGCATAACAAAAATAAAAACACCGAAAATAGTGGTAAGCAAAATGATGTTTTTCATTGTTCAGTTTTGCACTGCGGTTTCTGCTGTGAAAGTTTGACAAAATTAGTGAATCACTTGAATATTCATACTGAAGCGCACATAAAAGTAAGTTGTCCATATTCACTGTGTTCAAAAAGATTCGCAAATTTAAATAGCTTGAAGACTCATATCTACAGATATCATAATGAAAGTAGTAATGATCCAAAATATCGGAGCAGCGACCGACAAAGCGACATTCTTTTACATGAAAGTAGTGCAGTGGAAACATGTGATGGAAATATAAAATTTTCCGAAAATGATTTAAAACCAGATTTTCTAACATTTTTTTTGGAACTAAACGCAAAATACAAGTGCTCTGAAGAAGTTCTCAAATTTTTATGTGTAGAACTAAAGGAATTATTTAACAATTTGTTTTTTTCTGTATCAAAAAAGTTGGAAGAATCTTGTGAAATGTTGAATATATCACAACACTTTGAAGAATTAGAAAAGTGTATACCCCATTAATACGCGGAGAGAAGAAATCTGTCAACAACATAAATAAAATAAATAGCCTGATTAAAAAACTTAACAAATAAAAAAAATTATTTAACAAAAATTTGTTTCTTTTCTAAAACCACAGTCAAGTTCCTATATTGAAAGAATTTATTTAGCTCGCTTTTTTGTCTGATTGTTCGTCTGTTTGTTCGTCTGTCTGTCTGTCTGTTTGTCAGGGTCAAATCTTGTATTTCAATTTTGACCCATCTCCAGTCATTCAATAGACTTAAAAAAAGTTAAAAAAAAATTTTTTAAAGAAAAGTACTAGGGAAAAAATAATCAGAAATAAAAGCGAAATAAATATTTAATTTATTTTATTTTTATGCTTTTATCTCGCTTTTATTTCTGATACACGGTGCTCAAAATATTTTTTTTTCTTTTCAGTACATTTTTTTAATAAAAGCTTTTTATAGATTTTAATTAAAGCTTTTTAGTGAAATCGCACACATTTTGTTTGAAATCGCACACATTTTGTGTGAAATCGCACACATTTTGTGTGATTTCACTCATCACCATGTTTAGGAAAGCACGCTTCTGCGTGAAATCACACAAAATTTTGTTTGAAATCGCACACATTTTGTGTGAATTCACTATCCTTTTGTTGATTTTTTGTGTGAAATGAAATCACTTCATAGTTTGTTGGAATTCACGCTGATTTTTGTGTGAATCCACGCTCTATTTTCCAATCACACTTAAGTGTGAAATCACTACATTTAATGTAGGAAACCCATATTCCTACATTAAATGTAGTGAAATCCAACAGAAATCAATTAGAGTGTATATGTCCCGGGGACGTGCGGGGCTTCGTTTTGATGTCGCTTTTTGAAGTTATATTAATATCTTTCTTATATGTAAAAGAGGTAAAAAAAAACGCTACAAATATTTTAAAGCTATCTGCCTATGAATTCTTATAGTATAGTATTCTTGTAATTGTAAATTTAGAATTTTTATTTTGATAATTTTCGGGCTTTAGATCACATTGGAATATTTTTGTTTCTGTCGAAACCATTTCTATTCAAGTGCCAGACCACAACTGAGTAGTACAATGAAATTAAATTTATAGGGAAACAATGAGGAGCTAGAGAAACCCACACGGTAAAAAATCTTGGATTAAATTCTAATCAAAATATGCAAAATGCCCAATAGTATGGATTAGAAATTTATTTGAATTTTTTTTTGTTTAATTTAGTATTAAAGTCTACAATTTTGATTAAATTTTTGACGTTACTATTAAAAGTATTTTAGTTCAATAGGATAATAAAAAAAAAATTTAAAATTTGAAGGTAAAAAAGAGTAAAATATTTTCAATAATTCGCATGAAAAATCGTATTAAGATTTTGTCAATAGAACTTTTGGATTACTCCAGAAAAATACACCAGGTTTTTTTTATCGTGTAGAGGCCAAATAGTATATTACGCAACAAGGGGCGAAAGTCACCGATTTCAAGAGTGTGAAGTTAGCTGCACGAGCGAAGCGAGGGCAGATATCACACGAGGGAAATCGTTGACTTGCTCCGATATGCGTATGCAATTTTTCATAACAAATACATTGAAAATATGACTTGAGATGCCATTTAAACGAGATTTTCGTATTGGAGATGGAGAGTAACGCAAAAGGGGGTTTGGGGGGCAAAGCCTCCCGTACGGTGTCCAGGGGCGGAGCCTCGGTCAGGGGGTTCGGCGGGCGAAGCCCCCTGACTTCAGCAGAAGTAAATTCTTAAAAGAAACAAAACATCTATATTCTATAATTTCGTTTTATTACTAAGAAATGTTGGTCAAAACGGATTTTAATTTTTAAATTTCTCTCCTCTGAAATAAAAAATCAACATAACAAAAAATGGAAATCGACAACACTTCGCTCGTGCAGCTATCTTCACACTTGTTCAGTTTTATTCACAAATTTTCGGTTAGAGGCATATATGGCTGTAATGCTTACTCTAGTGTTTTCTGCCTATGAAGTTTGTCTTCTGTATTCTGTGGCACCTACTAAATCAGGGCTTTCTGAAGTTAAGCGGGAAAATTAAGCGGGAAAATTAAGGGGGAAAATTAAGGGGGAAAATGAAGGGGGAAAATTAGGGCGAATCAGAAATTTGTTTTTTTTAAACATTGGCTTTAGGAAAAAAAATCCTGGCAGTAAAATGGCTGAATATTCTTTCTGGGGGGTTTTCAAGGTCGCTAATCATGGATTGGAAAACTTCGAAATTCGAAACGGAAAATCCTAACGCTTTTGTTCTCAAACATTTATTTTTGAGTGTTTTTTTTTTTTGCTAAAAGGTATAGATTATACAAATGAATCACGGGTATGCAAGCTAGTTGTACTTAAACTTTTGGTAATTTTATACAAAAGACAGAAATATTTTTTAAACAACTGCAAACGGTTTAAATTTTACTAATTGTATTTTTGGTCAATTTTACATTTTGATAGTTTTTTGCATCAAAGTTTTGTCTCAACTCTTTAAAAATCGAGGTGAAAAATCACGCCCAAAAAAAATGTGTCATATACGTAGGACATAGATAAGTTTTCTTCCTGAGATGGAGATCTGATTAGAAGTTTTTTTTAAATGTTTTGCCATTTTCGCGTGTTTGTCCGTCCATTAACACAATAAAACTCTCGAATGATAATACAAGTCTAGGTAACACACATATGTATATCATATATATTTTTTAATTAAAGTAATATTTGATTTGTATAATTTATTTGACATCGACTTAGAAATCATTATTATAAATTATTGTGAAATAAAAAGAACTAAATTGTTAACTGTCGTCTTATTTATTATTGTAAAATACACGCCCTACACAAGCTAGAGACTTAAAAGTTTCCCCAAAACTGTTTTTACAAAAAGTGAGGCTAAGTTCTTGAAAAAGCACCATTCGTTTTTCTCCCATACAAATTAAATATTATAATTTTTTGTGATTTTCTCAAAACGGTGTTACGTAAAATCATAAATACCAAATGTACTTACAATGTGATTTTATATACAGCTGCGGTCAAAAAAATAGCAGTGAATGTGAGTTCTCTTTAAAAACTCTAAATAAAAACACGTTTTTAACGAAACCAAAAAATTTCTATTTTTATTATAATAGTTATATTATTATCTAATAATAATAGTATAAACGACCATAAGTTTATATAGGAGTCCAATAATTTTTTAAATTTTTGTATCACTAAGGTAATAACGATCAGTCAAAATAATAGCAGTTCTACAGTTTTTTAGTTTCTTCAATGATTTGAAAACGAAAATAAATAAAAACTATTGGAAAAAAAGATCCAATTAGCATTGGATGACATTAATATTTGGTGCTAGACCCCTTATTTTTGATAACGGCCTCGCAACGTCGCTTCATTGAGTCCACAAGCCTGTGGCATCTTTCGATAGGTATTTTCTTCCAACCATTTTGGACTGATTCCCAAAGTTGATGAATATTTTTTAGTTTCGCATCAGAAACAGCTTTCTTAATATCTGTCCAAAGGTTCTCAATCGGGTTGAGATCAGGAGACTGTGCACTGTGCAGGCCACGTCATAACCTCTATCTTTTTCGTCTCAAACCAATCTTTCGCTTTTTTGCTGGTGTGTTTGGGGTCGTTATCCTGCTGAAAGACCCATTTCAAAGGCATTTCATATTCTGCATATGGAAGCATTGTATTTTGCAGGATTTCATCAACGTATACGTGTTGATCCATTTTATCCTTAATCCAATATATGGGACCAACACCATGATAAGTGAAGCATCCCCAAATCATAATTTTAGCTCCACCATGTTTAATGGTTTTAGTGGTGAATTTAGGGTCGAATGCACAGTTCGGTGGGCGTCTAACATATCTTCGGGATCCAGTTCCTCCATATAACACTATTTTGCTTTCGTCTGTCCATAAAACATTACGCCATTTTTCAATAGGCCAGGCCAGATGTTCTTTAGCATATTTCAACCTGTTGACAATATGTTGTTTCTTCAAGAGTGGCACCTTTCGAGGACTATGAGCCTTCATTTTATGTTCCCTAAGAACTCTTCGGATTGTAACAAGACTTGCAGACAGGTTCAATCCATCCTTGATTTGTACTGCAGGTGCTGTTGGATTGTTTTTTGAATATCTGATTAAACGTTTTACGCATTTAGGGGACAAGATCGATTTACGACCGCGGGTTTCAACTGTATTTTTATATTTTTTAGCGTTTGAGATCATTTTTGCAGAACAACCTATTAAACCCTGCACCTCCTTATATGTTTTACCGTTTTCAATGAGCCGGAGGATTAAATTTCGTTTTTCTGCAGTACAATGGTTACCGCGTCCCACTTTTAAAAAAAAAAAACCCAAAATAATAATTATTATTTTATTAAACAACTTAAAATATATGTATACGTACTTTTTGGAAAAATTATCCTCAATATATAGTCACAAAATAGAGTATAAATATGAAAAAACGATACCACTGCTATTATTTTGAACCTACTAATTCGTGCTGTTAAGAAACAATTTAAAATGCTCAAACTATGGCTGTACTTTTCGTGACCAGATTTTTACCGTTATTTCAATATTGCAAAAGAATAATAAAAAAGTACAGTAACATCTAAAATTAAACTAGAAAAAAAAATATTGAACTAATTTCTATCTAAAACGGATACACTGCTATTTTTTTGACCGCAGCTGTAGCTCTTCCATACATGAAAATTCAATTTTTCCATGCATAAAAATTCAATCATAACTCTTCCATACATAAAAAATTACTTTCTCCTTCTCCCATACAAATCAAAAATTTCCTATCAAACTTCAGTCTAAAGTTGTCATATGCTACACGAATAAAATTTATGAGCTTTTTTGGGCTTTAATATCTCAAGTTTTCAGAGTAAAATTTTGCGACATAATCTCAGGGAAAACTGAATTTTTAAAATTTTAAAATACGGAAAATAAAAAGTAGACTGAAGGAGCGAAATTTGTGTAACATGTTTTATGGATAGCCACTTATAAGAAGTCTAAAAATTAGTATCAGAATTGACGAACAACACAAGAATCATCTCTTTAAGTAATTTATTTACAACGAAACTCAAGAAAAGATTCCTAATTGAACAAAATCCCAATCAAATTGCACTCTACTTGAGCCGGTAAATTATAGAATAAACGCAACTCTCCATTCAATTCAAGCATGGAATTCCTCAATAATTTATGATTCTTGAGGACACAACAAAAAACTAAAGATACTCGGAAATAAGGAAGCAAAGGATTATTCACAAAAAAAAAATGTTTCCGCACAAACATACATACTAACAAAAATACGAAAAGAAAATCATTTTTAAAGCTCAAAAATGCATGTCTATACGATGTAGGAACATATATTTTAACAACGATATTTTTCTACGGATAAAATCGGTGAAAATATAGCAAGGACTTGTTGCTCAGGCACAGAAATTGCAACAAAAATCGTGTTTGCCATAGAGATCTTTTTTTTTATAGAATCCTTTTACTAGAAAGATACGATTGCCAATGTATACATATGCAACCAATAAAAACAGACGGAAAATGAGCCAAAAGGACTAAAAACAACTTCATGATTCCCATTCCGTGAAGTCATTTTGCCTACGTGCAATGTTCAACTTTGGGATAAATGCGAGGAGCTTCACATTTCTAGCTAAGCGTTCAATTCAACTCAGAAAGGTGCACGGACTTCATTATTATAGTATTTCAATGAAAAGGAACTTCCTCTATCTCTACTCTACCCTTTTTAACCGGTCTCGTATAGTGAAACTTTCTGGATTGTGAAGGTTGTAAAGTAAGTCCGGGAACATAAACATTGAAGGAGAATTTTCTTTGTGTAGCCACGAGTTTTCCCATTGATAATTTCGCATTTATAAATGTTTTTCTTGTCTTCGCAGAAGGATTTTTTTTTCTTTTTATGAGATATTTTATTCCTTTTTTCCCACACGTTTATCAGTTTTTTTTCATCGTTTCAATCGCAGCTATTTTGAAGGACTTTGGTCTTTTCAGATATTCAATAGACATTTCATTGTTGGTGTGACAGTCCCCACGAAGTGCCCATGAAACCAAAACCCTATCGTGTATTAAAACATTTGTGCAGTTATAAAGAAAATAAAGAACTTCCAAAGGAGATACGAAATAAAAGAAGCAAAACAACATTACAAATATAAAAAAGAATGGATTTTTTGGGTTGCTGAGAGAAATTAAAAGAAAATAGGTTGCTTAAGTTAGAGAGTTTGTTCCCCTCAAAAGAAAAGACACGTTTGAAGATAATTTTTCATCTTTTTAGCAAAAATCTTTCTCAGGGGGAAAAAATTAGGTGAATAATTCTTATCTCTAAATTTCCAAATCCCGTCGTTGTGGCTTTTAGTGAAGCGAAATTGCGACTATATACATATCTTATATATATTTGTTTCAAATTTCAAACGCATCAGTGCGTCTGTTTCTCGGTTCTTGGGCTTTCCATAAAATATTTCACTCAAATTTTCAGTCCTTCGAATCACCCATCCTCGATTGTTGTAGATTTTGATTTCCGCATGTCCGTCCGTCTGTCTGTGAATACCACAACTTTTGAATGGATGGAGCTAGAGACTTGAAATTTTGCATAGTTCTGTTTTTCATAAATGGTAAGACTAAGTCCGGTATTACACTTGGCTTATTTAAGCCGGCAACTTTTGGGCTTAATAAGCCAATGTGCTTACATTTGTGGCTTAAATAAGCCAATCCTGTTTGCATATGCTACACAAGTTTACATATGTGTGTGTGGACTCAAACCATTGAAATTGCTGCTGTTCATATACCCTCCAAGATCTTTACCTGTTGACGGTCAGAACGAAAATGATTTCTGCCTACTACTTTTTCCAAACCGGTTCACACGCTTTGCATGTATGCAGATTGTCGATAAGCCATGATTTCGAGTGGCAACTTTTCCCTCCTCAGTCGTTTCTCCCGAAAATCGGCTTAAATAAGCCCGAAAGTTGCCGTGTGTAATACCGCGCTAAGAAGTTCTTGAACGGGTAAAATCGGGTTACCGCTTTCCCCTCCTCCATACAAACGAAACAGTTTTTTGCGATTTTCTCGAAAACAGTGAGTCATATTGAAAAATTTATAAAAGCAAAATGTGTTTTAAAACATGATCTTACACAACTTATCCATATATCAAAATTCATTTGAACTACTCCTTATCTCCTCCTCCAAACAAATGGAATACTTTTTTCTTCTTTTCTCTAAAAACTGTACATCGTATCGAAAAAATTATAAAGATGAAATGTGTTTAGAATATCACTTTACATAACCATTCCATACATCAAAATCCAATCGGACCATCTCCCCTCCTCTACACAAACGGATTTTTTTCATAGAAATTTTATCTGCCTCAGAGAGTATTTGGCGATTGGCCACTGGCAATTGTAGCTTTTCTTATGTTTACTCATATAATCAAATACAAAATGACTAAAAAGAAAAAAATAAAAATTCTAGAATAAGCTTTTACTTAAAAAATGTGCTAAAAAGTAAAAAATAATTTTTTTGGCGCTGTATATCGGAAATGAAAGCGAGATTAACACATAAAAAATAAAATAAATATTGATCTTGCTTTTATTTCTGGTACACAGCGCCTAAAATATTATTTGTCAATTTTTAGTACATTTTTTTAACAAAAGCTTTTTTTTTAAACTTTTTTTCATTTCTTTTCCAGCAATTTTATTTAAGGGAAAAAAATTATGAAATATTTGACATTAGTGATCACAAACCTCTTGTAGTTTAACAACACTGAAATATAATTTTTTATTAATTTAATCAGTATTTTACATCACTAATATTGTAAGACTACATAACACTTGTAAATTTTACTTTAATTAAAACTGTGATTTTACAACACTGAGATGTAAGTTTACATTTATTTAAACTGTGACTTCACTATTTTGAGATTTTACAGAACAAATATATAATTTCGTTTTACACTTCGAATAGTAATTTTACAATTGGTATGTAAATTTACATGAGTGATGTATTTTTACAGTATTCACGGCATGGACGGCATTTTAGTCGCTTAAATCTCTATCTCCACGTTTAATTTTATGTTTTTTAAAGCAAATAACGAAGCCTAAAAATTTGAATTTAATTTTTTTTATAAAAATTTAGCATTTTAATGTACTTATATTAAATATGATTTTTTGAATTTTTTTCAGGTTTCATACGGAGGTGAAAATGTCAGACACTCATAAGAATAACGTAATTAGCACAATTTCAATTTGTAGTTTACATAAGTTTTAGTATAGTTAAAAAGCTTTGAGCTTAGGTGTGTAATAAAAATAAAACAGAAACAATAAAAGGACAAACAAAACAGAATGCTAAAAGCTTTTAAATAAAAGCGAGTAAGAAAATTCGTTTTCGAAACTTGAGTAAAACGATGAAAAAATCTATAATAATCACAAATATGATAGAATGATACGAAAGCATGAAAATTTTGACGGTAAAAACTGATTTAAGACTCAGGTGCATAACATAATTTTATAACTGATTGAAACTTTTCCAAATTCCTAGATTTACGATTTTCGATGCTTTGTTAGTAAAACGATCAAAAATATAATAAAATGATGGAAAATTTTAATTTTTATCCTTTTAAAAGTTTTTTTTTTATATTTTAGTTCGTTTTTGATTTTATCCGTACACTAATAAGTTCCATTAATTTTGATTGTGATCTCTATGATTGAAGAGACTCAGGTTTTTAATGATATCGAAACTGATTTAACTTTTAGATTATTAAGCAGTCAAAAAAAAAATAAAGATGTTTTATTTAGACAATTACAATTTAATTGAAATATGGACAATATTTAATTTCGTTTATTGGAATTAACTTGTAGATTTTCAATATTTAAAGTTTTAAAATTCTTTTAAGACTTAATGAATATCTTAAATTTTTAATCAAATGAAGTATGTGAAATGTCCTATGTTGGAGATTTCAGTTACTAGTTATAAAAACACACAAACATAAAAAAAAGTGCCATCTTTTCTGAAATGTTTTCGTTATTTCTTACTTTTTACTTTTTTGAAATGTTCCAAGTTATTGTATTGTATCATAAAAAACAATTGGTCATTTTTTTAAAACAACATACTATTTGATTGGTTAGAATGCAAAAAAAACATAAATCGGCAGCTTTTTGAAGCAGAGATGCAAACTGGTTTTTTGAATCCTACCAAAAACCACTGAACCATTGAAATTTGAGTGAACCAAACCATAAACCGAAACACTTGGAAAAAAGATGGCCGAACCGAACCAAAATCTAACCAGATTTTAAAAAAGATGGCCGAACCGAACCAAAACCAAACCAGTTTTTAAAACCACTTCTGTAACCAAACCTAAATCCAGATTTTTTTTAATGGTTCAAATTTGAATCAAATTTGAATTTTTAGGATCAAATTTTTTTTTATTATTTTCTATCTTTGATCAGACTTGCCATGTGGGATGGTTTTCGACCAGAAAAATTCTTGTGTAACCTCCAAAACCACTGAACCATTCAATCTTTATTAAAAGTTATGATACCGTTATGAAATTTGTTTGTGTACGTGTATTTTTATCTGTGGATTCTCGTAGTGTCAATAACTCAAAAATTTCGTTTCTATTTTCGATCTGCTTGCCATGTGGACAGTCTTTTGATCAGAAAAAGTCTCGAGTAAGATCCAAAACCATAACACCGTTAAAAATTTTGTAAACCCAAACCAGAACCAAATTTTGAAGTCTTAAGTGGGGTTTAGACACGGCAAGTAACTCGCGGCAAGTAAAGAGAGGCAAGTAGTTTGCTTAGTTTACACGTTGCAAGTAAATCACTTCAAGTAGAATGACAGCCGAATGAAAACATAACCTAAAATTTTCTGAGAAAAAATATTACGACACTTTTTTGTAGAAAAATTTGCGAATTTCGACCTAAAACTTTTTGTTGCCGACGAGTTTTTTATATCCTTGTTGTTTTTTCCTTAAAATGTTACGTCGTCCTCTGGCAAAGCAGCAAATATAAAATATCCCGAAACACACACACATAAAACCACCTCTTTTTTACATGGTTCCATGTTCTTGTATTGGTTTTACTTGTCACAAAAATAGAATGGCTTTCTATTTTTTTCGAGAGAGCGGCAAGTATTCTCACACATATGCGAGCGTCGCACACTAGGTCAAATCGCGTGTATTTACGTCTACTTGCCGCGAGTTACTTGCCGTGTCTAAACCCCGCATTAAGAACCAAAACAAAAACCAGAAATCCAATTTACCCTTAAACCAAAACCGAATCACACTCAAAAGACATTTGGTTTGCATATCTGTTTCGAAGGAATATTAAAATCGAAAAACCAATTATAAAAAAGCGAAAAATCAATTAGATTTTTGTTTGAAAAAAAAAATACTTCGGGACCTTAAGTTGAAAAAATACAGTCAAAATATACAAAAATATACAAATTCATTTTACTCTAATCCTGACATCACTAAAATATTCTTTCAAAAATTAACAAAAAAAAAAGCCCATCAAAAATTGAAACAGATTTTTGAAAGAAAGATTGAAACAGATTTTTTACAACAAATTTCTAAATTACTAGTTCAAAATCTTTTATAAATAAAAACTACATTAACGCTCAAAAAATCAGGTATTTGTTCCTATCATTTGATTTTAAGTGAAAAACAAAATCATTTAAAAAATCATTTACTCTGTCATGAATTTCGAAATTTTATTTTTGTAAAAAAAAAAAATGGTGAATTATATTACAAGTGTGATAAAGAAAAAAAAATATATTTATACTAAATTTCACTTTGTTGTTGTGTTTTAATTAGTTACGATTTACAATAAAATGTTTGAGTTTTGAAAAAAAAAATCTGATAAAATTTCTAAATTCATACAAACGGTCAAAAATACTAATATTAAGAAATGTTTTTTAGGTGTTTATAGCCAAGCATTAAACAAAAAAAAACTTGTAAAACTGAGAGAAAGTAATAAAAAGTAGTTACATAGAAAACCAAGCTTTCGTCTAGCTAGAGAATAAAAATTTATGAAAAAAAACATGTATTTAAAAATTATAAAAAGCGAGCTTCAAAATTAATTGAAAATAATTTTACAAAAATTAAATAATTCAATAAAAAAAAACTAATGTGAATGAAAAAAAAAAACAAACGTTAATGATGTATTTAGGAGATAAGTGTGTAAATTCTATTTCTTCCTCTTTTTTATTAAATTTCAAAATCTTCGGTTCGATTTTTAAAATCACTAAATATTTACTACGTAAGTGTTAAGTAATAATTTTGATTGGTAATATGATTTCTGTTTTGTTTTTATTTTTATTATTTTCCATGCTTTTTTTGTTTAAAACATTTTCATTACAAAAATTATGAAAGATCATAAATGAATAAGTTGTATATGTTTCTGTAAAAAAAAATCCCCCCATTGAAAGAAAAATGCAGTTTAAGTGAAATAGAAAATTACCAAACTAGTTTAATAAATGGATATCTGTTTAGCTAAAACAAAATTTAAAATAAATCTGAAAAAAAATATACACAAAAGAAAAAAAGTTTTTTTTTTATTATGTTTTACAGAATTAAGTTGTATCGTTTCTTAAGTTTTAATTTTGAACGATTGTCTTTTCTGTTAATTTGCCATGTAAAGTAAACAAATTCAATGTAAAAATAAAATATGTTAAAAATTGGCAATATTGATAAAAAGAATAGTTTTATAATAGAGTAAAGAAAACTAAAATTAAAACAAATAAATTAATAATTATAATTAGAGATCAAGAGCATAAACAATTTGTTATAGTTATTCAAAAAAATAAAATGAAACTTGTATATTGATTATAAAATAATAAGAAATAAACATCAAAATAAAAATTATAACCGTTGGTTTTTTTTTTCAAATTAGATGTCGATGTTTTTACTTGAAATTAGATGTCGATGTGAGGCAATGTTTTTACTTACTTCTACGAAATATTAGCCGCTGAAACACAACTGAAGAATAACGGTGCCCACTATTTTCCCGTTATTCGCATTCTTTTAAAATAACAGCTTTTCGAAGAAAGCTAAAATTAAAGATACGAAAATTCTCAATCGATATGTTTTACCGTTATCGAGATATTTCAGATTTCATACAAAAATTCGTATTTTTAAAAAAAATTTAATTTTTTTCGTCGGGTTATAGTGTGAATTGCGCAAGAACATAGATTTTGCATAAGAAAGCTTATTATGAATTTTAACTGACTATGAATTTTAACCGATTATGAATTTTAACGCACGTTACCAGTTTATATCTTTTCCTCCAACCCGTATTTAAAAAAAAATCGTGTAGAATCCCTTCTGAAAAATTTCGAGGCTAGAACTATTTCCATCTAAAAGTCTACCTTCCATAAAGCGGTGGTGAACATGCCGCCGTGTTGTTAGAACCAACGTTTTGGGAAACGCTAACTAAAAGTCTGGGTTCAGTTCTTAAGGTAAAACTTAAGTTTTTTGATTTCTTTACAAGTATGTTCATTTATTAAATGGATTAAAATCCACCATAAAATATAAATTCAATATATGATGTGAGCAGCACAAGGCTTTTTTATACAAAATATACGATTATGCCCAATTTCCACTATTACCCACCGATTAAAATATTAGTTGTTATCAAAATATGAATTTTTATTTCACAAAATCTGAAATATCCCAACAATTTTGGGCAAAATGTAATTGTTAGAGCACTTAACAATTAACCTTTAAAATTTTATTTTTAACTAGCTTGCATACCCGTCGTTGCCGGTTTAAGTTTTTTCAATTTTTTTTTTTGATGGTCTATGTTGGAGTTAAACTTCAGGCCAATCGGCTTGGTAGTTTCCTTGCGAAAGGGTAATATAGAGGAAGAGCTAAGTTTCGAGGTCACTTTACCCCCTTCCCTTACTCCCCCCACCTCTTGGGCTACTTTTTAATGGGTCTATGTTGGGGCTAGACTCCCAACGAACATCTATGCCAAATTTCAGGCCAATCGGTTCAGTAGGTTCAGTAGTTATGAGTAACATAACGCAAAAACTAAGTTTCGAAATCACTTTACCCCATCGCCTTACTCCCCCCTCCCCTTACTCCCCCCACCCCTCGCGCTTCTGTTCCGTATGCCTATGTGGGAACCAGAACTACCACAGACACTCATGCCAAATTTCAAGTCAATCGGTTCAGCCGTTTTTGCGTGAAAGAGGAACAGACAGACAGACACCAACTCATTTTTTTTTATATGTATATTAGTATGATTTTTAATTGCAATTAACGATTTCAATTAATCAATTGTAATTGTAAATTCTGCAATTGTTAACTAATTAATTGGTAATTGCATCTTTCACAATTAACAATTAATTAGTTGTTAATTGCTATTCTGCACAATTACCACTAATCAATTGTTAATTGTTTGATCAATCATTACTAGTAACAACTAACAATTAAATCTTTTGAACTTTAAAAAATCAAAATCCCGAATGAAAAATTCCGAATGAAAAATCCCGAATTTTCAACACCTTGCAATTAACGGTTCTGGAAAAACAAAATGAAAAAGAATTAATAATTTAATCCTTTTTAATTTTGCCTTTCAGGATCGTGCAACATATTTTGTTCCTACCAAAAATTTTGCTTCAAATCGGGATTTTGTTTTTCGGTTTTTCGGAATTACGTACTGAAACCTTTTAAGGGTTCAATCTAAATTTTAGCCTCAATCAAACTGTTTAAAGTAGTACCGTTTTAATTATCAATTATTTAAATAGTTGAGATTCTATTTTAAAACTACCCTCTTTTCAAACATATTTATCAGATAATTTGTGGCTCTTTGGCAGATTCGTCATTGTAGCATCTATCCTATGTAGATTTTATTTACAAGTCTTTATTTTTTAATTTTAAATTAAAAATTTAATCGCAATTAATTTAATTGCAGTTAAATTTAATTGCAATTGAATTAATCGTATTCTGCAATTAAAATAAATTAATTGCAATTAATTTAATTGCAAATCTGCAATTACATGTAATTGCAATTAAATTAATTGCAATTAAATTTTTAATTAATTGATTAGTCAATTGAAAATTTAAGTGATTGATGCCCAACACCGTATGCCAATAACGGTAAAATATATCGATTTACAAAACAAATGCGGATAATTTTAATATCTTCAATTCTTCATTTAACTGTTTTGTCTAAAAAATCTATCTTTTTATTTTTGACCTCAATAACGGTAACATATAGCGGATAACAGTCAAAGACAAAACTGTAGCAAATATTCTCTTCAGTTCATCTCATACGTACAACCAACAAAAAACTGTTAGTTTTCGAGAGAACCGCAAAAAACGGATTTTTTTGTAATAACGGTATATCTCGATTCCGGTTTGAGAGATAGAGTTCTAGTAAAGACAAAAGCTCAAGAAATTCACTATTTTCTAGTTGTGTCAAACGTAAGATAGTGAAAACATGTATTTTCGGAATAAATAACAAAAAATGAAATTGTGATTTTTATAAAACTATCATTTTGGTAACATCCGGTTAACAGATTTCCACCAAACGTTGATAAGATCGCCCCACCCCGGGACAAAACATCTCTGTAAAATGTCATGGTTCTAGCTTTAGTAGTTTTTGAGAAAACTTGTACACAGACTGACAGACAGAAAGACATTTTTGAAGTAAGGCTCCAATCGACTGAGGCTCGTGAAATGTTTTTTTTCGGCAAAATTAAGAGGTCAAAATTTTTCATGAATACAATACTTTATTATACTTCATATAACGAACAAAAAACAGTGCACTATTTTACACACTTACCGTCTACACGTGTATTTAATGTAAATTTAATTTTTTCGGATCTTTCCTAGTTGCCATATAAAATTAATAAAGTATATATTGTCAAAATGGCGTAGATTTCATGTTGTAAGAGGTCTGCCTTTATACGAAAATATAAATATTTTTATTTAAATCGCAAAAATCTGTAGGAAATAACACCATATTATCGGGGATACTCGAGGAAATTTTAAAAATTTTCCATTTTTAAAAAACTTTTGTGACTGGAATAGTAATAAAATAGAAATTCAAATATATTTTGCGGAAATTCTTATTGCAGTTTTTTTTTTGACAGGAACCTAATTATTCGATACTCCAAGCGAATATACTGTAGAAAATTCTTTTAATTTTTTTCAGCTTGTATTTCGACCAAACATACTTGTAGGCCACATAATGTTAAATAAATATGATTTCGACGAAAAACTCTTTGATTTTTCAATATTTGAGTCGTTTTTGTAAACCTCCGAAACCTGGAAACCTCTCCCATTATGACAAACCCTACGCGATTGATTCCAAGGAAATATTTAACAATAGTTTTTGGTAAAAGAATCCAAACAAGTTTGCTTCAATATTAATTAAGTTGAGAATCTGTGGAGTAAAGCTTTTTCGACAGAATTCGGTTTGCATATCAACTACGAAACTTTCAAAGCTTTAGCATATTTTTGTTGATTTTGAGAACTTTTTCATATTTTTTTTATAGGGTGTGAACAAAGATCTAAATATTTTAAATTTATTTTCCGCAATGAATTCCAATTAGTTTTCCTTAAATAAGCTGCTGAATCAATGAGTAATTTCCAAGCAAGTCGTTGAAAGAGGTTGTCACTAAATATCCTCCGTTGACTTCAAATCCAATTAAAAGTACTATTGTGAGGCAAGCATATGAAAGAAACTAAAATAGATAAAAATATGCTTTAACGAGTTAAATTATAAGAACAATTCAAAATTATTTACATTATATAGAAATTTCCTATCAATAAGAAACAGTCCATTGGCGCTAGCCGTTGTTTTTTCATTGATAAGTGCTAAAGCGAAACTTTCAATCTGAAATTGAAAACAACAAAAGTTACAATTACTGGAAGATAGTTTTGAGAAGTAGTAGTAAATCACGAAATTACCCTTGAGGCAATTTGGGGGTTCAAAAAAGAGAAGTATATCTAAAATCCGAAGAGATCGTGGAAAGGCTAGCGCAGCGTCAGGAACGACTGTATTAATGTAACGCTCTTTCCACTAAATCCAGGACGGGGGCAAAAAGAGGACGGGAGGGATACCCTAATTTAAGGGTGTATTTGACATTCAAACTATTCGCCTGCTGCGCAATAATTTCTACCTGTATCACAGAACTATATGACATAGAACAACTGTCACCATACAAAGCTCTGCTGAAAAATGGTCCCAAAAGTATTTCCCTCTTTATCGTACTTGAACGCATCCACTGAACTGTATAAAATCGCGAAATTCAAATTTAGTTTGCCGCGAAATTCAAATTTCACAAGTTTGACACTAACTTTAGGCGCAAACAAATAACTTTAGGCGCCAACACCATTCCGAAAGTCTATTTTCCTTTGACAGCTCACGGTTTAAACGAGAGGACTATATTTATTTTCATACGGTTATCTTGCTCTTACTTGACTCGTTTTGATTCACTGAACTGTATTGGAAGTGGACAATTTGAGACAGCAAATCGAGCGATCTAGTATATCTATGACCTGTGTATGCATTATTTTAATAGAACTTGTGCCTACGCTGCAATTTTTGTTGCACATCGAAGAATTTTTGTTGCTCTTCTCTCTGATCGGTATTTCAAAATTTTCAAGCTTACAGAATAATACATTTTATAATTACTTTCCTCTTCTATAGAAGGGAAATATTGTATTCATGACGGAGACCGACTCGAGAATGGGGACAGATTAATTATGAGGATGTCCGTGCATCTGGCTGTCGGTCTGTCGGTCCGTGCCGTTTTACGTATCTTAAATAACTCGAAAACGCGTTGAGCTAGCGACTTGAAATTTTTTGTGAATAAAGGCCATAGAGGGATAAGGGAACAAAAAGTGCCCCCAGAGATAGAAGCTTGAAATTTTTTTCGTAAGTTGCCACCATTACAATAAATATTTTCCCAAAATTTCAATCCAAAAAAACGAGTAGTTTTGGAGAAAAAAAATAAAACATGATTTTTTTGAAAAAATTCTAGCTCCGTAACGGGTTAACCGATTTTGATGAAACTTGTCGCAATTTTTTCGTTGAAAGTCATAGTTTTCAAAAAAAATTATAGCAAAAAAATTAAGTGTGAGGAACCGTTAGGAAAAAATATTTTTTGTTTTTAAAAAATTATAATGGTAACTTAACGGTTTTGCACCACTTTTATTTTTTTCTCAAAAACTCCTTAATCCCTTACCTACAAAACAAAAAAAAATCAGGGCAATCGGAGAGGTACTTCATATTCAAAAAAAAATAAATGTGAAGGTAGTCACATTATCATATATGAAAGATGAATCAATTTGTGAACTAAATAATCCAGGAAAATTAGGATTTAACCTCTTAAAAAATCCTAGTTAACTGGATTTTTGCACAGACCTTTATTTTGACATAACAAACAACGTCCCCAAAGTCCATTCCAAAATTGCACCGGCGTCGTGCGTTATTCAAAGTCAAAAGTCCCGAAAATCAGTTTTTTACGTTTATCTCACTTTATACGAGTTATACGTCTTTTTGAGGTTCAGATGAATTAATCACAATAAAATTCTCTACAAAAAAGGTTAAATATAATTTACTTGTAGGACAAACAGTTTTCGAGATACAAGTCGTCAAACTATGCGTCGCACAGAGAAATTGCTATTATTCAAGGTCAAAAGTCGAAAAAATCGTAAATATCTCGCTTTGTATAGCATGTACGCATTTTTTGTATTCAGATGAATTACTCCTCCGAAAATTCGCTACAAAAAAAGTTAAATAAAATTTTTTTATAGGGCCAATAGTTTTCGAGATAGAAGTGAACTGTACATTCTTTTCCCCACCGCTATTAAGGTAGAATGCAAGGCGCGTTTTTTTACATGACTTCCTCATTAGGCCTAATCCATATTTTTCCACCTTCATTCATTTATTCTCAAAAATGTCCATCCCATTTAACAACAATGTCTTGGAACATTACTTCCACCAGCACCGGAAGAACTCCTGAATTCCGTTTTTTGCAACTGCACAAAAGGTTGTGGTTCCAATTGTGGATGCAGAAAAATTGGATTACCGTGCTCCATCGTTTGTAGCTTTTGTCGGGGTCAATCATGTTTAAATCCTGCTTCTTGTGATATCACTGAATCCTTTGACAATTTAAACGATGTCGATGATGAACTCGATCTTATTGGTACCTTAACATTAAATGCAAGTGAAGCTGATACCTATATGGAAGATGAAGGGCAACAAGAACAAGAAGAAGGAGAAGAAGAAGCAGAAGCAGAAGAAGAATAAATGAATGAAGGTGGAAAGAATATGGATTAGGCCTACTGGGAAAACCATGTAAAAAACGCGCCTTGTATTCTACATCAATGGTGGTCGGGAAACGAATGTACAGTTCACAGTGTCTGGACTTCTATCTCGAAAACTATTGCCCCTACAAAAAAACCTTATTTAACCCTTTTTGTAGAGAATTTTCGGAGGAGTAATTCATCTGAATACAAAAAATGCGTACATGCTATACAAAGCGAGATATTTACGATTTTTTTGACTTTTGACCTTGAATAATAGCAATTTCTCTGTGCGACGCATAGTTTGACGAGTTGTATCTCGAAAACTGTTTGTCCTACAAGAAAATTATATTTAACCTTTTTTGTAGAGAATTTTATTGTGATTAATTCATCTGAACCTCAAAAAGACGTATAACTCGTACAAAGTGAGATAAACGTAAAAAACTGATTTTCGGGACCTTTGACCTTGAATAACGCACGACGCCGGTGCAATTTTGGAATGGACTTTGGGGACGTTGTTTGTTATGTCAAAATAAAGGTCTGTGCAAAAATCCAGTTAACTAGGATTTTTTAAGAGGTTAAATCCTAATTTTCCTGGATTATTTAGTTCACAAATTGATTCATCTTTCATATATGATAATGTGACTACCTTCACATTTTATTTTTTTTGAATATGAAGTACCTCTCCGATTGCCCTGATTTTTTTTTGTTTTGTAGGTAAGGGATTAAGGAGTTTTTGAGAAAAAAATAAAAGTGGTGCAAAACCGTTAAGTTACCGTTATAATTTTTTAAAAACAAAAAATATTTTTTCCTAACGGTTCCTCACACTTAATTTTTTTGCTATAATTTTTTTTGAAAACTTTGACTTTCAACGAAAAAATTGCGACAAATTTCATCAAAATCGGTTAACCCGTTACGGAGCTAGAATTTTTTCAAAAAAATCATGTTTTATTTTTTTTCTCCAAAACTACTCGTTTTTTTGGACTGAAATTTTGGGAAATTATTTGTTGTAATAGTGGCAACTTACGAAAAAAATTTCAAGCTTATGTCTCTGGGGGCACTTTTTGTTCCCTTATCCCTCTATGGCCTTTAGCAAAAAACGTAGTTTTCTATCAACTTTTGAAAAAGTAACGTTCCATAGATTTATTTTGAAAAAAATACCGTTTTTTTTAATTTCTCGAAACCTATGCGCTTTTGAATACAGCAAAATTTAAAGGATATAAAATATTCTACAGTTTCTGCTTTAACGTTATTTTTTGTATCTGCAACGATTCTAAAGATATTTTAAAAAAATCAAGTCTCTTGAAAATTTCTCGGAAAGTATGTGCTATTATGAAAAAATGTTTATAACTAAATTCAAAGAAAATAAAATTTGATGCATTTTTTCCTTTAACAGTTTTTTTGTAAAGATACTCAAGATATTTTTGAAAAACTATTGTATTATTTTTTACATGTTTTTACCGAAACTAAATATTGCAGAGCAAAGTTTTGTGTTGATCAAAACTGATATTTTTCAGAACTTTTGCATGGAGTTTAGTACTTCCGTCACATTAACGCAGACCCATCCACGCTCTAAAAGTGTGTCGTATTTCATGGACAATGTCTAAGATAAATTGAAATTAATTCTAGTGCATATTAAACGCGATTACTGGAAACGGTTTGAAGAGCAGGCTAGAAATGCGCAGTTGCACGACGAATATTGTAGATTACAATTTACGGGTAGTCATAAATATTTCACCGACAATTACAGTAGTAGAATGATAAGTCTTATAATAAGAACGCGGGGCGGTTTGCTAAACATAAATGCAAGAAAATTCAAAAAGGATAATAATAACGGTATTTGCTCAATCTGTAATTTAGGCGAATTGGAAAATACTTACCATTTTGTAGCCTGTTGCCCAATTTTTGCTCCTTACCCCTAATTTATTCACTAGGAGTTAAGCCGAGTTAGTGAGTTAAGGGAGTTAGCTAGTGTTATTTTCCATGTAAAAGGTGAGTTAAGGGAGTTAAGGCGATTTAACTCCTACGGCCAATTTATTCACTAGGAGTTAAATCGCCTTAACTCCCTTAACTCACCTTTAACATGGAAAATAAGGTTAGCTAACTCCCTTAACTCACTAACTCGGCTTAACTCCTAGTGAATAAATTAGGGGCTAGTGAATAAATTGGCCGTTACAGAAATCAAATTTTCAAAAAAGTGGTGTTAACGAAAGAAGAATTTTACGATGTTTTAAACGGCCAAAATTATGTAAAGTTGCACCTTTTTATAAATCTTGCATGGAAATATAGATCGATGCTTATAAATGAATTTAATTAGATCCTCTAAATAGCATTTAGCTTGTTAAATACTTAAATTATTGGTTTTTATTTATGAATGAAAAATTGTAAATTAATTAATTTTATTTTTTTTTGTTTAAAAAAGTTGCCAATCTGACAGACAACATTTTTGTTAATGTCTTATTATTTTGCGGTAAATGTTAAAATTTCAAACTTTATTATTTAATGAATAAAATATATTATTATTATTATTATTATTATTAATTGAAATTAATTACAAACTTACTCTCATTTGAACACCATAATCATATTCCACACAGCGATGCATTAAGATTTCTCGGGTTCTTTTCGTTTTCCGTGCAATTCTCGCAGATATTAGAATGATCGCTACAAGTTGTCCAAAATGTGTACTAGCATAAAAAAGTCCATGTAAAAGAAGTGAATCCAATCGGTTATCATTGAATTTTTGATATCGAACTCGCACGAAATAAGCTCCAAATATTTGATTAATTATATTAATGACAATATGAAGGAAATATGCAAGGATTTGCATTGAGAAAATGTTATTCAATTTTTTCGTTAATTTATGAATTTGTAAATATCGCACAGATAATTCCCTCAAAGACTCTTGAAAATAGCTGAAATATCTGCTTCTTCTTTGATACAGTTTCATTTTTAGTACTCTACTGATATCTTTGTTTACTACGCGAAATAACTGTAGTAGATACAAAGTTCCAAAGTAGTAATAAATCACGACAAATGAGAGCATTGCTGAGTTCTGAAAGACGAACGCCCATGATAATTGTGCCAGCAATCCATTATTATTAGAAGTGTTTCTAGTATTTGTTAGCAATATGAATATAGACAAATTATAAAGATTTAAAATCACTATAAACATGAAAAACTTTAGGAAATATCTATCGAACACTTGAAATTTGTAGATTTTCATTAAATTTAACACTTCGTTTACAAAATCGATTGTTTGATCACGTTTTCGGAAATTATCGATCATCATGTAAACGGAAATTCCATAAGTGAGACACAAATTACACATCATTACAAATGAAAATACCAATTTTTCATTCCAAAGGCCAAGATTAACGAAAATTACAAACAATGCACATGGAGTTCCAATGACCATGAAACCCAAACCGCATAAATATACGAATTTCAGAAATTGCGACGGTACCAATTTACACGCTTTAAAGTCAAAATAAAACGAACAGAATCCCATCGTCATTGTGAAAACATAAGCGAAAACCATCATGGAAAAAATTAAACTAGTTTCGCAGCGACCTAACGCCATTTTGTGACTAAATTTACAACGTGACTAAATTATTTTAGGTCTGAAAATGATATTTTTATCCAAATCGATACACAATTGAATTAATTACTAAAATTATGTTTAAGGATTTATTCAATTAGGAGTAATTTGGTAAGCAAACAACACATGTTAGCCAACTGAATATTTTTAGAGACATCCCACATATTACAATACTTAGAAGGGAAATTTGTTGAAATTAAGCAGCAATCAATAAGAAAAGTGTTAATTTACTGAAGGGCATTTGGAAATATTTCCAAAATGGAAATGCTTTTTCGCCCGAGACAAGAAATCCTATGTTGGTCGCCGGAACATCTTTTCCATATAAGGTCGAAAAGGACATTCAAAGTTGAAAAATCCTTAAAACTAAAGATCAGAAAGAAAATTTTAGGAGCGGAATTTACACTTATGGGAAATTGGAGGTTGAAAAAAGAGAAATCTGAAGAAATCGCAGCGTCGGCAACGACTAAGTTAACTAATGTAACGCTTTTTCCACTAAAAACGGGACCCAGGCAAAAAGAGGACGGGATGGATACCCTAATTTAAGGGTGTATTTGACATTCAAACTATTCGCCTGCGACGCAATGATTTCTACCTGTATGCATTATTTTAATAAAAATTGTGCCTACTCTGCAATTTTTGTTGCACATCGAAGAAGACAAACCTCTTCTCTCTGATCGGTATTTCAAAATTTTCAAGCTACAGAATAATACTTTTTATAATAACTTTCCTCTTTTATGGAAGGCAAGTATTGTATTCAACACGGAGACCGACTCGTGAATGGGGGCAGATAGAAAATTTCTGATCAGTTAAGGTCCCTTTCAAGCGAAATTATGAGGATGTCCAATGTCCATATATCTTTCTGTCCGTGCATCTGTCTGTCTGTGTAAGTATCTTAAATAACTCGGAAACGCGTTGACCTAGCGACTTAAAATTTTGTGTAAATAATTTTTTTCAAAAATCGTAGTTTTCTATCAACTTGTGGAAAAGTAACGTTAGCTATAACACCTACCCCCCATACACTTTTTTTTTTTTGAAAAAATATTTTTTTTTTGAAGATTTCTCGAAATTTATGCGCTTTTGGGAAAAATCAATATAACAAAACTAACTTGCAAGAACCCGGCATTGCCCGGGTAGTAATAAATGTTTGAATATGAAAAAATCCTTTTTTTTTTTTAAATAGTATTTTGATGTATAGAAAAATTATGCAGTAATTATATTTCAAATAATTTTTTGTTCATAATTTTTTTGGTTTGACGCACTCAAGAAAATTGCAAATATTTTTTCCATCTGCTTGGGAGAAAGGGAATAGAGCGAATCCCCTTATTGCCAGTCACTTAAGATTTTTGCATTAATGTTGTAACATATGTTGAATATTCATAAAATAGTTTCGGAGATAGCTGAGGAGGGGATTGGTCTTGACGATGTGCCGCTAACCTCACTTTTGGAAACCACAATCTTCTGGAAAAAAGCACAAAATTCAACATCAATCCATTTAATTTCACTTGGCGCGATATTACACACGGCAACTTTCGGGCTTATTTAAACCGGCAACTTTTGGGCTTAATAAGCCACATTTGTGGCTTAAATAAGCCAATCCTGTTTGCATATGCTACACAAGTTTACATGTGTGTGTGTGTGAACTCAAACCATTGAAATTGCTGCTGATCATATACTTCCCAAGATCTTTACCTGCTGACGGTCAGAACGAAAATGATTTCTGCCTACTACTTTTCCCAAACCGGTTCACACGCTTTGCATGTATGCGGATTGTCGATAAGCCATAATTTCGAGTGGCAACTTTTCCCTCCTCAGTCGTTTCTCCCAAAAATCGGCTTAAGTAAGCCTGAAAGTTGCCGTGTGTAATATCACGCTTGGTCACTGAGTAAATACCTTGATTCACTTCGTTGATCACAAAATAAAATACTTGCGACGATTTAAAAGTGGGAAAAGCAGCAATAATTTGCGCACTATATCGATAAACAACCGCTTCGCATCCATCATCAATGAGGAAAGAGCGAATATATTTCTCAGCTGTCAAACGTGAGTCTGAGAGCGTAATGCCATCTGTTGGCGATAACATTATCGTGAGGGACAAAATTATTCGTTTTTCAGTTCCAAATACAATTTTTTCTCCTTCCATATCATAATCCCATACAAAATGCAAATTTCAATTTTTCCGATATTCCCGCTTTTGCCCAAAATTTTCTCGACTTTTCCAACAAAACGAAAAAAAAAAATCGGGATTTTTGATTTGGAATTACTGAAAGTGCAAGCCAGAAAACCGCTGCCACCAGCAACCCCTGAAAGTATACTTACAATTTCGGTTTTTCAAGATTTTCCGACTTTTCCGGTTGAAATTTCCAATTTTCGACTCCGTAGTTTTCTTACCTGGTTCAATACGAATCCAAAAACATAACAAAAGCTATAATTGCCAATCTGGCAATTATTGAAAACCCGTATGGTGATTTAATTGAACGGCGTATCAAAATTTCATTTGAGTTCAAATTTTCCAATAAGATTTTTTTAAAACTTGTTCCAATCGGATTTTGATGTATGGGAGTTTGGTGTAGAATAATATTCTAAATAACTTTTGTTCTTACACTTTTTTGATAGCATGTACCGTTTTTGAAATATTCGCAAAAAACGTTTTCGTTCGTATGGGGGGTACCCCCCCTAATGGTCAATTTTTGCCCATTAACGAACTTAGCCTCGCATTTTATGAAAAACGAATCTGCGCAAAATTTCAAATCTCTAGCTCAATCCGTGCGCCCGCAATCCGCGCCACAGACGGACAGACAGACGGACAGACAGACAGACAGACGGACAGACAGACGGACAGACAGACAGACGGACGGACATGCAAAATTCAATTTTTTTTATCATTCTAAACACACTGGTGTAATTCATTTTTGTGTGTGATGACGGGATCTTGGCGTTACAAACGGTAAGGCAAAGTTAATATACCCTTTGGTTTCACCATACGGGTATAAAAAGAACTCCCCATGCAAATCGGATTATATTCAGCTGAGTTATGGATAGTCTTACTGGCCACGACTCATTTTTATATATATAGATTTAAAGGATATAAAATTTTCCACATTTTTTTCTACATCTCTAACGGTTTTCAAATATTTGAAAAAAAATCAGTCTTTTTGAAAATTTCTCGGAATCTATGCGCTATTATAAAAAAAATTCTCTTAAGGGGGTTCGCTAAAACCAAATGTTCTGCTTCTGTCTCAAGACTCAAAGATTTTAGCATAAAATTAGCAAAGAAATATCCACGAAATTACATAACTCGAATGAGAATTAAAATGTTCACAACTATTTAACTTAGACATGAAATCTTCTCTGCCCCATTTTTTGAAAACGCAATAAGTTAAGGTAAATACAACTATGAATAATTACTACTAAATTTGAAAAATATGCAAAATACACTGCATACTTCGAGTCAAACAAACAATTTTCACATTGAATAGACATTAACATAAGGACATAAGAACATAAGTTCATGTGGTTCAAATTAGAATAACTAGCTTGCATGATATACGAAAGAGTTGTCAGTGTATGAGTTCTGTTGGACTTTGGGAAAAAACGACTTTTTCGCATGGTTTGCTTTTATATCTGTTTTTCGTTTATTTATTTTTTCTTTCATGTCGAGTGCTCATTTCTACTCTAAAAAGCTTATTTTTTTTATAACCCAGAAAATATCAAAGTTTTCAGCACACACGAAATTATGTGTAGAAAGAGTTTAATTCAGTTCAATGCAGAAGTACAAATGTACATTATATTCTATACATCGTTTATGCTGGGAGCTAATATCCAACCAAATGGTAAAAATGAATTTGCATAGTGGAACTTTTGTTACACATGTCGTAACCGCAACGAAACAGCGCTATCTCCAGGCGACACAGATTAATATTTTCCTTTTGATACTATTTGTGTTGTTTTTAAAAACTCCCAAGGGGGTGAGTTTTTTGTTCAAATAAAGTTAGACCAACTATTATCTAACTGATTTGTTTGCGGTTTAAAATTTTTTGGAATGCATTCTGATTGTTGGTCCAAAAAAATCCCGTGAAGCTGTGATAGGTTTTTGAAAAGACATCGTTTTTAGAGTCGTAATAATCAGAAAAAAATTACATTTAAAATATGAAATTTTTGGCAAAATTATCGACCAACTTTTTATAATATTGTATTAAATCCACACTATCGAAAAAATCCGGGAACAAATTAACACCGCTTCGAAACATGGCTAAAAGCTGGCACTTCGCAGTGTTATTCAATAAAAACATTACATCATAACGCGGAGTTCTTTCCGGTTTCCTGTTTTAAGAAGTTAAAAATATACTTTTATGGCCTCAATTTTGTATAAATTCCGAAAGGATTCAAACATTCACTTGAACTCTTTTTAGGAGGTATTTCCATTGTAAAGGGTGTTCAAACTTGCCAATTGGCTGGAATAACCTATTAGGACTACAAATCGAGAGGTCCATGAAGACACATGTAGGAAACGTTTTTAACAACCAATATAGCGATTGAAAACGAAAAAAATCAAAACATCTTAGATGCAGGGGTGTGGTGTGTATTGCATCACTTACAAATTTCAGAGAAAAAACAAATTTCACAAAAATAATTAAGAAAAACATTGTATGGGAGAGGGGAGAAGGGATGGTCCGAATTTGCCCGTTCAAAGACTTAGCCTTGCCATTTACAAGAAACTCAACTACACGGTAAAAAAATTCTGTAGTACTTTTCAATCCAAAAATTATATTGACGAAGTCTTAATAGAATTTTGTATTAGAATTCAATACACGCGAATTACTGAAAATATTCTATAATTTTTTGCCATCATATTTTAATTATTTTTATTATACTATATTGAACTTAAATACTTTTACCAAAAACCAAAAAAAGTTAAAAAATTTCTAATCCGTATTATTGGATGATCTTGCATTGGATAACATATAGGTCCAGCGTAATCCAATTTCGATAAGAATTTAATCCAAGATTTTTTACAGTGTATACAAAGGGTTAGCTCTTTTGAGAGTTGTTATATTCACGGGCAGACAGACAGACACAGGCGGGAGTCAAAGTCTTTTGTCATCCCAAAGACCTTGGTGTAGGGCTTTTTGTGTTCGCAGATTGGTTCGATGCGTTACAAACGGTATACTAAATCTAATATACTCCTATATGATATACTAGCTTGCATATCCGTGGTTGCCGGGTTAAGTTTTTTTTAGAATACGACGAAAACCGGAAAGAACTTAAAACCTTTTGAGAAAAATCTCATCCTTTCAGGACTCTCCGTTGCGAATTAGTGTAACACCAGATTCGTGATCAGCGACCCCGAAAACCCCCTAATGCAAATTTTTCCCGGGAAAAATGAGAAAAAGGATATTTGCGTTATCCTTACAGGACCTTTCGTTTCTAATTTTGAAAATGATCAGCGACCCCGAAAACTCTCGAGTGAAACTTTTCAGAGCAGGATGCATGGCGGAAATCACGGTTTAAAAACACCCAAACCCCCTTTATACCCCGTTTACCCCCTTAGCGGTAAAATTTCGGAAAACCCCACCTTAGTAAGCGCCTACGTGATGGTTGGGACATGCTGTGAAAGTTTCAAGTTTCTAGCTTCAGGGGTTTGGGCTGGACGTTGATGAGTGAGTCAGTCAGTCAATCAGGTTAAACGATTTTAGATCATAAAAATAAATAACTTAAATTTATATGAAATAAATTAAAATTGTAATCCGAACCGAGGACAATTTTTTTAAACTACCACCAATATCTCACAAATGCTGTGAAACAATCAAACATTTGTAGGTTTTAAATCACGTAAACAAATTAATTTATTTTAAATTCCAAATGGATTATTTATAAACTCCAAATGGATAATTTTTGAACCCAAAATGTTCCAAATTTAAACACCAAAGTGGAGTTTAAAAAAGCACCTGATGGATTCTTTTATTTATCTCTTAATCTTCGTCCATAATGTTCGGATAAAAGTCAGAGTTATCCAAACGACAGTTGGACACTAATTAGACACTTTTGGAGTTAAATTCACTCTGAATTTTTCTGTGTGTACAAATGGAATATGAAATAAATAGTCAATAAAAGTCACAAAATTAAATCATTCTTCCACATAAAACATCGCTCTCCTTGTACAAATATGTATGACTTTTCGTAAAGTTCCATTAAACTTTTGTTATTGCTAGCAATAAGAAGGAGAGCTTGAGAAGCAGATTAAAAAATGGCTCAGTAGTTAGGGCAAGGTACCACGAACAGCAGTACAAGTCGGTACCTTGATTAACCTAAAAACTAAACGATATTTTCCCTTGCATTTGTAAGTCTAGAAAGTAGCCTAATGTATGTAAATTAATCCACATAGACCTCGAGACGACACGATATAGTAAAGTTAGTATTTCCGAAATATAGTGCTTTTACATCTAGGAGAATTTTAACCCCAAGTGTTCTGTTAACGAATGCAAAAAAAACCCCGTTGAAACGAATCGAGCGTGTAGCATTTTAAGTACAATAATCGGGTTGAGAACTTCATGAAGTTAGTTAAGGATTTGATTTTGCATAAATGATGAGCGTGTTACAAAACAATCAAATGCAGCAGACACGTAAATCGCCATTGTACCCAAAAGGGGTCGTACACGACGACATGGATACGTGTCAGCAAACATGAAATGCAATTAATCACGACAACATGCCATTTATACATACGTATTTATTGTACATAAGTGAAGTGTTCAACTATTTGTAAGAAAGAGAGATAAATAAATTCGAAACAGGATAGACGGGAAATTAAAGAAGAAAAAAAAACTCCCCACACACGGGTGTCACAAAAAATCGCAAATGGGCAGTGCCAGTGTGGGAAAACACATCAAGAAGACAAAAAAAAACGACCCAATTTCTGGATCCATCCATGATTCATTACAGTGTTGTCCTGCAAGGGAATTGGCGGCCCATTAAGCCATGAAGGATTGCACGGGACTCAACTGGATGACTAAAGAATAAAAACAGGGGACAAAGTGATGGAACGCATTCCCGATTCTCTTTAACTTCCCCACCAACAATGAATTTCCATTATTGGATATAACGAAATTGGAATAGGTGAAAGACATCGAGGTTAAAGCACAAATCAACATTTTGTCTGTTGGCGTTTGACATAATTGGGAATTGGACTATTTTATGCGCCCGACATTTAAATTGATGAAATTATAATTAGATTGCAAGTTTGGTCAATGACAGATGACATTTTTTGTTTATCGATACATTTTACAGCATATATATGCAAAAAAATGCTAAAAACGGAATACGAAAATTTAAAATTAAATTTTTGTATAAAGAATAACAAAACCACAATGAATAAACGATATTATCAACAATTCCGCGGTCAAATGGATGAATTTTGAGAAAAAAAAATTACACAAAGTTTTGAAAAATAAAAGTTGTCCAAGAATTAGTGGGATTAACAGCTAAAACAAATGTTGTCGTTGATGTATTAATCTTTATTTTATTACTCACAAACAAAAGATTTCCCTTTACTAGTTTTTTATTTGGACATGAAAAACTTATACAGACACTGAGGGAAAATTGTAATTAGATCTAACGAAAAAGTAGGGTCAGGTAGGATTAAGTGGTCCACGTTTTTATTATTGGCCATAAAATGTTCAAAAATTGGAATTTTTACATGATAAGATAGTCAAATCGCAAGCGCAGCTAACTTTCTGCATTCACAGATTGCCAACTTTTTGACATTAAATTTAATTTTCAGGCATTTTTCGAAAACTTTGATTTTTCGACATTTTCAAAATGGTAGGGAGAAGTGGCCACCCTCAAAAACTTTCCAGAAATCGCATAAACATAAAATTAAATGACAAATAAAAGTATAATCATGAAGTTTGATCAAAAATATGGTTTATTCGAAAGTAACAAATGAGCGTTTGGTCTGTTTTGGTGTTGGTTTCTTCGGTGTAGTTGTTAAGCGTCGTTTTCCGGTGGCTTGTTCTGCTACTCTAATTCAGCTCGATTTTTGGGAGAAGTTATACTCGAGCTTCGCATCGATTTTCGGCCACGATTTGAAATACTCAAAATAACTCATAAAAAAACGTGAAAACACGAAATATGACATTGACAGGGTGGGCCACTTCACCCTACCAAATGTGGACCACTTCTCCCTACCGACGCTATTTTGCGCGGAATGACGCTGCTTCAACAATTGTGGAAAAAAGTGCAGAAATTCGGTGGATTTACAAAGTTCATAATGTAAACAACATTTTAGATTAATTAGCTTATTGAAATTGATGAAGAATTCGTCAAAATGTTGTTGAATGTGAATACTTGCGAAAACTTTCAACAATGTTTTTTTGGCACTGGTCTGTGAGAGTGAGTAAATATATGTTTGCACACTTCAATGAGTAATAAAAAAACAAGCTGTCATCAAGAGCAACCGATGAGAGTTGCATATTCTGTTCTAATGTCACTATTACTATAACAAAAATGTTTGTGGACCACTTCTCCCTACGGACCACTTCACCCTACCCGACCCTACTTAAATCAAACAAAAAAATCTCTAAATTTACGCCAAGGGTTTTTGTATTTAATTTAAATGAAAATCATTGAAACCAAATGATTATTTTTTGTCAGAGAAAGCAACGACGCCAAAATAAAGCTTATTATCTCTTTTCTTTATTATACATAAGTGTGTGTTAATTGGACGTATTTATATGTTTTCCTGTGGTAGCACTTAATATCCATTTCAAGGTGGAAATACAATATTTTAGTTTATGTTTTATTGAAAATATACGAATAACATAATATTACAGAAATTTGATGATTTTTACTCCAAAAACTTCAAACGAATGAATTCTTTTGAAGAATTGATAGTGATATCCCAAAAAAACATACTCCCCTCGTCATATTTTTAAAAAAAGAGATTTTTGAAAACAAAATCTGAAAATATGGGCATAAAAATCTTGCTTTTTTAAATCCAAAATGACCTGAAATATAGATGTTGGCAGGGAAAATACTTCGGTTGATAGCAGGGCTTTGGAGTTGGTAGTTCAACCTTCGACTTCGACTATAACTCCGACTCCTAAAAATTTAAGAATACGCCACTTCGACTACTGAAAGTCTAGACGTTTTAACTCCGACTTCAGTTAAAAAAATCATTAAATCGCCTCAAACCTCAAATCAAGCATGGTTTTTCGTTGCAAAACATTGAGGTTTGACATAAACTAGAGGCACAATAAACTAGAGAGTGGCCAATGGAGGTAAAATGATCGGTTCAAAGTTGGAGGCGACAATTATTTCTCAAACTCCGACTTTTAAACTTTCTCGTGAAAATTGACCGACTCCGACTCCTTAAGCAAGATTTTTGTCCCGACTACGACTCCAATCCCTCGACTCCGACTTCACAGCCCTGGGCAGCAATCATGTATTCCGACGCGTCTCTGTCTTTCGACTTCGACGCAGCTTTTAACTCTTGACTTCGCCATATCAGCAGCTTCAAATTTCCTAGAATGACAGTCAGAATCACATTTCGATTCATAATGACGATTCCGCGAAATTTCAAGCCGCAGATATGGCGAAGTCAAGGGTTAAAAGCTGCGTCGAAGTCGAAAGACAGAGACGCGTCGGAATACATGATTGGTGCCCTGGTTGGCACCCGCAAAGTGCTAATAATATTTGCACTAAAAAAATTGTTTTGTCAATGACCACGTGCTAGAGATGTTAAATAAATGTTTTGTAATTTTTTAATTCGTTCATCTTCAGATATTGTCAACGTTATAGGAATTTGTAAAAACCTTTTCCATTATTTCATCGCACTAAAGCATTATGCCACTCAAGAAAACGCAGAAATTCGGCTCTCAGCGAGTTATTTTGCATTTTAGGGATTCTAAAATTAGTTTAATTTTCGTAAAATTATAGTCTTTATCTGTAAATTGTATTTTTGTGAACATGCAATGCAAACTTTGCGAGTTTTTTCTGTAAAACTCATTGAAATTCACGCGGAAGAGATTAATTTTTAGAAAATGTATGTTTTCCAATCGATTTTTTGAACCATCATACAATACTGCATTAAACTTTTTAGTTAGTTGTTATATTTGCACATTGAAAGATGTTGCAACACTTTACTGGAAAAAGTTTACTTTAAATGTACTCCAAGTTTTAATTCACTTTCATTGTCCATGCACTGAGTATAGAACTAGACATTTAAAAAGGTGCAGACGGCAAAAGCAACACCAGCGCCAGTCACGAATGCGAAAATAAGAAAAAGAAAAAAATAAGTTGAAAAGTTTGTTCTACTGTTACCGTTTTATTTTTATTTATTTCTTAAATGTTCTACACAAATCGATTATTGAAGTATGTTACTTTTATTTAACTCAAAATGTATAAAATGCCTTCACCGGACAAGTGTTAATCCACTTTTAAAACTTCAAGGAATTTGAATAAAAAAATACAATACCTTAACTGAAAAGTTTTATAAATACTTTTCTAAATCGTTTTCAATTCAATTTATTTAAGTTCCTTCTGGAACATTTTTAATAGAATTACTACATTGAAAGTACCAGTCGATGCTCTGGTAATAATAAACTTTTGAATATGAGAAAAATCTTTTTTTATTCAAAAGTATTTTTATGTAGGTAAAGAAAGATTATTCAAGAATCATATTTTTTTAAAATTATGCCAGAATCACATGTTCGATTTAACGCAATCACTGTTCTCAAGGACATCGCAAATAATTTTCACGTCAAAAGACGCTGAAGTATTTTTCTGAATACTTCACGACACTGAAGCAATTATTTTCTTTGTCCAACATTCATTGGTCGAAAAATTTCATTGAGGCATAACCTATCTAACAGTGTTAGGCATCAATTAATTAAATTTTCAATTTACTAATTAATTGATTAAAAATGTAATCGCAATTACTTTAATTGCAATTAAAGATTAATTGCAGGTTGCATTTAAATGCATTTAATTTATTTTAATTGCAGATAACGATTACTTCAATTGCAATTAAATTTAACTGCAAAAAGGGTAATTTTTAAATGTAATCTCATATATTCAACTAAATAATTGATTGAGGCTCAAATTTTGATTAAACCCTTAAAAGGTTTTGGTACGTAATTCCGGAACGAAATATGTTACTCGATCCTTATAAATTATTAATCCTTTTTAATTTTGCTTTTGCAGAACCGTTAATGGCAAGGTGTTGAAAAATCGGGATTTTTCATTCGAGATTTTGATTTTTTAAAGTTTATAAGATTTAATTGTTAATTGTTACTAGTAATGATTGATCAAACCATTATCAATTAATTAGTTGCAATTGTGCAGAACATCAACTAACAAATAATTAATTGTAAAAGATGCAATTAACAATTAATTAGTTATCAATAGCAGAATTTATAATTACAATTGATCAATTGTAATCGTTAATTGCAATTAAAAATAAAATTTTAATCCTTAATAGTTAATTGCTCTAACAATTACATTTTGCCCAACACTGCTATCTAACAACGAAACCGGTATCAAGATCCATACAATAGTTCAGGATACGGCAGAAGATGGGGTTAGTATAGTTTCTGCGAGCTGTCAAAAGTGATTCTACTCTCTAGTCGACATCAGTGTTGCCGAAGACCTCAAGCCCAAAATCGCTGAAATGAGGAAAAAAAATCTCAAAAGTCTCCGAAATTATAGTCAAAAATCGCTAGTTTTGAGACGTTTTTTAATGCATATTTAAACATATATCTTGTTTTCAAATCGCTTTTATTCTTTGTTTTTAACAATAATAAAATATAATAATAAAAAAAACAATTTTGTCTTCTTAAAAAACACACTGCAAATGCAGCAAAGCAAACAAAATTCAAAATAAATTTGATGTTTACTTAAGTTAAGTGATTCATGTATTTTCTTATAGGGGGATTCTGTGGTACTTATTTATATACATTTGGTAGGTTGTTGACCCAATAAGCATAAATGTAAAAAATTGTGAAAAGTATGATATTTATTAGCAAAAAGAGTTGCTCGCCAGATACGAACGGCGTTTGAATTTCGCTAGTAGCTCTCGAGAACTCGCCAAAGCAAGATGTCAAAAAAATCCTTGAAAAGAGAAAAATCGCCCAAAATCAACTCTCAAATGGACAACCTCCTGCGAGTAACTCTCGAGAGTTTTGACTCGCATATTTACTATCATGTGGAGCGGCACCTTTAAATAACTCGAGAACGCATTGAGCTAGAGACTTAAAATTTTTTGTAAATCAGCTTTGCGAAAATTTCAAGGATATAAAATGGTTTGCATTTTTCGCTTTAACGGTTTTTTTTGTATCTCTAACGCTTCTCAAGATATTTGAAAAAATTAAGGTATGCGCTTCTGATAAAAAATCAATATAACCAAATTCGTATCTTTGATATTTTTTCAAATACCTCGAGTACAGTGTATTTGAAAAAACTATCATTTCTAACATATTTTTCCGGAACTAGATATGTCAGAAGAAAGTTTTGTGTTGATGACATTTTTCTGCCGAAATATAACGTTAGCTAAACCAAAATTACTTATTTCTTTGCTTATATAAATTTCATTGTAAATGTGTGCAAGTGTTTTCCCTTATATGTTGATTATGTAACCATGTTTCTAGTGCAATGAATTAATTATTTATGATTCGCTTATCAACAGTCCACAAACCACCAAAGCCCAGGTAAATAACCGGGATCAGATCTTTTTGCTATTAGCATATCGTCGACTAGATTTCTTTTGAAAATACGCCTTCAATGAGCAATGTATAGGAGCATAGATTTTATTTGTCAAACACAGCTATTTACACATCTATCTAAATATATATAGTGTCGTTATCCCTAATCCTATTCGCAATATTTGTGAAAGGTTAATTCTTAGATAAATATTCATCACAAATCGATTGAGGTAACAATCAAATATCTTTGCTTTTGCGTGATTGAGAGTATTTAAAATGTTTTCTGTGACAACACAGTTCCTTTCAGTTTCTGAATCCTTCATTGAGTTTCAAGAAAGTTGAGGTAAAAGTTAAATATATTTGACAAAAAGGAAATGTGTTCGATTGCTTATTGAGAGGTTGAGTTTATTTTAATGTTAAGTTAATCTTAGAATTTGGTATTATTTAAAAAGCTTTTCACATACATAAGTCTTTTAATAAGTTTTCTTCTAGAATAACTTAACAGTAAGATCGAAAAATCCCTTTAATAAGAACACCTATGGGACCGAAAAAAAGTCTTTTGTACAACGCGTGTACAAAACTTACTTTATTTTTTTATGGGAAAAATATGCTGCCTGAGAGCACATTATTAACAGTTTATGCACTTTTTTTTATTGTCGGAAAAATTGAGCCGAAAGCTCTCACACTTGCCTAAAATTTCGCATAACAAATATTAGGCTTACGGATTTTGATAAAATTAAAAAATCTAGCCCGCAGGTTTTACAGGAAAACTGTAAAAAATATTTCGGATTTCTTTTTTCAAAAATTCGTATCACCCAAAGTGTTTGTCGGAGCTATGTGATTTTTATACCAAAATGTGATGAGATTTCCTTAATAATAAGGCTATTCACTCTTTATCGTAGTTGATCGTAAACTCATAGAATCGTAGAATCGTAAATAAAATCGTAGTTTTTTGACAGTTCTCCATATAAATGTTTTTACATTTTTACGACGAAAACTACAATCTACCACACCCGAAGGTATGGTAAAATCATAGTTTTTGTCGTACTTCTAATAAAGTGAGGTTAAGGCATGTTTTGTGACATGTCAACTTGGTGCCAACTCTAAAATGGGCATTGGAAAAGCAAGTAAATTAAAGTATTTATATGATTTAGTATAAATTAAGAGTTAAAAAATGCTTTAAACAATTTAGGTAAAGAAAATAAATAAAAGAGTCAACAATTTACTACAAAACCCACAACCTCTAGTAAAGCGCTGCTCACGCTTCGTTGTACTTTTCCATCGTAGATGTTTCGTACAGATTTTTCGTACAATCTACGATTTTGCTATCTACGATCAAGAGTGAATTGCCCTAAGATAAAAAAAACCCTGGAAGGAAATTATGCAAATCTCCAGAAAATACGACGAAAAAAACTATTTTCCTAATCAGCTATTTTCATGTAAACATAAATGTGTAATCTTTCACAGTTTGGGAGATATAAAACGAAAACTACCGTATAGTCGCTTGAATTATGCATACATACATAAATCAAGCAACTATGCATAAATGAATTTTTTCCAAAAATGAATTTTTTCCAAAAATGAATTTTTTCCAAAAATGAATTTTTTCCAAAAATGAATTTTTTCCAAAAATGAATTTTTTCCGAGAATTTTTTCCGATTTTGTTCCAAAAGTAGTAAGAAAACACTTTTGGGTTTTCAAATAATGGAATCTTGTCAAATCAACGACAAATAATAATTTTAATTTGCCTAATTTTCAAAAGTCTGTCAATTTTATTTTTTTCACTTTCTTACAATCTGCAAAGTTTTTAAATAGGTATTTAATAACTGAAATACACCAAGAAAAATTAAATTAGGTAAATTTAAAAAATAACAAAAACAGATGCCTATTAGCATATCATTATTTGCCACAGGACACGATCACAACATCATGATAGATAAAAAAGAATTCCAGGAAACTGTTCCCAAAAAACAGATTCTTGTATAAATAATGATAAGTTATGCAAATTATATTTCAGAACTGGAAGAAGATTTTTTTATAAATTGCGGAGTATTTTAGCTCCTGTGAGTGATATTTTGATTCAGATACGAGTATGTATTTAATCTAAAAGAAATTTTTTGACAGTATGTGAATAGTATTGCTGATGGTATTCTGCCCAGTCGGATTTTCTTTATGGTGGGTAAATACAATTTCATGGGAAAGTGATAAAATGTTTTTTGTCTATTATGTTATCTCAGTATACTCAGTACACATCAGTACATACAAATAAATTATTTAATGAAGACCTAGAGCCATAATTTAATGCAGATAATGTACACTTTGGCACGAATCATTTTCAAATAGAGAAAATAAAATGTTGCAAAATATCTGTGATGTTGTTTAGCCGAAAATTTAAATTATTAAATATTTAGTCTATTATACGTGTAGTGTAATTAAATATTATAGGAAGTTTGAAAATGTTTGAGGGTTTTGACTGCGGGATATTTTTAGTTCACACTTTTGGTGTGAATTTAACTCCCAACTAGAGTAAATCCTTTTGCATAACTCCATTTTCTGGAGTATAAAGAAAAGAATCCTTCAGGTGCCTTTTTAAACTCCAAGATTTTGAGCATTTTGAGTTTCCATATAGAATTAAAAATATATCCAATAATACCCTACAATTGTATGATTTTTTGCTTAGTCGAAAACCGCGCCAAAATTGCTCTAACCGATCAGGAAGTAACAGGAATAGGAGTTGTTACGCGGCAGGCGGAACATCTCAACTCAATATCCACTCATCATAGTCTAACACATGTCTCTCATTAGTAAGAACATATATTTGAAACGCTACAATTGTCGGGGCCAATCGTCAAATAGAGAGAGAAAGAAGTAGTCCGATTGGATTTTGATGTAAATTTTACCTCTATAAATTTTTCAATACTACTCACGTTTTCGAGAAAATAAAAAAAAGGATATTATTTTGTATGAGGAAGGGGAGAAGGAGTGGTCCAACTGGATTTTGATTTATAGGGAAGTTTTGTAAAATCACATTCTAAACAAATTTCATCTTTATAAATTTTTCGACACGATGTACAGTTTTCGAGAAAGTGGAAAAAATATTATTCAATTTGTATGGGAGTAGTGGTCCAATGGTATTTTGATGTATGGATGAGTTATGTAGAATCATATTCTGAACACTTTTTACCTTAATAAAATTTTCAATATGACTCACCGTTTTCGAGAAAATTGCAAAAAACTGTTTCGTTTGTATGAGAGAGGGGCGAAGGAATAGTGCAATTTTGCCCGTTCAAAAACTTAGCCTAGCCATTTACGAGAAAGGCAACTGTGCAAAATTTAAAGTCTCTAACTCATTCCCGTCGAAAGTTATAAGGCCCTATTCCAGGATCTGATACGAATGATTCGGATCGTAAACTCAATGTTGTTGTTAGTGTTTTATACCAACAACAACATTGAGTTTACGATCCGAATCATTCGTATCGGATCCTGGAATAGGGCCTATAGTGTTCACGGACAGACAGACAGACGGACGGACAGACGAACAGTAATACGGACGGACATGCGGAAATTAAAATCTTTTTTCATCCCTTACACCCTGGTGTAGTTCATTCAGATTTGAACTCCGGCTTCCATACCTACCAGACAATACAAACAATTCAGAGAACCTCCTCTAAACCGAAATACATAGGTTTTCCCCAAACACAATACGGAGAGGTTCCAAACACAATACGGATCAATAACTTGAATTTTTTATCCGTATTGGGTCAAATAAAAGCGTCTTTAGATAAAATTGCTATTTTTATCTAGTTTAGTGGTGTTTTATTTCCCGGTTTATACTTTTGGATGCGTTAAAAATTTGTCCAGCTTTGCAGAGTTAAAAAAGTAAAAATATTTTTAAAAAATTCTGTATTTAATAGTGGTCATTTAAAGTATGTTTACGACTTCAGCGTGGTACAACATAAATTACAGAAGTTTGGATATGTGAAGCAAGATATTTTATACTTCTCAGTAGGTTTTTGAAAACGTATTTTATTTTTCTTTTATAACGTGACCCTTACTAGTAATCCACACCTGCCATGAATCCCGTCACTGTCGCTGTTACGTCTGATGTTATGTCTAGTGAAGATTGAAATGTCAGCTGTTACGACAGAAAAGTCTGACAGTTTTTGCTGACATCTTTGCTAACAGAAATGCTAACAGAAATGGAATTTAAGATGGCGGATTCTAATTTTTCACGTGCAGAGACGCTCCGTTCTATAAACGAATGCTGTTTAAAAGTAATTTCTACAAAGAAATGATTTGAAAAAGGCATCGTGAGAGCAGCTGGAGGCCGAATTTAATTTTAGTGCGGAGATTTTAAAGAAAAAAGTGAAATCACTGAGATCGTCATATTTACTACTCAGTTGTTTACTGCTCAACGCATTTCTGGAACTGAAATTTCATGCCAGAATCAGCAGCCCACCTACGTCACAACAGAATTTTCTAATGACATTTCTGTTAACAGTCCTGTCAACGTTTCCGGCAGGTCTGGATGGCGTGTTACTTTTGTAGGAACACTTCCGGGACGACAACCGTCTATAGTTTTTTTCATCATGCGACACCCTGAGCTAAAAACATCTCACGCATTTTTGCAGGGAGCAAAATTCAATCTAGTACACATTTAAAACATTTTTTTGCAGGGATGGCAAACGAAAAAAAATCGTAACGTTATACATTTCGTTATGTAACGAAATTCATTTTTTTTCGTTACGTTATTTCGTTTTGTAACGATAAAAAATTTCATTTCGGTACATTACAACGTTATTATTTCGTTACACGGAATAAATAAACCAATAATTGAAAAGAAGTTCAAGTCAGTGAATGTGTTAAGTTTTCACGAATATCTTTGACTTATCACTGTTAGAATATATCGAAAAATTAGAGAAAAAATCAATACCGAGAACATTTTCAAAAATTTTGAATTTTTTTGGGGTTGTTTGGAATTTTAAATTTAAAACAAGCTTGTAATTCACGCCGAAACTCTTTTATAAAGATTTTTTTACTATTTGAATGTCGGATAAAGTTATATCAAGCCAGAAATTTCGAGATCTAGCATCTTTCAAGGGCATAGCCGGATAACCAAATCTATGTTAAAAAGTCGTAAGTGTAGAAAAGAACTTTCGAGAAAAATTCTTTGAAAAATTTAATGACTTTTACAAAGTTTGAAAAGCTTTTTCTCGATACTATGAGCTTTTCAGGAAGAATTTCGTTTTTACAGAACAAATTTAAAAAAAAAAACACCAATGTCCATCTTGAGGTATTTTAAATTTTGTCATTAAATAGAATTTTGGAACATGACCGTGACGGGGAAGGAATCAAAGAATATTTTTTATGAAATGTAATTACCTTTTCAAAATGCGCAATATCATCTGAATCGCTAAAATTGTTCAGAAACTACAAATTTTTAAAGTTTTTTGATTTCAGGTTTTATCCGACCTTGACCCCTTCGCCTACCGGACATTATTCTGCGAAACAAAAAAATACGGATAACTTTTTTTAGATCCTTAACAACATTCAAACGAAAAACAATTGAAAAATCGGTGGTGACTTCCAAGCTCCATACAAATGTGCCTGTTTACATTAGGACTCACTTTGAGGCGGCACGTTTTTCGCTCCGGCCAAATGAGGGTGAGGGACGCAGTGGGGAGGGAAACCAAAAAGAGCGAACGAAGTTTAGATTCACTTAAAATTATCGGTTGCAAACCGGTTTTTGAGTCTGGTCGTTGAAACCTGTCGTTTAGTTTTGTTGATGAAACCGGTTTATGAATCCAGATAAAGCGAACCGTGTGCACACGGCAGAAAAGTGACGAAAGACGTGCCGCCTCAAAATGAGTCCTAATGTAAACAGGCACAATGGAGTATGAGTTGATGTGGAATTCATCGGATCCAACACCAATTTCCCCTAAAGTAGGCCCATGGCATATATCAATAACAAGTGGCTAGGTTGTTTCATTACGAATCATTAAAACATTTTTTCATTTTACTAGGCAACACTGGTGTCCAGATAATTAAAATTTCGTACAATTATTTCCAATGCTAAGTTGTAATAAACTTGAGAAAAAATGTTTACTTTGATTGGAGCCAAGCGCAATTTCACTATAGTTTTCAATTATGGCCTTTCAGGTTTTTGTGGCGTAATATAGCTGGTTGTGCAACACGATTTTAGTGTCGCAAAAAAATCCAATAATAAAGTGTCAAATGTAAATATTCCCTAAAACGCAAACATACTTGTTTTTTTTTTAAATCGTGTAAAAACCATGCAAGTTTTTTTTTTCAAACGATTTTGCATTTTCATTAAACTAACTGCGAAATAAATAACAGTATAAAATCCATTGTGCAAATATTTATTACTTCATTCAAGATGCAAACCACTGCTAAATGTTTACCACGAAAAGAGAGTAAATAAGCTTTTTGAATGGAAAATCTCACCACTAAAATTTCCCCAGCCGGCTTATGATGCCTCCACAGAGTTATCTAATAAAATGAATAACTCATCAAAGACTCAAATTTATATGAAGGAAATTCCGAAAATATTTTTTTTCCTTTAACTTCCTTGAATATTTGACTTGTTGAAGGTTCGTGCTGAGCAATCGCAGGACCAACATACAAAAAAAAATAAACACGGAAAAGATAATAAACAACAACAAGACTTACGGGCGGCAGCAACAAATGTAATATTGAAAAAGGACGAAAAAAAGTTCAATTTTCGGGAGCTTTTCATATTTTCCTAGCACGCACATGTTGTATGTCTGGGAAGCTTTCCTATCAGGCGAATTTTCTACCAAAAAGGTACAGCATGCCACCGTATTACGCGTATCTGCCACCCGCATTTTATATTACAGGATTCTTAAGGATGTATTGTGGATATTTGAAATTTCTGAGAATGATGATGAAGACGGGCGGAGATCCTGTGTCAAATGTAACCTCGAACTTGATTATTCTACTTCCCAAGCGTGTCCTGACTCAGTACTGAATTCTGTTCGGCGACGATATGATAGGAAAAAGTGTGTTTTGTAAGAGACGATATGGGATGGCAGGTAGGCATTCGGCATGTGTGGTATACATTTTCGACGTGCTCGATCTCCCACAGGAAAAACCGGAATGGGATAAAAATGCCATAAACTGGGTGCTATAAGTTTTTAGTTCGGTTCCCGTTGGGTTTGCACCTTCAGCTGTTCAACTTCTCCACTCGGTCTGGCACAGTCTCCCTTCCTATGTCTCCGACTACCGGGTATCCTTGTTAAACGAGTGAAAAAGCTTTAGACAGGACCACAGCAGTTGGATAAATATTTCAGTTGAGTTTCTCTCGCCGGGTTGAAAGGATAACCACTCGAGGGACACTCGATACCGATACTCAATTTATATGGTGGCATTTTTAATCAAATAAAAATTTAATTATGTTAACCAGAAGTGGTCTATGGTGATTTTCCTATCAAACAAAATTGCTATTATTAATCAAATTGGCATTTCCATTTCATATATGAAATTTCTTCTCGCTGAAAATTATTCGAAATATTATCGTGAGTTCCTTCACGGTGTCACAATAGTAGTAATTTAACGTGTTTGAATTTTTCCATTGGAAAACGTGGTCAATCGCGTCCTTTCGTTGAAAATTGTAGTGATTTACTTTAAAATTCAATTTGCTTTACTTTTCGCTTTTCGAAACACGGTGACAGAAGCACTTAAAGCGAAGAAAAAGGATTGATTAGGTTAAAAGACTTTTATGTTCGTTTCTCGGGTGATTCAATTAATTCGTGTTATTTAATTTCACTCGTTTTTGTGAGAAAGAGTGCAAAAAGGAAGAAAATATCATTTCAAAGAGTTGTATTGGATTTATCAAGCCTGCATCTCAAAGGGCTTTTGCAATTGTTGTCTTACAAAATCAAAGAGGAATCTTTAAAAAGGGATTTATCCAGATCTAACCATGATTAGTAAGTGAAAAAAAATCTTTTTTGCCATGTTTTCATATGCCAAAATCTTATTTTTTTGTTATTAAATCTCCAATTGCCATTACCATATTAAATTTTTAAAATCAACAATCATTAAAATACGGATGGCAATTCGATCTGTTTTATACATTATTTATCGCATTAAAGGTTCGATTATTTCTCGGAAAATTGTAGCTGATGCTGCTAGGCTAACAGCTTCCCACAGTAATTAATTTTTATTTTTCCGGCTCATTTGTCATAAATGTCCTGGACGTTTCGATTAGTGCATTATTCATTGTGCGTTGTTAGTTCATCGTTTTAATAATGAAATTTCGTCGCATAGTTATTCCACATTACGTAATAATATTCACCAGGTGAAATTAACAATTAATACTGCGCTATCAATAAATTTTTGCAGCTTTAAAATATTTTAATAAAAAACTATGTTTTCTGATCAAATATTTGAGATTACGCGTACCTGGATTGTAAACTTTTTTTAACCGAAAGTTCCAGAAGTTATTTAATACCATATTAATGATTTTTTTTTTAATATTACCATATTAAAAGAGTTTTCAGAAGTTTTACATATTCATGAAGTACATTTAGGCCTCGTTTACACCAGCGATTTTTTCGTGAATTCAGAATTTATTTCCGCGAATTTTATTTAATCAACAAAAGTTTGCAAAATTTGAATTTATTCTGGGAATTTTCTATGAAAAAAAAACAAGAGCACTTGAATAAATTTCACAGGATTGGTAAAATAATGCTGATATTACAGAATAAAATTGCGGAATAAATTCGTCAAGTTGTCCAAATTTGTATGAAATAAATCGCTTTTTGCATTTCCGAAAACTTCAAAAAGTTGACCAAGATTTTACTTTTGATTTTATTCAATTCATTTTTTTTTTTTGTAGCTGTCAACTTGTGGCAATATAGTATAATTTTTTATACCCGTATGGTGAAACCCCCATACGAACGAAAACGTTTTTTGTGAATATCTCAAAAACGGTGCATCTTATCAAAAAATGTGCAAGAACCAAAGTTATTTAGGATATGATTTTACATAAAACTTCCATACATCAAAATCCGATTGGAATAAATTTAAAAAGATCTTATTGGAAAGTTTGACTTCAAAGTGGAATTTTGGTACAACTGTTCGAATTTTGATACGAATATCACCATACGGGTTTTCAATAATTGCCAGATTGGCAATTATAGCTTTTGTTATATTTTTCCTAAGGTGCAATGTTACTTTTGCAAGTGTTAACGAGCTTGAATTTTATTCAAAAAATTCCACGTCGAATTTTATTCTTGAAATTCATTCCAAAAATTCTATTCTTAATGTAAACGCATGTGATTTTTATTGTGGTGATTTATTCTCAAGACTTGTTTCAGAAATAAACTTCTGGAATTTTTTATCGTAATGTAAACGGTTGTGAGGCTTGAATTTAGTGCCAAAGAAAAAAAAATTCGCGGAATAAAGTGTCACATGTCAACGAAGCCTTAGATATGTAGCAAATATCGCATATACTGACATATAAGGAAATGAACTTTGATTTTAAATTTTTTGTAATGAAATTTAAATCCTAATACATTTAAGGATTATTAACACCATAAGTAAAACTACACCATAAATATGTTAAAATTAAAAATATTTTTACTTGTTGTTTTGTAAATAAAGATTTCAAATTTTGTTTATCCTTATTATTTAAAGCAAAAATTAATAAATTTATAAAAGTGCCCTGAGAGAAATGGAGTAAAGGTTGTAGTTGTAAGCCTGGTGCAGGACTATTTTACCTAATACCGGCTAAGTTTCCTTACATCAGAAAACGGTTTAACTACAGATGGCATCTGTCAACGTGCTGTAGGTTAAGGGGGAAAAATTAAGCCTGCAATATTAGAAGACGTTTGCCTGAGGCATTGTACAATTTGCTCAGGATAGGTAAATATTACTCTTGCACAAGGCAAACTAAAAAAATTGGCGAAAAAGCAATCTGTGAGAAGTAAACAAAAGATATGTTTACTTGTAGCACAAGCGCAGAGCTTTTATAAGAACAGAGGTTCAAATCATATTGAGCAGCAAAAATATGGCGTGAAATTTGGGAATTTATCATTAGCACAAGCAGAAAAAAGCTTTCGTAAAGCTTTCGAGCTAATGATAAATTCCCAAATTTCACGCCATATTTTGCTGCTCAATATGATTTGAACCTCTGTTCTTATAAAAGCTCTGTGGCACAAGTACCTACGTGAAAAGTATTGTCTGTTAAATCGGAAAGATAAGTACAGTCAAAGTCCTCTAACTCGAAATCCCTGTAATTCGAATTTTCCTCTAACTCGAATTTTTTAACCTTGTTTTGCGATCTCTTCAATTTTTCTTTAAATTTTTAGTTTGTTTTAAGAACTTCTAAAAACGAATTAACATACATATATGTCCGTATTTAAAAAAAATTGCTTCAATTTCTCTAACTCGAAATTCCTCTAACTCAAAACAATTTTGATGGCAGCAGACAATTCGAGTTAGAGGACTTTCACTGTAGTAATATTTTTGTATACTTGCAGCAAATGTACAGTTTTTTTGTGGGGGTGAAATTCCCACGAAGGAAAATTTTCCATACAAAAATATCCTTTTACTGATAATTCGCACAAGTTTTGTGAATATAAGGTGAATTCAAGTAGAGTTCAGTGTGCAACGATCGGGTCCATCAGACCCATCGAATCGCTTGCTTGACTAAAAATCACCTGCAAGTAAGAAGGACGTGTGGTAGCCCACTGTACCCTACGGTCAAACATTTTCATGCGAGAATTTTGACAACCAATCGACTTCCACAGGCCAATCGACGTCCAAAAAATCGACTCTAGGAACAAATTTTTTCTCCAAGTGTGAGTCCTCAAAGTACTTAAGCGGCTAAAATCATTTTTTAATAAAATTACAAAAATTATGGGTCTCCAAAATTCCTAAGGAAACGCAAATACGCTTGCTCAAAGTTTTAGAATGAATACCCGCTTCCAAAGTAGAACATTTGGTAACTTTTGTTCACAAAAATTGGTGGAGTCTCGTCTGCCCGTTCGTCTGTCCGTCCGTGAGCACCATATGTTTCGAAAGGATTGGGCTAGAGACTTGAAATTTAAGTTTTTTAACGGGCGAAATTGGTCCATTCCTTCTCCCTCCCCCATACAAACGTTTTTTGCAATTTTCTCGAAAACGGTGAGTCATATTGAAAAATCTATACAGGTAAAATGTGTTTACACTAGGATTTTAAATAATTCACCGATACACCAAAATCCCATCGGACCACCGCTTTACCCCTCTCCCACACAAATGGAATACTTTTTTCCTGTTTTCTCGCAACCTGTGTATCGCATCGAAAAATTTATAAAGATAAAATGTGTTTAGAATATGATTTTACATAACTTTTTCATACATCAAAATCCAATCGGACCACTCATTTCTTCTCTCTCATACAAATGGATTTAAAAAAAACGTTTTGTCTGTCATTAGAGTATTTGACGATTGGGTCCTGGCGATTGTATCAAAAAAAAAATTAAATATCAAACATTGAATGAGAATTCACTGCGTAAAATAACTACTCTGATAGGAAGGGCTAACCCAACTATTCTTCAATTGTTAGAGCAGTTCCAAAAATTATAAAAAAAATACAAATTCGAACCCGAACAACTTACAAAACTGAAACAGGAAGTAGAAATTTAGATCATAAACTGCATTATACTAAAACGCGGATGTCAAAGTAATCAGTATAGAAACTTTGTCAGCAAACGAAATTTATTTCTCGAATGACTTTTTTTTTAAACTGTTGCCATCAACTTCCCATTTGATCAGCCGTAAATCAACCACTCATCAAATATTTGCAATCTTTGGTTTTGTTACCAATGCCTCATAGCTAATCAGCTCTGGAATTTAATTAGCCCAAGCAATTTTAACATAACACGTGAAAACATTTATTCAAATAATATTTTAATTATACCCTATATGATATATCATATAAGAGTATATTAGGTTTAGTATTAGCGCTTGTAACGCATTGAACCAATCATCGGACACAAAAATTAACTACACCAGGGTGTTAGGGATGACAAAAGATTTTGATTTCTGCAAGTCCGACCGTCTGTATATCCGTCTGTCCCTCTGTATATCCGTCTGTCTGTCCGTCTGTCTGTCCGTCTGTCTGTCTGTCTGTCTTGTTCATCTGTATGTCTGCTTGGTTGTCCATGCATACCATAACCTTCGACGGGATTGAGCTAGAGACTTGAAATTTTGTATAGTTACATTTCTTGTTAATAGTTAGGCTAAGTTCTTGAATGGACAAAATTGGACCATTCCTTCCCTCCTGCCCCATACAAACGAAACCATTGTTTGCAATTTTCTCGAAAACGGTGAGTCAAATTGAAAGATTTATAAATGTAAAATACGTTCAGAATAGGATTTTCATAAGTCATCCATACATCAAAATCTCATTGGACCACTTTTTTCCCCCTCTTCTATAAAAATGGATTTTTTTAAATAAACATGTTGTCTGTCATCATATAGAGTATATGACAATTGGCCCCTGGCAATTGTAGCTTTTCCCACATTTTGAAATATATTTCCGATGTTTAAGCAGCTTAAAGTTACAAACTTTTCCATTGGTTTCATTTTGTATAAATACCTGTCATGGCTCTATTATATTTCAAACTTAAGTCATTCTTTGAAGAAATAACATATCACGAAACATCATCAAAAATATTACCTAAACTCAAAATGAAGATTATTTACTTATTGGTTGTGCTTCTGGCTGTCATCAGTTTCGCTGTTGCTGCTCCCCAAACAGAGTGCGTTTGTGTGGTAGCACCCTGTCCTTGCGACCGGCCGTTTTAAATTTAAGGAATATTTAGTTTTAAATTCATTACCCGGAAAATGATTTTTTCAAGCAAAAAATGTATTTTTGAATAAAATTATTGGGACACAAAATATGTGAAAATTTTAAAAATATCAATTAATTCTACTTCATTTGACTAAATTGTAATGCTATTTAATTTTTAAAATTGAAAAAAAATTAAAATCACAAAAAACGATACGCAGATTTTTTAAACGTCAACATTGGTATCTCCGCTTAGCAAAGTTTTACTAAAAGTTGATTGAAACCCTCGGGGAAAAATGTGTTACAGATCCAAGGGCCGCCGATAAAACAAACAAAAAAAATGTAGCAAATTGAAAGAATACGCCAGTTTCTCTAGTTTCGCTATTTTTCCAAACATGTAGGCACAATTTTACGGCTGAAAAATCAGTGACGTAATTAGAAAAAATTTGCTCTTAAAATTTTTGTTATTGGTTCCCGAAGATTACGATCTTGGTAAAAAGGATATTTTTAGAATATCGAAAATTTGAAGACCCGCATCAAACCCGCTTAACACGTTGGCTACCAGCCAAAAAAACGCTTACTCCGCTAGTATACACTGGGAAAAAACGCAAAAATCATTTCTGTACAATGTGAGTCAAGATCAATACAGACAAAAACGAACAACAAATTTTTCACATGAAATATGCTCCACAAAAAAAACCCCTTTGTACCGCACGAGCGACTGCACTCAACCATGGAACTTGAGAAACTGACGGTAATGACAATAGTGTGTGTACACCGGTGACTCACATTGTCCCTGTGGGTGACACGCTACGATCACCGGTGACTCACATGGTAGCCAACGTGTTAAGGTTTACTGGTAGAACTCGATCTTACGTATTTGTGTATGTAACGCATAAAAGTACAAGAACACACGCATGCAGGCATGTTACCGACTCATCGAACTTAGTCGATTGGGTGATTTCGGTTTTAATACAATTCTTATATGTAAGAAATGTGAAAACATGATCTTTAGCTTAGCTATAATTTTTTGCATCACAAAACTGAAAACTGTTATATCAACTTATTTAAAATCACTCTCACCTGATTAATCTGCTGCTCCGAGTTCTGTCATTCGTATTTACTTTCGACATTTTGGAGTCGAAATCTCCAATCTGACATACCAAACCTGTGTTGTTTCACCAAAATTTTATGTACGAAATTTTACAAATGGTCGCAATTTCTTCAAGAATTTTCAACCGCTTTAAAGTGAATTCCCTGTAAATACAGGGGTTCACTAAACTTGTAAATATAGTTTGCATATAGAGTGGAACGTTACCAAAAATACCACCACTTCTTTAATTTTTCGAAAAAATGTATGACTAATAGCACTAACAACAATTCAATATTAAATTACGTTGTTTGAAAATTCATAAAATTAGCAATATTTTAACCACTTGATTAGACGACTAAGAAAACATTATTTTCGTTACTTAATAAAAATATAGTGTGAGACAACTTTGAATTTCTTGATAATTATTTGGTAGGCAAAGAAAATTTGAATATTTAATTACTAAGAAGGTCGCACTGAAAGGGTTAGAAAAGGCGTTTACTAATTTAATTCCTTTTGTTTTTTCCTTTGAATATTAAATACCCCTAAGCTCCTTAAAGTCAAGTGAATGAGCGAACTCAATTTTATTTAACAAAAAAACGAGATCTTTTTTTATGTCGATATTAATGTAGTTCAGAATCCTAAATAATCTTACAAAGGCCAACAAGTTTTTCAATTTACATTTAAAAACAAAATATAAGAAATTATACTCTCAGGCTTGTAATAACATTTTCATGGAATGGAACACATAAATATGGATAGAAAAACTGGAAAATGTTTTCGATTGGAATTCGAAAGGCCATTATAATTCGGAAATTATTGGCTTAAGTCGTCATTTTCCCAGAATAGACGCATAATTTATTTCTCAATTTTTTTGCCGGTGACATTTGTTCGGGTTTTCTTGTCCATATTGAATTCTCAAGGCGTTTCCCACAAGTCACCTTTAGGTAAATGGCGAAAAAGCTATAAGTTTGAGTACGGAGGATTTCCAATTAAATACAGCAAAAACGAAGAAATACAAAACAAATACCACCCCAAATAGGATCCTGGCCCCAAGGTAATGCAAATTTCCTTCTTGTTCTCGAAGTCAAAGCACAATTCAGTTTCAGCATAGGTCTTAAAAGGAAACGATAAATGCGGAAGGATTCGGAACCAAAAGTAAATATTTGATACAGACCGGGAATACATTTGTAGACTATTACTATATACATATACATATATATTTACTCTGTATACACGGAAAGAAATTATTTTTGATGCAGCGATCATATTATAATCGCAGCAAATATATTTTGTTTGAGATAAATATAATGTTGCTGCTACAATCAATATTTTGTTAACCAAAAAAAAAACAAATCGTTCACTTTCAATATAATTATGTTTAGCGGAATTTAAGGAAATAAACATAATTATATTCATTGTGAACGAATTTTGTTTGAGAGTAACAAAATCTTGGTTATAGCAACAACATTATATTTATCCAAACAAAATATGTTTGCAGTAATTATAATAGGGTGGCTTTAAAAATTATTTCTTCCGGTGTAGGCCACATAACCTACAAGTATCGACTGGAGGTTGGGAACTTCTTAGAAAGGACCGATTTACCACAACATTTGGATACCGCGTGATGATTTTTATGTTGCGGATACCTTGCGTTCGATGCCTAGTCTAACCAGTCAAAAGGTGCTTCTTCCATGCTTAAATCTACCTTTATTTCGGGGGTTGGCCACATCAACGTATAGTACCAACTGGCAACAGGGTAGCTGTCTGTTCAACTTTACCTCTCTTAATGTAAAATTCAAGAATATTGATCAATCGGGGCCTGGTTACATATTTGGTTTTAAATTCTTTAGATACCTGCCTTTGTAGCATTTGCATATTTTTTTAGCTTCTCTCAATGTTATGCAAGATGATTTCATTGCTACTATCATTTGATACTGGCCACAAACTGGCTATTTATAGACGAGCAAACAATTCGGTTGGATACTAACAAAAAAAGGGTGGTTACGAGTCTCGTGGCACCCCATCATTACTAATTTATAAACATTTACAAAAGTGTCTATAAACATTAAAGGGTTTCATGTTCACCATCGGCGTCGTTTGATTTGATTTGGGTTAAACCTATATTCAAAATGCTGAACTAAAACTTATTTCTGTTTTGGGGTGACTAGCTTTACAACAAGTAGGTACTTAATTGGAATCCTGATATACGAAAATGTCTAATTTCTGCTGATCTTTTATTTGAAATTATACTTTTAAACTCTATTATGGATTCCTTGAGAATTATCGTGAATCGAACGCCATTTTTGACTTTTTAAACTCTTTCAAACGCACCAAGTCTCAGAGTTCCAGCGATTTTAATAGCCAAGGAAATCATTATGAAAGAACCTTTAGTTTGCAATAAAATTGCTGAAATGAATTTTTCCACGCTGTAATGAGAATATTTTGATGACGGATAAAGATGAAATTGACTTCCAAAGAAGAATTTTGGCAATTATTATATCCGATCATTTATCTCTTACTTAGCACCATGAAAACCCCGTTAATTTTTGAGAAAATCGCAAAAAAAACTTAAACTTTTGAAATAATTGTATATCTTGACATACATAAGACTATCGAAAAACGGCTAGTTTTGGGGTATATAGCGAAAAAACAAAATTAACGAAATCACTCTTTTTTCGACAGTTTAAAATTTTTGCGTTTTTCTCGAAAAATAACGGTACTTTTATGTTGTGATGTACGAAATAAATGAAATGAAATATTCCCACAACTTATTTCTCTCCAGTAAATCTTTGTCTTTATCCGTTCGCGAGATATTGGCATTGACATGTGAAAACTTCTATTTTATGCAATTTTCTTGCGAAGGAAGGGTTTCTTTATTTTATCTTTTGAAAGTTTAGGAGAAATAGAAAAATGAAAGATAAAATAGTAAAGAAATTTTTGCCTTTTACAATAAATAATTTTTTTTTTTCTGAAATATTTACAAGACGAGTAACTTTTGAGAAAGGACCGGACAAAATCTCGAAAGCTTTAAATATAATTGTGTAAAATAATATTGAATTTCGTATTCATTTATGCAAAGTAATCATTTAGATCATTGTCACAAATGTGGGTTGCCTCTGTTTTTACTTTCTAAAGTCCTGTGTCCACATGGAAGTTTATTTGCAGACACTAACTGCAAGTGAACTTCTAGAAGTTGTGACACCAGAAATCTCTTTTAGAAGCGACTTCTGCAAATAAACTTCCATGTGGGCACAGGCCTTTACAAAGTATAATGAAGTATTATATTCATGAAAAAATTCGACCTCTTATTTTTGCCTGAAACGGATTTCCCGACCACCCCCGGGTCGATTGGAGCCCTATTTCAAAAGTGTCCGTGCATCTGTCTGTCGGTCTGTCCACATTTTGTATTCATTATAACTCAAAAATGCGCTGAGGTAGTGACTTGATATTTTTTTTATGTCAGTTTTACCAAAATCGTAGTTCTCTATCAACTTTTGGAAAAGTACCGTTAGCTATAACGGATACCTCCCATACAAAATTGTTGACGTATCCACTTTAACTCAAGAACGCGTTGAGCTATCGACTTGAAATTTTTTGCGGCTGAGTTTTACCGTAATCGTAGTTTACTATCTTTTTTTTTTTTTTTGAAAAGTACCGTTATCTATAACGGGTACCTCCCATACCACTTTTTTTATGTATTTAATATAACTCATTCTTAATTTTGCGGCTTCAAATATTTTGTGGATACGTTTTACCAACTTTAAGAAAAGTTTTATACAAACTTTAAGAAAAGTAATGTGAGCTTTATTACGGTTCTCAGAAAATTAAAAAAAAACACAAAACTTTCATCTCAAATATTTAGTTTAAAATGTCTTTCTCATATACAATTTATCGTTTTAAAACTATACAATTAACCTATTTATTATCTAAAAAAGTTATGTAAATTTTAATAAATTTAGCTCTAACATAATTAAAAAAAAAATTGTTTTTATATATCACGTTTTTAAAATACAATGCAAGTACAAAACATTTTCTTCTTAACCTTTTTTATATATCGCTAATTAGTAGTCTCTTTGAAACAAATTTGACAGAGGATAGTACTTTTCGTATAAGAAAGTAATGTGCTGCTCACATCAGATATTTTTTTTTTGTGAAATAAGAAAACTAACCACAGTATCCCAGAATATAAAATATTGATGCATTCTCCACTACTTTCTGCAAATTTTTTTTATTAACATTCCTCATTTATTGTTATTGTTTACCATCAACAATTGAAGCGTTAAGTTGATAAAAGTGTTAGGTAACATTTTTTTTCGAAAATCGAATTATGCGTTTAACGCATAATTATGCGTTTATGGCATAAAAGTTAAAGTTCCTTAACACTGAATAGAATGGAATATTGCTTAACACCTTTATCAACTTAACGCTTCAATTAATCAAATGCAGTAAGTTAAGGAATTCCTTTTTATAGTCTAAATAAATAACTAAGGGAAGTTTGATTCTCATTTAACCCTTTGCCGACCGTCGGTACTTTTAAGTACCACCAACTTTAAATCTTTATATTTTTTGCTTATCCAATAGTATCAACATTCTATATACTTACCACAGGCGTAAATACCACCCCTCCATAAAATTAGTTCATGTCTTTTTTTTTAAAAAAATGCTTTCTGGAACCATTTTCAACGAAAAAAAGTCATGGTTATTGATTTTTTGTTGTTCACTTCCTGGTCCACAAAGGGTTAAGCGTTTTAACCCACTCAGAAAAATTTTGTTCATCAGATCTATGAAAATACTTCATTACTTTTAAGACGTGCTCATTTTCATTAAACCTAGGAAAAACTCCATAAAATACAAGAAAAATAATTTGTTTTATTAAAAACTTCATTTATTTTAAGAAAAAATATTTCATAATTTTTAAGACGGTTTCATATAATATCTTTTTTTATTGAAATTTTTTTATGAAAAAAAAAATTGTACATTCAATGGAAATTTTCATAAAATTGGTGAAAAAATTTGCCTTCGTGATATAATTAGCACAACTGAAAATATTTCATGGTTAGTATATATACTTTAGAATGGGTACTATCAGTAATGGAAATTTTAGCGCTTGGAACATGTGGTTGGAAGCACCATGAAATGGAAGTGTATCCTGTATGAATAATTTAAGTGTGCCACTCACCTTTTTTTTTTTTTTTTTTTTTTTTTTTGAAAAAATACATTTGCTTGAAAATTTTGGGTTAAGCACAACTGATATTTTTGGTAAACGTCAAATTCAATTTAAAAATTCTTGGCACGCCTATAACATAAAGCAATTAAGGAAATTATCTGGAATATCTATATTCTGACTGAGCTTTTTCTTAATATTTATCCAAGATAGTAAATCCAACAAAATGGATATCTTTAGTATTCCTCAGTTATTAAAATTAAAACTGCCTGATTTATAAAAAAATAACTTTTAATGAAGCTAACATGAAAGAAAAAACTAAACATGATTTTCTATGAAATTCACAACTTTATGGGTTGTAATCTTTGGTGAGAACACCAAACCAGAATTAAAAATCATGCTGTGGAATTAGTTTGACAACACATATGCTAATAAAACTATGTACACATTTACATACAGTACTTTTGCTACTAGCAGGCAAGGATAACGCTGTGTAAGTATTTCACAGTATCATACCATATCATCCTTGAATCCCATCGGGTTCCGTATATAATTTAATAACAACGCTGGTAGGTTTTTAGGCCTGCATGCCATGACAACCGCCCATCAACCAGTTTGACTACAGAAATGTTCATTCTTGGTAACCTTAATTGAAAATTATGAATTTTATATAGACACCCTCTAGAGTACATCGTACCATAAAAATTTCATTTTTACTGGCATGCAGAAAGCATTCGATAGTATTTTACCCCATTTTTCCCAGCATGATTACCATTATAGGAAACATGAATAAATGTAAATATTTAGGCAACTGATATTAAACAAAATGAAATGAAATACTTCTTGTCTATCATAGAAATCTACAGTAGATACTTGCGTTAAAAAAAATTAAAGCTACATCATGTATACATTTTAAGCTTTAGTGAAATTCTTGGCTTAATGTCCACCACATGTCCCTTACAAAAAAATTCTAGTCAAATTTAAAAGCTTTTTATTTTTTTATAATTAAAACATATGCAAACAAATAGCTAGTGATCATTAGATATTTGAAATTTTTAATTAAGTTGAGTTTATCATTTTTTCTATGGTTTCAAAAAAAATTTTAAATTTATTTCTCGTATTTGTGAGCTTTGAACGTTTAGTTTTTATACATCTTTAAAAATTAATTTTACGTAGTCTTCCTTTGTTTATTTAAAACTTTAAATGAAGTTTACTAAATCAGGACTATGGGTTGAATACTGCATGGGATAACGACACAAAAAAAAACTTGACTCTGTTAAATTTATGAAATCGCCTATAAAAACGTGAATAAATGCCATTAAAACACACAATTTAATTACATCTGATTTACGATTGTATTCTGGAAGTACCTTCAGGAAACTTCTGTGACACAAATTGTCTTCAAGGACCAGGTAATCATAGCATTAAATTTCTTTTATTGCGATTTTATTGTTAAATCATTTAAATTCATGTAATTTAATATCTTTAACATTGTTAAAGGTAAAGTTAAATCTATGATAAAAATTCTTGAACTTACAGGAAAAAAAATCTTTAAATCGTCAAGGGGGCACATCAGCGTGATATTTTTAATTTCTCAATTTATAGGATAGAGATAAGGGTCAATTTTTCAATTTATAATAGAACAGCGTTGTCCACCCTTGGCTCACCCCTCTATTCGTATCCATAGCGACATAGCATTTCACGCAATTATGACCAATATTGTAACATTTTAAGTTGTACCATAGTTTATACTAGTTAGGAAACGTAGGGCTTTTTACGTGTACCTACGTTGGAGTAAAGATAACCGATATACTCTGGACGCGGTTTTTCTTTCTTTCCTATGCGTAAATTACCAACAAAACACAACACATGTAAAACCTAGCCACATTTTCATACACCACCAACACATGCAATCTCCCGCTGTCGGAAAATTGCATGTGTTGGTGGTGTATGAAAATATGGCTAGGTTTTACATGTGTTGTGTTTTGTTGGTAATTTACGCATAGGAAAGAAAGAAAAACCGCGTCCAGAGTATATCGGTTATCTTTACTCCAACGTAGGTACACGTAAAAAGCCCTACGTTTCCTAACTAGTATAAACTATGGTTGTACCTTCTAAAAGCTTATGAAAGATATCAAACTTCTGAAGAAAAATGATCGAATTTTATGAGTCAGACAGCAGTAGCATTTCTGCTATTAATCCAAGTGGTTGTGTAATATTTTTACAGTGAGATGCAAACAATCACGCCATAAACTAGGTCTCTTTCATTTTTATTTTGAATCATGAGGTGCTCATGGCCTGATTCAGATTGGGAAAAAATAATTTTTAGGTATTGAAGACAATACTAGAAATTTGCAATGCTTGTAATGTGGTTACACTTGCAAAAAAAATCAATATGAAGCGCCATTATAATGCTTTGCCATTCTATTCCAGAGCTCTAGCAGGGTGGAGTCTTTTCTTTCGATATTCGTGAGTACAATTAATAAAATAAGACGGAAAATGTCGAAAGTTTATTTGAAATTAGAATTTTGTGTTCCACTGTGTTCATATGAAGCCAGCTTGCCACTGATGAAAATGTGAGTGCGCCACTCTCAATTTCGTTTTTGTGTGGAATAAGAAATCAAAAAATTACGAGTAGTGGTAATTCAACACATACAAGCTGGACATTACTGCTTTAGAACATTACGGAAAAAATGGAACAAAATTTTATGAAAGTGGTCGAAACACAAAAAAATTTCTTTAAAAATTCGAAACAGGAGGTTCTGTAAGGATAACACAAACACTCTTTTCCAATTTTTCCCCAGAAAAATTATCATTAGGGGGTTGTCAAACTTGCCGCACGAAAACGTAGAAAGGAATGTGTTTTTTGAAATATTTTCTTCTATTCCAAGTTTATTTGAAAACATGACAAAAGCTATAATTGCCAATCTGGCAATGATTGAAAATATGTATGGTGATATGGCATTGTTCGAAGTTTATGTGAATGGCGAACAGTTGTATGAAAATTCCACTTTGAAGTCAAGCTTTTTAATAACATTTTTAAAATTTATTCCAATCGGATTTTGATGTATGGGAGTTTTATGTAGAACCAGCTTGGTTAAAAAAAACGTGGTTTCGAGAAGAAGCGTTGCCACTCTTGAATTTTGCAAAAAATATTTTTGATACGGCAGTGTAGTCCAAGTGGTAAAGTACTTGGCCCGTATTCCAGAGGTCGATGGTTCAATTCCTGACTGTGGCACGGTGTCATTTAACTCCACTCAAGATGCTTTAAGATTGTGTCTACATTGGGATTCACTTTGAGGCGGCACGTCTTTCCTCATTTTGTTGCCGTGTGCACACGGTTCGCCTTTTTCATTCGCTAAAATCTTTCGCCTTTTTGACGTTAAGACATTGGGATGAAAATAACCTCAAAATCTAACTCAGTTGTAAAATGATTGCAGTGAAATTTGTTAAATTTAATGAAACTATGGATCATATATGGATCATATAATAATTGCAGTAACAAGTTTATTATATGCTTCATCAGCAACGGCTCTATTTTTGTGCCAATCTGAAGAAGAAAACTCCGAATTTTCAGATGCGCACGACTCCACAGCAAACAACGAAATGACCAATAAAAGCAAAACGAGACACAAACCGGTTTGCGACCGATAATTCGTTCGCTCTTTTTGGTTTCCCTCCCCACTGCGTCCCTCACCCTCACGAATGACGTGCCGCCTCAAAGTGAATCCCAATGTAGACACAATCTAAGAAATAAGTAGTTGCCCCTTAATGTTAACGACATCGTCGCTGTTGATGGGTTGCAACTTAAAAACCTTACAAATGTTGTAATTCATCCACGGTTCGCAATCCATGTGAAAACTGTAGGTGCGAAGCAAGGAAGAAATCTATTTTGAAATCCTAAATTGAGATTTATACAAAGAATATACGTATATTATATTAAGATTTAGTTAAATTATTTAATTTTTAAATTAAAGTTAAATTTATTAGGTAAAATTTTAAATTCATTAAAATTTATATTAATTAATTAATTAAGCTAGAAAATTATAATTATAAACTATAGTGAATTTTTTAATAAAAATTTCTTAACAAAACTTAAAATGCCCCCTTAAGACCTTTATAAAAAAATCTTCGAGTTGTTCACCTTTAATGTTTAATGTGGACATGTAGAAGCAATAAATGCTTCGTTAAAACTACTTAAGGTGTTTTATGAGATTTGCTAGGAAAACAAAATGGCAACTATATCGGATGAAATCCTTCAATAATGAACACATTTATTTACACGTGTAGATATTAATAACAACAGCACTCAAGTTTTTATGTTTTTTTCGTATACCTGTGCATATAGGCAAGTGTTTATTGGCACAATCTGAACTCCATTTCCACTCCAACTTAACTTCATTCCACTCTTAGCTAAAAGTTTTCATATTAACCGACAATAGCCTGAAAACGCTGATCGAGTGCACTCGATTGTCGTTGAATTTTACCTGGGAAAACACATTTCGCTGGAATTACTGGTAATATTTTCTCACCTGTATCCATTTAGTGCCTACCAGAGATAAATGCTCTAATGTTCGTCAATAATTCTCAAGGAATGGCAACGAGAGGCATTTGAACAGCCTCCAATAAAGGAACTTTCAAACACACTCACAATTTTTCCCACTGCTCAAGGAAAATCGAAGTTCGGTTGGCATCAAAGAAGAATAAAAGTCGATAGTGATATAATTCTTTTCTATAGATCCGCTTTCTTCTTCTCCTAAGACGAAAATATTTTTAGCAAATTTATTTTATCTGTTTATACCTTTCATCAAAAATGAATTGATGACTAACTTGATAAAAGATGAAATTTCAAATGTCTATCGATAAATAAACACATTTAAATTGGAAGCGGATTTATTATGTCTTTACAGAAATTCGATCTGGTTTGTATGCGGAGTTATTTTAATTTAAAAATTCAAATTAAAAATGTATTCAATCATGCACTAAATTTAATTAATTACCTGAAACTATGAGAATTGGATTTTTCTTGTTGAGAATTTAAATTCTTGAAATAAGAATTTATTCTTAAAATTTAGATATAACTTCCAGGCTAAAAATTGTAGTTCTCAACTTCAAATAAAATTATCAATTCAGAACATCTCAATATATTAAAAAAAACATTTTCTGTATTTAATCCCATTTTTTTTACTTGGACAAAAACCATTTTTCATTTTCTAAATCTCAGAAAAATTTTTCCGTGTATTTGAAACGTATTATGGGTATTCATACAGTCTCGTAAATGCCTCGTCAATGCCTCGTAAACAAAGTAAACCGGGTTAGTATACCACCCGTAAAAGAACTTTCAAAATTTGTATGGAAATTATTTTACACAACCCTCGTAAAGAACCATGCAGGCACAGATATCGTACTACTAGATCGCGACACTCGAACAATTCCATAGCAAAAATATGGGACAACGTGACTATGGTTGTCTCATTTTGTCTTCGAATTTTAGTGATGTCAGACGTTCGAATCAACAAACTCAATAACACTTGAATTATATGTTTTACGTCGAACTCATAAGACTTATACACGGTTTAGGGAATTGCATATTAATGTATGTGGCAGCTCTGAATATTAACATGAATAATCGGTATAGGGATTGAATAAAATTCCGTCGGGGACCTGCATAAGCATTTTTTTCCAGAATTTTAATTTCCCAGAATTACTAGCTTTGTCCCTTTTTTTCGTCATAGCTTTTTGACGTTTCGGTGGCCCATTTGAGATAGCAAATGGCTTGATCTAGTAGTAGGATATCTGTGCATGCAGGAAATAACGTTTTTCGTGCCCCTGGGTTAACTTTTGAACCTGTGTAGTTTTCACTTTGGTTGAGTACTTTTTGGAAAGGGCACAGTCTCAAGTTTCATCCATATATGGCTTCAAGAACCACCGAATTCCAGGGGGATGGTGAAGGGCTAACGAACTTTTTTCTGATTTTTCACAGAAATCATTGCAGAAATCACGAGAGAGTTCGTTAACCCCTCACCATCCCCCTGCAATTCGGTGGCTCTTGAAGACATATGAGGGGGTCAGAATGATAGTGAAGTAAGTCACTTTTCACTTTTCATTAACTAAGTCACTTTTTCACTTAAATTAATGTTTGTAATAAATACTAATAACTACACTATTACTGATAAGATGCTTGCGGTGAATAGGGTTGGGTAATATTATGAGTTTTTTACACACATGTTCACAAAACCGTTGATTACTCATGAAAAATGAAAAGTGACTTACTTCACTGTTATTCTAACCCCCTCATATATGGATGAAACTAGAGACTGTGCCCTTTCCAAAAAGTACTCAATCAAAGTGAAAACTACACGGGTTCAAAAGTTAGTTTAGAGGGGCAAAATCGTGCATCGTTCTTTACGCAAAGATTTTGGTGTGCAAACAACCTCGTAAACTTGCGCAAGCAAATTGCAGCTACAACAATAAGCAGTTCTTTTGTGCCATTTGTTCCCATATTTTGACTAATTTTAATTGTTCACTATATCTCGACATTTTTAATTAATAATTTAGTGGCTGCTGAGAGAAGACTGCCGAAAAATCGATTTAGACAAATTATTACAAAGTTGCGTTCATGAAACACGACATATGTAAATACGCAAACAAAAAAATCTAGGGTACAATCAGCAGGATTTTTTCAAAGCTATATCTTACAAAATTCCTTTGCTGGATTGGAAAACGTTTAATTTGATATATAACTTTAATTATTTGGCAATAAAATACAGAAAATCTTTATTCTCTAGTATTAAAAAAAAACTATATAGTTTTCATCATCATTTGCCCGTATTAATTCATCAAAAAAAATCAATGGAGAAAATATTTATACCCATTTTTCCATTATAGGGTAAAATACCCAGAGAGTGGTATACCTTAAGCCTTTTTTCACTTCATACCATATTTTCTTTGTCTTCCGTATACTTTCTGAGAAACTTATATTTACTGGTCGAAAGTATGGAATGTTTAAATTAAATTAACATATACATATTCCTCAACAATTTGGATAAAAAAAAAGAATTATGTGTAAATGTGGAAATTATCCCAAAATCCAGTTCTGAGCCCCGCGTATTAAATTAAATACGCCTAGTAACTTATAGAAATAAGAATTGAATTTGAAGAATAATTGGTTTCATCACGTTGTGAAATGTGGTTTAATCTGCTCAATCGCGCAAATTAACTTTTTTGTTATTCTTCGGAATAAAAAAAATCACTTTTTATTTAAAATTTCTTTATTATTACTTTGGCAAATATCTTAAGATATTATTGTTCGGTTAAATGCATCCACTCTTTAGAGGGATCCCGAATCAACTGCACTGAATTCAATTCTTAATATCTACAAAATGCATTCGTTTCTTTATCTCACTTATACTTTGTATAAGTGCAATTCATGCATTTAAATTTCTTATCGAGTATTGAATTATAAGAAAAACTCCTACGTGTTTTTCTTATAATTTTACATTAAATTCTTCGATAATCTCTTCCCAATCATTTTTAGCTGACGGTGAATGTTTTGTCTTTAAGTTGGGTGAATTACCGGATGTAACTCCTCCCACCTTAGTATCTGGATTCTCCTGAATCTTGTTTATAATTTTTATTTCGGGTTTCTTATGCTTCAGATAAAAATATACTAATAACACAATAATTAGAATTATTATTAGCATTGTAAAGCTTCCCAAGCCGTAATTGATTTTTTTGTGATATTTTAATTCCCGAATTTCCTGAATATTTTTCTCTAAGTTCAGTGCAATTTCTTCGAATGTTAATTGATTATTGCTTATATTAAAACTTTCAATTGGATTGATTACAAATTTTTCCTTAAATTCATAAATCGTATTACTATATATTTCATTGTTAATATATAAAGTACAATTATTAAAGTTAATAATATAATTGCCATCAAGTTTAATTTTTCTTGAATCACAATTGGATTTTAATGTTTTATTTCTCATATTGTTTAAAATCAACATATTATCATCTAGATTTATATGTTCTTCTTCCTTTTTTATTATTAGTTTACAATTCTTCTGAACTATACAATTTTTACTTAATTTTAACTCATTTAAGGTTTTATTATCTTCATAAAAATAGGTTTTGTTTTTAATTTTTATTACATATTCTAAATCAGAATCAACTTGTTTACTATATGAATTTGGGACGGGTATTATTAGCCTTTTATTCGCCTTTATAGTCATCGATGGTATTTTAATTGCAAATACGATTTCATTATCTCTAAATTTGGCTACAGCTAATCTGATATTTAATAGTTTTTTAAAATCAATGTCGTATTCGATAATTTCTTCTTTGGTTAAAGCATCAGGGTGTAAAATACCTATTCTAGCTGAAGCTATGTTATTTTGAATATGTTCTACTCTACTTTTAATAATATTTAATTTAAACAATTGCTCAAGAAAAATTCCTTCTGTTAATATTCGTCGGTTTGTTTCATTTAAATTTTTAAGCTTTTCTTGTATTTTAATTCGATCTGACATTATTATGTTTTTTAATTGAATAAAAGTTTTATTAAAATTAGTATTAATTCGAATCTGTTGATTAACGTCTTTGATAATTTCGTGATTATTTCCATCAATTACTGAAAAGTGTTTTTCTATATTTTCTCTATCATCATTATCCATAGTACCGTATAGCCAATTCATTATCTTACCGCCAAAGTTAATAAGGCCTCTCTTACTTCTATGTGGTACTATTGTTCTTATCTTATTTTTGATATTATCTATTTCTGTCCAAACGAAGTTTTGCTGATTTATTAAATTTAACAATTTGAATGAAGATTCTAAGTCATTTATTATTTTTAATATTTCATCGGGGTTTATAACATGTATAATTATATCAAATTTATTTACTATATCAACTTCACCTACACTTATCTCTACATATCCTATATCTGAATTAACTTTCTGAATCGTCATCATCTGATGAGTGGGTGTTATCATCGTCAGTAATATTGTCATGAGCGTCAACATTGTTAGAAGTTTGGTCTGTAAATTTCAAAGGTCGTTTAACATTAGAAATATGTACGTTTTCGAGAGGTTGTTTTCTAAATTTAGGTTCTTCTTTGTGACGTAGACTTTTGTAATTTTTTATAAAACCCGTTTCTCTAGTTTCTATATAATTTTCGCGATTTGTATTTCGTTTTGAAAGCATTTTTCTTTTACTCTCATCTAATCTCTCTATAATGTTATGATTATCAATTTTTCCTTCTTGTACTTCTAATGGAGTAGCCTTAATCGTTGAATGATATGATTTATTGTAAAATTCAATTGCTCTCAACATTTGAATACGAATTGGGAATTTTTGAACTAAATTTAGAACTCTAATTTTTTCAGAAATGGTATTATTCAGTCGTTCTATATCTGCGTTCCCTGTGTGACTGTTTGGTTTAGTTATATGGTAATTTATGTTTTCTTCAGAACAGAATTGCTTTATATTGTTACAATTAAATTCGTTATCAAAAACTAGTTTTTCCATTTTCCCTTTTATTGATATGAACTGTCTTAATTTCTCCACCAAAGTCAAGCTGTTTCTATCTTCAAGATAGAAGCTGATTGCGTGTTTTGAGAATTTGTCTATAAAATTGATGAACGAATGTTTACTGTTTGTATAAACATCGACATGAATTATTTCATTGATCTTTTTGGGGGTTTCGGTGAATTTAAATTGCGGTTTAATTGGATTTCTGTCATATTTTGCTCCTGTGCAATAGTCACAGTTATTTATACACACTTGGACTGTTGTTTTTAAATTGGGATGATATATAATTTTCTTTAGACCTCCATAAGTTGAGTCTATTCCAGTATGACCTACTTCATTCGTATGGTATCTAGATATTTGTCTAACAACATTTTCTTCCTCTAATATGTCTGTTGCAAAATAACTACATTTGACAAATTTGATATTTCTACTAGACGGAAAGATCTCAATTATTTTCATTTGTAATTTATTATATTCGTGATCGTTTAATTCAGAATATATTCCTATTTTACCTTTAGTAATATACCTTCTTAAAATATCAGAGGCAAAATTCTCATCTAGATCTTTTTGTTCTATATAAATTCTACGGTTATTGAAAATTCTTTCATATTCTTTATCTTTGTTTTCTAACAGTATTATTTGAGTTTTAAATCTATTTACTATAGTTTCCAAAATGGGAATATGATCGTACAAGTTCTCTTCTTGAGAATGAGTTGTTTGTACTTCAATTGATTCATGATCTGAATCATCGCTACTTGAACTTTCAAGATTGTTTACAAACATATTGTTTAGATCGACACTCAAATTTTCAATGTCTAATATGTTGCAATTAGTGCCCAAATTTTCGGTACTAATTTCTTTTCTTTGTTGCGTTGACCGTATGTTGTTTATTTCATACGTATCTTTATTTATTCTACTTAGGAAATCAGCAACTTTGTTGTCTTTTCCTTTAATATAATCTATATTTATATTGTATTCCCCTAGTTGAATTAACCACCTTTGAAGGCGTGGGTTAATATTTTTACCAGAATATTTCGCGTGCAACCACTTTATGGGTTGATGGTCAGTTTGTAAATCAAATTCTCTACCGTATAGGAAGGGTCTAAAATATTTTGTACTCCACACGATGGCTAATAGCTCTTTCTCAATTGTAGAGTAATTCCTTTCGTGGTCATTAAGGGTTCTTGATGCATAGTATATTGGATGTCCATCTTGTGTTAGGACAGCACCTATAGCGAAGTTACTTGCGTCTGTTACTAACTTAAACTTCTTATTATAATCAGGGTATTTCAGAACCGGGTAATTAGTTATTAGTTCTTTCAATTTTTCGAATGCTGAGATGTAATTTGGGTCGTTAAAGTTAACTTTCATATTCTTTTTTAAATATTTGGTTATGGGGTGTGCTACCTTAGCGTAATCCTTTATGAACTTACGGTAATAGCCGGTTATACCTAGGAATGACTTTATTTGTTTTTGAGTTGTTGGTAATTTTAAATTTTGAATTATTTCTACTTTTCCTGGATTAGGTTTCACGCCTTTGGGAGTTAGAATATGTCCCAAATACTGTGTTTCTTTAGATAAAAAATTACACTTATCTATCTGTATTTTTAAGCCGGATTCTCTTAGCTTATTGAATATTTTCTTTATGTTAACGATATGTTCATCTAAGGACGTACTAAAGATTAAGATATCGTCTAAATAGACGACGCATATTTTGTTAATAAATTCTCGAAGGACGGAATTCATTAGTCTCTGAAATGTCGCTGGAGCATTTTTTAAACCAAACGGCATTCTGATATATTCATAATGACCGTAGGGTGTTGAAAAGGCTGTTTTCTTTCTGTCTTCGTCATTTACTAGGATTTGGTGAAACCCTTTTGCTAAATCTAAAGTTGTGAAATACTGAGCTTTCCCTAATTTGTCGAGTATACCATCTATATTTGGTATTGGAAATTTATCATTTACAGTGACTTCGTTTAATTTACGATAATCTATAACAATTCGCCATTTTTGCTTTTTAGAATTGTCCAGTTTCTTGGGGACTACCCACAAGGGACTGTTATATGGGGAGTTGCTTTCTTTTATAATTCCTGTGTCTAACATTTCATTTATTTGCCTACTTATCTCATTTTCGTGGGCCTGAGGATACCTATAAATTTTTGAATATATTGGGTTACTAGTAGTGGTAATTATTTCATGTCTTATCTCATGAGTGGACGTAAGAATGTCACCATCATGAAAAAATAAATCATTATATGATTTTAATAGGCCAGTTAACATTTTCTTTTCTTCGTTATTTAAATGACTGAGACTTAGTTTATTAATTATTTTATTTTCAACGGTTTCTAACGTGCATATTTTATTTAAATCGAATGGATAATTATTATTTTCAAACATAATTTTGTTATCTCTTACTTGCATATATTTTTCTTCTAAGTCGATTTTAACTTTTAACGGAGTTAAAAGATTTTGTCCTATAATTGCGTCGTAATCGCGACCAGTTAAATCTATTACTTTCCAAGATATTGTGCCTGACATTTTGAATTCTTTCGGTATTGGGGTAATAATTTCGTACTTTATTTCATTTTTACCATTAATCGTGGAGTAGTATATGGGTTGATTTAACTTTTCTTGAGGATAACCGATTAAAATATTTGGCTTCATAATACTGATGCTAGCGCCTGTATCTACTAAACATCTTATTTTGTGATCATTGATTGTTAATACTGCTATTGGTAGTGTATAGGTCGAGGCTCGTTTGAAAAATTTTGGCCTTGTTCAATATTTCCTATTTCCATCGGTTCCGGGACATTCATCGGTCTATTGTTTGAATTGAATTGTCTGGAGTAATTGTTATTGTAATTAGGGCGTCTGAACTGGCCAGAATTATTATTACGAGTATGACCGTTGTTCATATTATTATTGTAATTGTTATTCTGTTGTCTGAAATTTCCAGAATTATTGGGATTGTTATTATTACGAATATGACCGTTGTTCATGTTATTATTATAATTGTTTTGTCTGTCACTCGTATATGTGTTATTCTGTCTGAAAGGTCCTAAATTGTTATCTTGTCTTTTATTATTATTCTGTACATTTTTCTGTTCAAATCGATGTGACGAATTGTGTGGAGTTTTAAACCCTTTTTTGTGACGGTGGTCTATGGCTCTTTCGTCATCTAACAATTTTAATTGAGAAAATCTATTATAAATTTCTATTAGTGTTGCGTCAATTGGAACATGTCCTCTAACTAAATTATCCATTTTTTCTAACAGAATACCAACGAGATACTTATCGTTGTTAACAGGAGAATAATTAATTGGTCTTGTATCATCAAATTCATATAGCTCATTTAATTGGTAATTTACAGATTTTAATATATCAAATAAATCTCTTAAACTACATACCTTAATACCTCTACATTCATTAATTAACTCTGCATAATCTTTCCTCGGCCTAAAGTGTAACTTGAGTTCACTTTTGATGATTTCCCATGTTGCGTTTTCTCCTAGTCGCTGGATACATCGTTTCGGTTCGCCTTGTATTTTTTCGTTGATGACAATCTGCATTGCGTAGTTTAGAAGTTCCTGATTGTTGATGCATAGTGCTGCTGCACCTTCTATGGATTTGATGAATTCGGTTAATGTAAATTCCTCGGTGCCGTTGAACGGTTTTAATCTTCGGTAATGACTCAGCACTTGTTCCGGTGTTAATTGAAATAAATTCGGTTGTGGTACTTGTTGATGCACAGCAAGTAATTGCCGTAACTGATTCATCTGCTCTTGCTGTTGTTGAAGGGCCTGTCTCAGGACCTCAATTTGTTGTTCTGGATTTGCCATTTTGATTAATTACTTGTTATTTAGAATTTCACTGAACTCACTTTTATACTATAACTTTGTCTTTTAATATTTAGTTACGTTATTCGATCACTGGATTCACTTTTGTTTTATAACTTTTTCTTTTAACATTTAGTTACGTTATTCGATCACTGGATTCACTTTTGTTTTATAACTTTTTTTTTCTTTTAATATTTAGTTACGTTATTCGATCACTGGATTTCCTTTTGTTTTATAACTTTTTCTTTTAATATTTAGTTACGTTATTCGATCACTGGATTTCCTTTCTTTGGAGGGAAATCCTACCAACTGCGCCAATTAACTTTTTTGTTATTCTTCGGAATAAAAAAAATCACTTTTTATTTAAAATTTCTTTATTATTACTTTGGCAAATATCTTAAGATATTATTGTTCGGTTAAATGCATCCACTCTTTAGAGGGATCCCGAATCAACTGCACTGAATTCAATTCTTAATATCTACAAAATGCATTCGTTTCTTTATCTCACTTATACTTTGTATAAGTGCAATTCATGCATTTAAATTTCTTATCGAGTATTGAATTATAAGAAAAACTCCTACGTGTTTTTCTTATAATTTTACATTAAATTCTTCGATAATCTCTTCCCAATCATTTTTAGCTGACGGTGAATGTTTTGTCTTTAAGTTGGGTGAATTACCGGATGTAACTCGCACAGTTCTTGTTTTAGCCGGAAAATTAACAATGGTGCTCAGAACTGGTGCCGGGGCTCAGATCTGGATACTTTACCCTATTTTGCTTGATTTTTCCACTAATACTATGTTCAGACCGACACAAAATCACGTAATTTTGAAGATTTTCGTAATTTTGAACGAAATCTTGCTCGAAATCACGAGATTTCCGGTACATTAACCTGTTTTCAAAAATCACTAAAAGTATGCAATTTCCACAAAATTACGAACGAAATCAAGCAAAAACAATGAATACAACCCTGCATCACTCATTCAGCTCTCTTGAGTACATCAGTTTTGACATTTGAGCTGGATTGTAAAAACGGAGATATAAGAAAAAGAAGCCGTGTTCCGCACGCGAAGAGGATATATTAGTAAACAACCTACGCGAGGCAAAAAAAATGGACCTGTTTTTGATGTGATTAGATATGAAATGGAAAATAATTGTTTATTTTCATTACAGATAATTTCCATTGTCGTCTAAAGTGTCTAATTATGTTTGCACATATTTGATCGATGTTTTGAATTGTATTATTCATCATATCACTAAAATTCATAGCAATCCTACACTAAAATTCATAGCAATCCTGTAGTTGAAATGTGAAACAAAATTACCTTAACCTCTGTGTGAACACTTTGGTTTAAGATCTAAATCATTTCGCAAAATTACGTGATTTTGTGTCGGTCTGAACATAGTATAAAGCATTTTAAGCAATTATGGAAAATTTTAAATTAGATGGAAGAGTCGAATATAAATCATTTAAAAAATTAAATCAGGCCTAAGTGAAGTTTTCAAGGATTGCCTTCTAAACAGAAAGAGAAGAATTGTACAAGACGGAGGTGGTTTCCTACAAAAGATCTTTAAAATTTCATTATTCTAAATCTCTTTTTCTCTCTCTCGGTACTACAACAGGTTTTCGGTCTTGGCCTGCCGATTTTTCTAAATAATGCTTTAAATTATCGACAAGCGTTTCAATTTGACTACAAATTTTCGAGTGGAGAGACTGGCCTTAAACCTTTTTTTTGTTTTTACTGCATTTTTACGTCATACATAAAACTTAAAACCACACTAGTTACAAAGGCTTTAACGAAAGAGTCCAAAAACATCTCGTCGAGTATCTTTCCCGATTTTCTCACATTGAATTAAACTTCCAGTTTGTGACGACACTTTTTTTCGGCCCAGGTAGCTGAGTGGAGAAAATGGGGGGCCAAAGGAAAAGGGGGGTCACAAACGAAAAAATTTATCGGAAATGGTTCAAAGAAAACTTTATTTAATTCGTTAGTTATTTTAAAAAATGTCTGTTTTTAATGTTCGTTCAAAAATAAATTTACTTTACTTATTGTAAATAAAAAAATGTTTAATATTTCGGCAAAATTTAGTTAATATTATCGGCAAAGTTTCTTTAAAATTTAATATTATCGGCAAAATTTAATTATCGGCAAAATCTACTATTATTAACAAAATGTCTCTCAAAATAAGACGGCAAAGCTAAGCTATTGCAAAAGGCATGCATTAAGCTAAAAAAAATTACAAATAAAATACAATTGAAGGGCTTGCAGCAGGCACGGGGTAACTCCATTTTTGGTATTTTTCGGAATTTAGAAAAAAAAACAATTTTCAAGCTTCATAAAAAAAATGCTCACTTATAGTGTATGCTTTTACCGATGTTTTGCCACCATAATCATACAATAATAGCAATCCGAATTGGGAGAACATCTTTTAGATATTTGGAGTTTCCTCCTGTTTCCGAAGGAGGAGTTACCCCAAGCCTTTCAATCACCAATTTTTTCAATAAACCTATTATGGCTTTTTAGACACGTTATAAAACAGTGTGTCATTCTCATCACTTTCTTACGGTTCTTGTACGCGGATATAAATTATGGGTCTAAATCTTTAAGATCACAAAGAACAAACCTCGTGTGCCTATGCTATTCGGTGCTATTTGGGTACTTTGAAAAGTTTTGTCACCTCAACCATAAATCTACTTATAATTTTTTGTGAATTTTGTTGTTTTACTTTACAATGAAACAACCCTGAATGAACTTAAAAAATAAGCTTCTTTAATTGAAATATGAAAAACCGAACAATAAATCTTATTTGGTATCTTTGCCAAAAAAAGCTTTCTGTTACTGCAATCATATTTATCACCTCCTCTACCCCATTTCTGGAAAACCAGTATTTATACTCATGCAAATAAAGTAAAGTCGATTCATTTCCCCGTAAAAACCGCGCGAACTTTTCAAATCAGTTAGAAGTAAACATTTAGATCTGTAGAAAAGTACGAAGTATAGAACAACATCAATCAGAGCATTAAATTACATGACTGAAAGTAATTCCTTTTAAATCCCAAAGCAATACAAAGTAAGGCAAAATTTGAGGTTTATTGACGTTATCTACAAACATTTTTTTATCTTTTTGATTAAAAAAGTTTATTTCCTCAAAGCCACCACTCTTCATCAATGAATAAAAACCTCTAGCTTTGTTATCATTGCGGTTACAAAAATCAACATAGTCTACAATTTATGTTACTTTGAATTTTAAAATCTTTCAGAAATCGATATTGCTTATGAATTCAAATACCTGTTTTATTAAAATTTCATCCCCTAAGGTATTCTTAGAATCTCCAGTTGGCTTTTGATTACGAAAATCACAGTGATTATGTTTATATATTAAAACACAGTAGAGGGCAGAGTTTCGAATAGGCTTTTTTCGCTTCCGGTTAGGCTCCAACTTAAAAAAAAATTTAAAAAAAATTAAAAAAAGCTTTTATTTGAAAAAAATGCCCTAAAAAGTAAAAAAAAAGTTTTTTTTGGGCTCTGTGTATCAGAAATAAAAGCGAGATAAATATTTACTTTCATTTATTTTTTATGCTTTTATCACGTTTCTATTTCTAGAAATATTTTTTTGGTCTTTTCAGCACATTTTTTTAAAATAAAAGCTTTTTTTCAAAAGACGCGGATTTCACTCCACTCCGGCTCCCGGTTCGGTTCGAAACTCTGGTCGAGAGTCAAAAAACACCTCTATTTTTAATTGAACATGAATTGTTAATAGTATAACCCAACTGACTGATGGAGTACGTCATTATTCATTTGCTGGCAAACTACGAAAAAGATTTGTTGTACCAAATTAATAATCATGTTAGCTAGTCTAGTTTACCGATTTGTATACGAAATAAATAATTCAAATTTAAAATGCAATCCGTTTTGAAAAATTTTGGAATTATGCAAAACGTTCCTCGCACAGAGTAATCCTCACATCAAAACATTTGTGTCTCATCAATCATGTGACAAACTCAGAGTTGGTAGCCTTTTTGCATCCTCCACCCGGTTCCGTAAGCAAAACAAGATGATGTTTTTTTCAGTTTCTTCTAGTGTTTTTTAATGCTTTTAGTTATGCAGGACCTAAACTGCAAGATCCGTAGAGCAACTCGGAATGTTTTGCCTTAGTTGCATAAATACCAATACCAAGAAGGCCAGGACAGGATGCCGTAGTGCACTTGAAGCCATCAAAGCGCTCCCGGACAAGACTTTTGCGAAGCAAAAACAAAGTCATCCAAGTCATTAATCTTCTTGTGTTATTGTGTCATTTAAATCGAGACTAAACTCGGTACCAACATTAATACACAGACATGCATCAGGATTTATATTTTCATATATGAACAAATATTAAACTGGGATATATGAGCAACTATAATGTGTACCAGATCCGCGTTTATGCATCATACGTGTCGCCAAGGTACATAAACATCAACATAATCCACGTACAACGATTTATCACAATATTTGGTTTAACGTTTTCTCGCCCAGTGTGTCCTGGCTGAAAATTTCGTGGTGTATTTATTACCCCAACAACGTCATCAGGATTATAGCGTATTAAATCAATCTGGGGAATGTAGCATTTGAAGTGTTAGTCGTCCTTGGTGTCTACTGTCTAGTCTATGCTTCGCTTGTAATCTTGTACCCAGGTAAAAGTATTAAACCGCCAGAAAAACATAAAACAAATGTTACAGGGACATTTCTATAAACCATGTCCTTGCTTTTCAGTATACCATCTCCTGCTCAACACGATAGGTTTTTATACGAAATTTCAAAATAATTTTTAGGATCATGTTTGGTATGATTTTTTTCTCATGATTGCAAATATACATGGTTTAAATTGAAATTGTACCAACGATTTGGACAAATTTTTCTTTTATAGGAAAAATTATGCCGAAGGGTCCCTGAAATTTCGTATTAAGTTTGGGGTTATATCAACAAAAATTTCTGTAGTCCGAAGCTAGAAAATTGTAAATCAATGTCCCAATTTTTCCAAAACTTACTTTTTCAAAAATTGTCTCTCGTGGAAAGTCTATCGTAGATAGGTGCGTGATGCTAGATGCAATAAAATGTCTTCAAAAATCCGAAAAAGTGTGTGAAAAGGAATTGTTTATGGAAAATTTCCCAAGGTTAATTAAAATTTCAAAAATTTGAAGTAAAATCCGTTTTTTTCATGGTTTTTTATTGGTATGTCACAATTTATTACCAATTAAGCACTTATCTCAAGACCAAAACGTGGCAACGATAACGGTTACTCAGTTGCAAGAAAATACCATCGTTTTTGAAAAAAGTCAGTGTATTTAAAACTTCATAGCTCACGAATGGTTGCTCGCATGTGATTGAGGCTTAAACATCTAATGATTTTTGACATATATTTTCAGATTTTACAAGTTCAGTTTTTGGCAATTTCAACCATGGAAAAATTAACAATCGAATAAGGGAGGATCTCCATTGCCATGACTTCTGTAACTGCAAAAAAATGCAGAAAAGTAGAGCAAGATAGACTTATGTAGATCTAAAAAGGAATGACTGAATACAAGTATAAACGCTTTCCCTTCCAGTTTAACATCTTTATAGCAATCATATCAAACCTTATATATAAGGTTCAAATTAGCATAGAAATAAAGCTATACAGCTGCATATGTGTGTTTGACCTACATGAAAAATGACAGCTACCTTATACAGTAGAATCCCGATAATTCGTACCCCGATAATTCGTATATCTCGCTAATTCGTATGAATTTGCTGGTCCCTTGAAAAAAATCCCGATAATTCGTACCCCGATAATGCGTATATCCCGCTAATTCGTATGAATTTGCTGGTCCCTTGAAATACGAATTATCGGGATTCTACTGTAATAGCACTATGTATGTGTCTGTGCTCACTATTCACTTACAGGGACAATGTGTGATTGAAGTAGAAATCGCTATAAAAAAGTTCAAGTCCGTCAACTGCAACCATAAAATCGCCATAAAAAAAGAGGGGAAATTATTTTTGCAGTTGCCGACAAATTTTTGCAGTTGATTCTTATCTCCCTTTCTCGCCAAGGTATCTTCACATAAATGTGTCTCTATTTTTTTGCAGTTGGGAAAAGTCATGGTAATGGAGGGCCAACTTATCGTGTTAAAGTTATTGAAGCCTATTACGAAAATGGGTGTTTAAACAAAAATGCATTTCGCGCATTTCGTTATTCGCGCATTTCGCGCACTTCACCACCAAAATCGTGCAATTTGACGCCTTTGGACTTTTTCCTTTGGGGTTATATTAAGAGTAAGGCATATGACAGCAAGTAACAACAATTCAAAAGCTAATGGATGAGATACTGCGGTATATTCGTGGGATTGAGGAGCAATTACACAGAGATGTTATCAAAAACTTTAGAGGTGTTCTGCCGAAGCCTTGGCGAACATTTGTGCGATATTATATTTCACACATAATTGCCATGTGCCAAATAATATGATTAAATAGAGAAATCAAAAAATATACAAATAACATTGTCTTATTTTCTATGACCCAAGCCATTGGAACACCCTTTATTTAGACTCGATACGTGCAAAATTTCACCTTTAGCTCATATTCAAAAAAATTAGCGTCCAGAGTAAATATTTTAGAAAAATTCCGCCTGCGGCGCATTTTTCCCTTATGTTTTGATAGTATTCTATGCAAATTTTTTATGAAAAATTTGAAAAAAAAATGCAAATGTTGTAATTTATCCATAGTTTGTAATCCATGTAAAACTCTAGGTGCGAAGCAGGAAAGAAATTGTTATGAAACCTTAATTGAGGAGGCCCAGGCTGCTCGAGAGCTGTAGCGCCGAGGATGATGATGATCAAAAAAAATCCCTGACTATGCTTTTCTTTGCATTTGAATATAAAGAAGTAAAAATATATTTCCAGCCATAATCATAATTTAAAGAAAACATATATATGACTTTTGGCTTATCACCTGCAGATAAAGCGAGAATCACGTTATTTGATATTTACTCGCCTAGTTTTTTGTAATAAAAAAAGCCAAAGGATAATAATCAGGTTTCGCTTAAATTTTATCATCACAGGGAATTTAGATTTTTCTTTGTTTGCTGACTCTTGACGTTTTATGTCACCGCAGTGCATGCTCCATGAACCGAAAAAGTCAACACCAGCAAAGATACATAAAAGTACTAGCCTTGCTCATTGACATTGACGGCGCTTCCAATTCCAGTTTCCCACCCTATAACCAACGGACCAACAGTGGAATGTTACAGTCAAAACATTGTCTGGGTGATTGCCAAAAAGGCAAATGATGTCAAGTTGTGGTTCCTTCAGCGTTAACAATATTATCCAAAGTGAAAGGAGCACTTTATTTCGATTACACCATAAAATTCCGTTTAACCAAAATTCTCATACGAATTGTGCAAATGTTTAAGCAGAAAGGACATTTAAAACAAAGGAGTTAAGTGGATACGTTGCAGAAATAAGAATTTACGTTCAACAGTTGTAGTAATTTTTATGGGTTTTACAATCTTTGGTTTTCAACATGAACACAAGGAGCAATTTGGTAAGAAAGATAATATCGTAAAGTTTCACATTGGTGACAAAATCCACTATTAAAGAACTATTCCACAAACAAATAAAAAACTTCTAAATTGAGTTTAAAAAGTAGAAAATAAATATCACTGTAAGTGGAGTAAGTTGGAGAGATTTGAGATTAGCAATTTCAGCTAAATCTACTTAAATGAGATGTCTTTGTCCATAAAGAATGTCTTTACCTTTCATTATGTTTTATGAGGAGAGTTTCCAAGAACAAAAGGATGATATTACAAGTTGCATGCATAGATTCTCTTTTCAGAATTTCAGTAAATCTTAAGCAGTTAAAGTGTTGGATGTCAATTTAAAGATTGTAAAAATTGTCAACTCGTAAAGAAATATATTTTTAGGTTTAGCAATTTTCTTCAATGCAATCATTGGCTAAGTATCCTTTTGGCGAAAAATTCTTTTGAAATCCCTTAAATATGGTATTTTTGACAGCTTTTAAAGGCGAGTTTCGTTTAAAATTTAGGTAGCAATAATTCTACCTCTTTAACGCATACTCACTAAGTTTAAATAAAGTCTGTCGGTTTACTTAAAAGACATTAAAAAGAATTTAAAAAAAGGCTTTTATTAAAAGGCTTTTATTAAAAGGCTTTTATTAAAAGGCTTTTATTAAAAGGCTTTTATTAAAAGGCTTTTATTAAATAGCTTTTACTAAGAAGGAAAAACGATTTTTTTGCGCTGTGAAAATCCTTTCTTTCGCCATGCTTAGTCATTTAAAGTCCCTAACGGTTTTTTTTTTATTTTTTTTTTGTCAGAAAAATTTTCTGTGGGTGGGTGGAGGGGGGGGGGGGGGTGGGTGATGGTCCAAGTCGGAGAAAACCCGAAATCATGAATTTTTTAAAAAAATTTGTAAGTTCTGAACGGCTTTATCGATTGAGACGACATTGAACATTTTTGAAAGATAATTAAATTCCTTTTTCGTTAAAAAAAAGTTTTTTTTGATCCCCTCACCGTCATGGTAAAATTTAAAATATCGCGAGATTTTCTTTTGAATTTTTTTTTTGTGAATATCTACCATTATACCATACAAATTCGTTAAATAAAACTTCGGGATAAGTGCGTTATTTATTTAAAACTCGAAAGAAATCACTTGAATTCGATTTCGTGAATCGCATTTTGTAGAACTCGAAAGAAATTTTACTCGAGTCGAGCTCCTGAATAAGGCCCCTGATGACCAATTGTATCTAATGGGAGAAAGATAATTTTCTTTTATTGCTTGCATAACTATTACAGACCAGCTGTCCGAAATAGCTCTCGGTCATATTTTGTTGTGACTCAAACTATCAAAAAGAACTCCCTTTGTCCGTTTTTCTTCGTTGTTCATAAATCCATTTTGAAGGTAATTTATAATACAACCCAGCCCCACATTGTGCTTTCACACAAAAATAACTAAACTTTGTATAATTTAATTAAATTGCTTTAGTTACTTACTTTATCCTTATCCTTATTCTGTGAATAACTTTCAGTAAAATGAGGAGAAACTTTCTTAAACTTAAACATTCTTTAATAGATTGGGATATAATGTTTTGTAGCAAAAAACATCGCAATTCATCGCAATTATTTCAAAGGGAAATAATATAAAACATTGTGAATATTTAATCTTATGAAATAATTTCATGATTTAAGATTTAGCTACTGTATTTTTCATATTCTGTTTTCCTCTTAAACATTGCATTTCTAACTAAAAGAGGAAGATGAAAAAAGCAAAATAGGCGCAAGGCAAGAATCGTCTTTTCCTTTGAAAAATATTCGATATTATAATTGAAGTACTTGCAAACGACTTGGTAGCCCCAAGCAACCGGATCAAATTTCCAAAAGATTTTCTTCTCTTATATTTTTCTATTTTTATGAGTTATGAATACCGGCTGAGTCTTCACATGTTGATGAAAAACGATTATTAGAGAAATTAGAAACGTAAAAATGAAATCACATTCAATAAATATGGTCAGCAAAATATACTTCTTCAATTAAATTTAAGTGAAATTACAGAAAAAGCATATCATCATACTAATATATAAAAATGAGTTGGTGTCTGTCTGTTCCTCTTTCACGCAAAAACGGCTGAACCGATTGACTTGAAATTTGGCATGAGTATCTGTGGTAGTTCTGGTTCCAACATAGGCATACGGAAAAGTAGCGCGAGGGGTGAAATTTGGCATAGATGTTCGTCGGGGGTCCAGCCCCAACATATACCCATTAAAAAGTAGCCCGAGAGGTGGGGGAGTAAGGGGAGGGGGTAAAGTGATCTCGAAACCTCTATGTTACCCTTTCGCGGGGAAACTACCGAGCCGATTGGCCCGAAGTTTAGCTCCAACATAGACCATAAAAAAAATTATAAAAAACTTAACCCGGCAACGACGGGTATGCAAGCTAGTAAAAGTGTGATCGACACAAAACTTTCATCTGCAATATTTAGTTTCGGAAAAAACATGTTAAAAATATTTTTCCAAATAACTCGAGAACCGCTTAAGATAATATAATATTAAATTTACTAAGCAATAAAAACATGACAGTTTTCAATTTATATGTTGTTTGTAAGTCGAGTTACAAAATTTGGAACATAAAACTGGAAACTTCAAAAATATGGTAACTGATACTTACAATGCCTGACTTTAAAAAATCTGCAAAAAGAAATATTATAGCTCTACTTACCGTACTTGATTTTCTTAAATTTGGGGAGGTTTTGTAACTTGACTTACAACTAAATTACAGCTCCAAGCAAAAACCTCGTAACTAGACTTAAAACATATGAAAAATTTGATCATGTATTGTAAAGTCGACATATGATATTCTTACACTGTTCTATCAAAAACAATACTACTTTTAAACAAACCTCTATTTTGTTCAGTTTCTCCTTTGCAATTTGTTTGCAAAGCGACCTTATTCTAGAGTTTTACCAAGTAATCGTCAAAAAAACAGAAAATTCAGTTTTTTTCAAAAAAAAATTATACGATATTCGGTTTTTTTTCGAAAACACGAATAATTGAATGTCATAGTCGTAACTTTCCAAAGGCATGAATCTTGATATTTTGTATTTAAGATCCCGTTTACACTTGCGGTTTTTTCTTGAATTTCTCCGCGAATTTTGTTCAGAATTTGTTCCACGAATTTCATTCATCTATCGCAGAATAAAATTACTTAGCAAAAGTGGTCAAAATTTAGTCGGTCGGTTTTATATGGAAAAAATCGAAATTCGGGCGTGTTTCAGGAATAAATTTCAGAATTTTGCAACATGAATCTAGTGCCGATAAATAAAATTCGGAATAAAGTGTCAAGTGTAAACGGCGCCTTAGAACAAGTTGACAAGATTTGTATTTATTCCAACGATTTTGTATGAATAAAATTCAGTTCCGGCGTCTTTCAGAGATTAATTTCAAGATTTTGTGTCGTAATTAAAACAGTTTTTCAACATGCATTTTGTGCCGCAAAAAAAAATTCGCGAGGTAAAATATCAGCTAATAACTGGAGGTGCAGCTGTGATTATATAAAAAAAAACTACTGCTAATACGTTCAAATATTTTTTGCCACTCCTACCTCTGTTGCTAAATTTTATAACAATCAGAGAATAAGTAAGGGGTTAATAAATTGAATTACTATATTTAAGCACGTATCTTTTTTTTTATTTTTGTTCAAAGAACTTTCAAAATTTCCGATAAAATTCCATATTGTCTATAAATATTTTTATTTCTAACTGCAATATGTTAAGAATTTAAAAGACTACGTTTAGATACTTTTAATTTATTTTCACTTTGACAATATCTTACACCCTTTTAGTTTACTTTACCACAATTTAATTCATTTCAAATACGGTAAAAACGACTGGGAGGTGATGGGAGTAATTTAGTTGGCCTTCGGCTTTGCCAAACATCTGGTGCTGTATTTTCTTATGCTCACAGACTCACACATGAAAAATAAAATAATAATACGAAAAAACCCTCTTTAGAAATTCCACCCTTAGGTTATTAGCTCCCCACACGAATTCCATTCTTTAGCATTCTTTATTACATCACGCATTCAACAGATAAACTTCATAAAGATTCTTTTTCCTCCCTAACGTGTAGGAGCTTTTGCAGCTAGAACACTTAACTAACCACACACAAATTTTCTATTTGATACTAGTGTAGTATATAATAAATACCTGTAACTGGAAAAAATACTACTCGTGTGCGTTGATAGTCCTCGTATATCATTTAACCGAAAAGTCTTTGGTGAAAAACATATTTTGTGGTATAGATGGCATCTGTAATCATCCCCTTCCGCAAAAATATACATACACTGTTTGCTACATATACTAAAATGCATATACATATAAATGAAACATACTTATGAGTATTATGGCATTAATCATATTTTTACAAGCGGAATTTTTGGCAGATTGTTCCGAATTTTGTTCGAATTCTTCCTTTCGAAATGATAAATTTACTCTACTGTGAAAGAAATGAGCTACATTTCCCTAAAATATGTCTAACTTGTGTTGTACACCAGAGGAATTAATTTCAATCTCATGACCGCAAAATGTCGTTTTTATTTTTATATTAGAGACTGCCCACAAAATACGTCACACATTTAGAGGGATGGAGTGTCTGCGGTAGGTGTAAAGGCCATATTAAATCCTCTGCAAAAAAAATTGTGAAAAGCTTGACGTGACAGGAAAAGGGTTCGAAAAGGCGAAAATTATTCCTGGAACATCAAGCCCATATTTCATTTGAGATTTAGCCCAATCGTTTCCTACTCCGAAAGCAAATATTTTATCACAAGATCCCAAATTTAGAGGTTAGAAATCTTTACCAGTACCATAACAGCCGTTTTAAAAAAATCGTGAAATTTCCGTCAACGGTTTTTGTATTTGAGATTTTTCCCGGAAAAGGATAATGACTTTATATTTACAAGATCTTCCGCTATCTTTATCGAATTTTTCCGCTATCAAAACCCCCAAATGAGTTTTTGCGGAAAATTTGAGGAAAAGGATAATCACGTTATTCTTACAGCACCTTCCCTTATCCTTGCAAGGACGAGGTAGTGAAAATATTGTATTGTCATCGGTGTGCAAAATTTCAAGTCAATTGGATGAGTGGAAGTGGATCAAAATTAGATTGCAAGATTTGACCCAGACAGACAGACAATGAGACACGAAGGCAAGCAAAATGGAAGCTTTAAAAATATTATTTTTTACATATTTTTTTCTGAGACTATAGATTGCAGAGGAAAGTTTTGTGCTGATCACAACTGATATTTTTTATTTTTGACTTTCTTTCAACGAGTTGTTTCAATTTTTTTTATAATATGACAAATTTGAATTTTAAAGAACCTATTGAATTTCTGCACTTTGAACATCAATTTTTGTCCTCATTACAAGTAATTTCACCAGGCAAACATTTTGAAGAATTTTTTACTTAATGTATTTACAGGTATCTGGTATAATAACAGTGACCACAAGGATTGGGTACGTGTAGCTGGCCGATAGTACCCGTTGTACCCTGTAAAAGGGCTAAGACCATCATCACTCCGAAAGCAAACAACCTCAACCGTCGCCACTGCACAACAATCGCATAATAATCGTTCACAGCCGGAAACCACATCAACATCCACTACCGCCACCACTTCCTCCGCAAACGCTGCCATCGTCTCGACCTCGATAAATAATCAGACATCAGTCGCCGCCTCTATGGGGAAACGTGAAATCAAACGTGGTACAATGCCAAAGTCATCAGAATCTGGCGGTAAGTTTAGAAATTCCTTTTCCACCTTCTAAATTCAAAGTCAGTCACAGGTTTTATAGGCAAGCCTACATACCATCGGTGTGCAAAAGTTTGATTTTTTAAGAGCCTTTCATCTGACACGAATGTGGATTTATCTTGGACGCTTCATACAATACCTCTCTTGCAGGGTACGCCAAATAGTAAAGTCCCACGCAACCATTTGCGACGCAGGTTAGAATGTGACCCTGATCGCGAAGTACCTGTAGCAAATCAGTCTATATGTAAATTGCCTTGTAATACGTCGTGAGAAAAACCGTTGCAAATCTGTTACTTTGTGGGCGCGGAAAGCAGTTGCAAATTGGTTACTTTGTGACCGATTACGCAAATCACTTGCTACACCGATTTGTAACCGATCTTTGTTGTTGTTTTTCTTTGTTTTTACTGCGATTGTTAATAATTCACACACAATAAGTTTTATGGGCTAAAGGATTCATACTTACGTGACTATTGATTTGCCCGCCCTCCCGCCACTAAACTTTGTCACAAAAGAGTTTCTGCGAAAACGGTTATACAACAGTTATTTTGTAACGATATTTAAAAAGAAACTGATCCAACACGGTTGCATAAATGTTGCAGCAACCTTGCTGAGACGTCGCAGCAACTAATTTGTAACAGCATATATTTTGCAACCCACGTTGCAAACCACGTTGTATACCGGCATGTTACCATTTTTGGTTACTTGGGAGTTGAATATTTTTTGGTGTTTTTGTACTTTTATCTTTTTTGCATACTTACCTTGTTAAATATTTATGATTAAAGTAGATCAAAACAAATTCCTATCAAGAAATATCAAATCAAATTTCTGTCAACCATTTATAAAAACCTTTTATTTTATATATACGATGGCTTTGGTAACAGGTTTACTCGGTCAGGACTTTATGAGTTCGTGCAAAAATTCTAAATCCCTCCTTTAGATACCGAATCGACACAGGTCCATCCCAACCTATATATGTACCTACATACCTTTTTACAATACAAAATACATAAATATGTTTCTCTTATATGTACTGCCGTGGCGACGATATCCGAATAAAGGACATAGTTGGGAAGGTCTACCAAAATTTTCGTTATGAAATTTTCCATCCAAACTATGAACACTGAATTCGAAATAAGGAAATCTTGACATGATGGGATTTAATTTTAGGATTATCTCTTGGTAAAATGTCCTACACTACTTAAAACCATAATCTGTGATTTTTCATCATTCATACAAATTACATCAAATATCCTCAGGGTGGATAAATTTAATTTATATCTATTTTTTTAAATCTTGATGTGAAGAAATTTCTGAATGACAAAATTTTAATTAATAAAAAAAAATAGAAATATGTATGTCTACCTGCAATCTTTGGAGAAATCTATGTTTTGCATCGTCTGGAAGTACGACATTTTGACTTTTATCTCTCAAAATATTAAGTTGATCGGATGAAAATTCCCGATGTTATGCAACTGGACTGCCGGATTTGGACGATTTATGAAACAACTTGAAACTTTATTCGAGATTTTCGCAAAACTATATTTCCAAAATTGGTAACAGAGATTACTCAACAGACACTCACCAATTTCTTTGAAATTTTGCACAATTTTTAAGCATACGTTTGTAAGCAAATTAAGTCAAAATCCCCGACTGAATTAAAAAACTGCCACCCTGACAACACTAGAGGTTGTGAGGTTATGGTAGCCCGTCGCTGTGGTCGAGAGGTAGCTGAAGCGTCAGTAAGTGTGTGACATTGCTCACAAACGGAAGTGGATCTGACCCTAGGCTTCAGGAATCGTCCAACAAGGGGCGCAGCGGCGGGTTTCGCCAATTTAATAGGCAGTTCTACAGATTGGTATTTTTCATAAATTAAAAAGAAGAAAACAAATTGTGTTACACGTTTATCTAGTCCAGAGCCAAAGCTTTTCTTCAATTTTTGTTCAATTCTTCAATAGGTCAACTTTCTCCAAAAAATCGTTACTTTAGTTTAATGACGTCGATTTTAAAGTGGAAAAATCGTACTTAATAAAAAAAACTTATTTGATTGATTTTAGATGAACGGCCATCTGTACCGAAAATCACCTCCAGAAAAAAGTCCTTTCATACACGGTTGAAAATTTGGGTATAAATTTTATAAATAAATTTATCTATATAAATCCATAAGCAGATTTATAATAATTTTATAAATAACGTGGATAAAAATGGATCAATTCAATTTATTAATTTTATAAATACCCTAAATGCTTAAAAAAAACTAAGTTTTTTGAAAATTTCTCGAAAATTATGCGCTTTGTGCATAGAACCAAATATAAAGAAAATATAATTTCTCACATTTTTTCCTTTAACGATTTTTAAACATCTTTAACGGTTCTCGAGATATTTGAAAAAATCAATATTTTTTATCGTACATATTTTTTCGAAACTAAATAATGCAGAGGAAAGTTTTGCGTTGATCACAACTGATATTTTTTATTGCATTCTGTTCAATCTGAAAACGCCACACAATCGAAGATAGGAGATAGGGAAGTTCGAGGAGCTTGAAAATATTCGAGATATCAAACAACTCGAGTAAAAAAATGTCCTGTAATTAAGAAAATTCTCCGACACATGTGTTAGAGTGTGGTACTATGCAGGTCCAAACTACGAGTGTATAACCACGAGGTCGCATGCACATGTAAATTATAATCGAAGACAAAAATTTGGCTTAAATTAACATTTTTATCATGGTGAAGTTCACGAACGAGCAATTTTTGGAAATTATTAAAACTTACTACCGAAATTCTGAGTCGGAGGTCACAACTTTAAGAGCGCTTACTCCAATTTTCGGTCGTAATGGTCGTCCCACCAGACAGGCTGTGCGTACTATAGTGGATAAATTCGAGTCAACATATTCACTATTGGATGTTCCTGTGCCAGTGGGACAACGTACCGGTCGAAGTACCGAAAATATCGCAGCCGTAAGTGCTTCAGTTCAAAACAAGCCAAATGAGTCGACTTCACGCCGTTCACAGGAATTGGGAATCTCTCAGTCCACATTGTGGCGAATTTTGCATAAAGATCTTGGTCTACACCCTTACAAGATCAAATTAACTCAAGAATTGAAGCCTCTTGACCATTTGTAGCTCCGAAACTTCTCCGATTGGGCTCTACAAAAGTTTGAAGAAAATCCTGAATTTCATCGAAAAATCATCTTCAGCGATGAAGCTCATTTTTGACTTAATGGCTTTGTCAATAAGCAAAATATGCGTTATTGAACAGCAACAAACCCACGTGTGCTTCAAAAGACTCCAATGCATCCACAAAAGTGACGGTGTGGATTTCATGCCGAAGGTGTGATTGGACCGTATTTTTTCGTCGATGAAAATGATCGCCATGTTACGGTCAATGGAGTTCGCTATCGTGCAATGTTGGAAGACTATTTTTGGCCAAAATTGGATGGACTTAAGATCAGTGATATGTGGTTCCAACAAGATGGTGCCACATGCCAAACAGGTGGTCAAACAATTGATCTATTGAAGGAGAAGTTCGGTAATCGTGTAATCTCGAGAAAAGGTCTGGTCGAATGGCCACCTCGCTCATGCGATTTAACGCCGTTGGATTCTTTTTATGAGGTTATGTTAAGTCGTTGCTTTATGCCAACAAGCCAACAACGTTAGAGGAGCTCAGGAACAATATTGAACGCGAAATTGCCAACGTTCCGGCCGATATGTGTGGAAGAGTGGTGGAAAATTGGCTCATGTCTGTCCACTACACCTGGAATAAATTTCAGCCCGATATCTCAATTATTCTGTGTTTTATTAAAATACAAAATTGTTATGTCCTTGTTGAATCCTATTTGCATAGGAATAAGTTCGCCACTACTTGGAATTTGCTCTAAATTTTTTGTAGCACTAAGGCCCGTTTGCGCGTATTATTCTTAAAAAATTAAGTTGTGGTTAGCCTACTTAAACCGTAGAAATTCTTCGACTTAAATTTTTTAAGTTGTACATAAGTTGCTAA